>LPNX010363675.1:0-126008 GCA_001517045.1 Pseudotsuga menziesii | reverse complement strand
ATTCTGTTACTTTTTAGCCCAAGGTAGTCTCTTGGAGTGATGCACACCTCTTGGAGGGTTTTTCTCTTGCTCTTATGGATGAAGTTGGGTGCTCTCTTTGGTTTAGCTTTGTGGATGCTAGAATGGTGAGAAGAACTCATGCTCAAGTAAGTCTACTCCATTTTTAGTTTTGCTTGATGAATGGTAGGTAAATCTTGCTTCTTGAATGATTGAATGGTAGCCCTAGGGCTGCATTCTCTTTGAATTGGGCCTTTTATTTATTTTCTATCCCCTTAGCATAGTAAAAATGCTCCTAAGAGGAGGTTTTTACGAAGTTTAGTCTTGGATCTCCAACTTTGCCCTAGTTTAGGCTCTTGAAACGAACCTTGGAAGTTGTTTCAAGAAGCTCTAATCTAGTTGACAAGGAGAAAGAACTCCAAGAGGAAGGCTGGTCACCTTCCTCTAGGCTAGAGTTTAAGGGTAATCTCCACAAAAACCCTAAGTTGTCACTCTTTTACCAAATTTTCTTGCATATGCATGTGTAAATTTGCATTTTCATGGTAGAATTAGGGTTGGAATTAGGTTTGCTTTTTTATGTTTAATACCCTAAAAATCAAAAAAATATTTTTTTTCAAATTTCGGCCCTCTTTCCTACAATTTCGGCCTATCTTGTTTGTCCCTAGAAACTCTAGGATGAAATTTTAGGAAGCCCTAAAAATACAAAAATTCCAAAAAACCTAAAAGTTGCCCTAAAACCCCAAAAACATTCCCAAAATCTGCCCTAAACCTATCCCATCCAGCCATCCAAGCCTCATGGCCTACCCTCATAGGCTCTTCCCTAACCCTCGGCCTTACCTCTGCTCCCTTTTTCCTGCTGTCATAACTCTGAACCAGACCCTAAACTTCCAGTCCTAAGCCCCTCGTTCCTCAAGCCCAACGCTCCTTTTTCCTTGCTTTTCCTTCCTCTAACCTCTGTCCCAAACCAAAAAACGAGGCTTTCAACCCTCCTTTGAGGTGAGATCTCAAACCCTAAGCCACTGCTGCTATTTATTAGACCTGCAATAACACAAACACGGTGGTTTAAAGGTGATTTACCTATAAGTTGATATGCATGGAAATTGATGTTTATGGTTGTCAGCACTATTTGAATAGTCAAGCTTTGAAGGTCCTTTGGAACAACGTTTTGAACACCGTCATTCTGCTATAACTGTCACATTTTTGTGGTCGTAGTTACATGTTGATATGCTTCTGCTTTGGATTTTGATCAAATGCCTAATATGGTTGCGCTAAGCACGTTGTATGCTGTAGTATTTAGCCATATTAAAACTATTTCACATCAATTCTAAAGGTGGAATGTCATTACAAATACACTATTAAATGCTTATTAGACGCTGATTTGTTAAAAAGTGGCAACAAGGAAGGTCATCTATCATTTGCATGTGTCCTTTCTTGATAAAAGACATAAAACAGGAAGCCAGATTGATCATTGCCTTTATCCAAAGTTTATACTTAAGAAAAGTGCATTATGTGATCTAATTTTAATTTGACTTAATGGAGGTACTTTTATAAAGTTCAAGTGAAAAATAATCTAAGTGATGGCTAATCTAATCTTGGCCATTGATCTCACCGGAGGATCTCATCCATTGATCCATAGTGAGAGTTAGGGTTTTCACTTGGCCATTGTGTTAAAAGGAGATTGATTTGGTGGAGAGGACACACAACACAGTAGCTTTGACACATTCATTGTGAGAGAGAGAGTGTTCTTGCTCATAGCTTTTTAGCTGGAGAGTGAGAAGAGAAAGTTTGTAGGAGAATTTTGTAAAGGGTGAGACTGAAGAACTTATATCCAGAGATTGGTATGGCAACTCACGCAAATTGCAGAGGGGCCGTACAAGCTAACGTAGAAGGCCCTATGATCATATGCAGGGGCCATACACAATTGACGCAGGTACACGCTAATGCAGGGACGTACATGCTGAAGCAGGGTCGTACACGTCGATGCAGGGTTGAAACAGGAGCTGCACGATCTTGTTGGGGTTTCTCAGTGAGTTTCGGTTGTACGATTTTGCCAGGTTGGGTAGAATCGATTTCTGGATTGTATTGTTTTATATCTTGCTAATAAAAATATCTTCTCAGACTGCTACACCGGTTTTCCCATCTTGGGTTTTTTCGGGGGTTTTCATACCCAAAAATATTGGTGTCTCTATTGATGTGATTTCTGTTCTATTTTTTCCAATATTTATTTTTCGCTGCAATATTTGTGAAGAAACTCATTTATGGTTATCAGTAATAAAAAAAATTATATACTGGTGTTGAGGCCTGGAAATTCGCAGGCGACAACAACAAGGGATTCTCCCCAGTCAACGTTCCCAACTAGCCCGTGACTGTTTGGTGTAGGGAATCCATCCGGTTTGCGGTCCGACTACCGTAGGTCAAGTAACAAAAACAAAGGGTTTTACTGGTTGCGGCCCGGTCCACCATATATATTTTTGTACTTTTTGACTTTAAGTATGATATGCAAGTGCCTATTTAAGATGCATATTGATAAAGAATGCAACGAGTGGTCACAATGTGATGCGCAGGTTTTTACCTCTCGTCTTAGACTCTCTCACATCTAAATCACACACAACTAAAAAATACAACACTAACTAAGCTGTCCCTAGGGAGCAAGATATCAATTCATGAGTAATGTAATACTATTCACATGTTAAGATAAATCACAGATAGCTGTTCTTAGAATCAAAACACATAAACATGAATAAAGATATACATGACAAGATAGCTCATCAACCGTTAAACCCTCCATTACTCATAGTGGAAATTATCACAGAATAAACCAGAGAACATTCAGATAAGAACATAGGTTCAGAAAGTTAGAACGCTCTCACAATTAATGAAACACAGTTGAAAATGAAATAGTTCCCCTTCAACGTTGTTCATTTTATCACATTCAAACATTCCACACAACACTTTCTCCAACAGGCAAAAATTGTAATTTATTATTGTAAAACGAAGTAGTGCCTCTTACAACAAATGGTTCACAAGTTTCTCCAGGGAGAAAGCCCTCATTCCCTCTAACTTTTCTATCTTTATACAAAACAAACAAAACCTTTGGGTTGCCCTGCCCCCCCTGACCTTCCGGCTCCCCCAACCGTTTTAATCTCATAGGTTTGTCAGTTAGTGAGTGCTCATGATTTAGGCAATACGTTACATTTCGGATTTAGTCTTATGAGTACTTCATAAAACGGGACCAGCTTGGTAATTGATGAACCTTTTCCAAGCCCGGGCCTCTGTTGTTACCGATTCCGCTTTGTCTTTTATTTATCCTTTTTAAGATCCCGTTGATCTCAGAACATCTCTGCTGATCACTTCTCAGCCAACTTCCTTTTGCTTTGCCCTTCAGCTATGTCTTCTTTGCAGCAGTAATCTGAAGAATCTTCTAAGTCCGTCTGCAGTAAAAACAAAAAATTAATCATTAATTCGGATTGCATCTTTTCAACAAGTGTAAACCATAATATCAATAAAACTGATCATCAAAATGAGGCCCTGTACTGTGCTCTCGTCGCGAAAACCTTAAAAGAGTTAGAAAACACCGCCGCCCACAAGAGGGGTTAAAAACTCACAAAATGGCGGGAAAAAAAAACCTAATCGGCGGCTTGAACCATTAAAGTATCGAGAGGATAGTTTTACTCACAGCCACAACGGCGGGCTTCAGACGGGCAACGAGTTCCGCGAGACCATTAGGTCTATCGGCGTCGAAAAGACTAAAGGCCAAAGCATCGGGCAGAAAAACTCCTTGTCGGCGAAAGGAACGACATAAACGTTGGGCGGTTTGTACATTACGCAGTCGCAATGGCGGAAGACGGAAAGACTACGGGCTCCACGACAAATAAAACATATCGGCGAAACCCAAACAAAACATCGGCGAGCGGAGCGGTTATATGGCAGACACTTAGTTCGCTCGGGAGCCGCAATGGCGGAAAGTAATCAGACTATGGCTTCCGACTTACAGTCATAAAACTTTCCGATATGGCGCAGAAACATCATGAAAACGTTAAGTGTTCGGAAAATCTTAAGGTTGTGCAGCGGCTTAAAAAGTTGGTCTCATCTCCAAAACAGCGGCGTCATAGAGATAAAAAAACCCCGACTCAAACTTCAACCAACCTCCGATAGCGCAAAGCAAGTCAAAATAAGAATAATACGTCATCGAAAAAGTCAAAGCTATCCGTCAGAGCACTCATCGTTCAGCTTCCACAACGGAGGCTCCGTAGGGAAATATGGCTCCGATGCGTTGTTTAAATGGCCTCCGAACAACCAAACTAAGAATGTTAATTTCGGCTGGGCAGCGATGAAAAGTTTGTTTCACCTCCGAAATAGTGGCGAAAATGAGAAATAGACTTCCGAAAACAAAGAAAGAAATCACAGATCAAAGGACAATATTTCAAATCAAACTTCAAATTCCACAACCCAAAGCAGTTTCAGACATTAGCAATTTTCCGAAAAGCATGAAACAGTTGACCTCAAAAAACAAACCAAACTTTTAGCAGAGGGAACACGAAAACAGAGTTCATGGATTCAAACAATTTTAGGCAAGATAAAAATTAAGAGGAGGGTCCAAATTTCGAAAATTTGGGAAAACAGTTGTAGCTGCAACAATTGGCGAGTCACGACTACCTGGTGAACCTAGATCTCTAGACAATTTATTCCTTAAGTAATAGACTGTTTAACAATAAAACGAACATGTTGAATTCTTCTAGATGTCTGGATTTTCCAAATGACAAATATATGTACTTTTAATCATTGATGATAGTCCAATTTAGGAGAATGGAAACCAAGATTTCCAAGTCAAGATAACTCTTTTGAGGCTAGGAAGATGAGTTTCATTTATTACCTCTGTCTTCGGGTAGCTTCCAGCTTGGACACCACAGGATTGTAACATATGGTAGACACCACAGGATTGTAACATATGGTAAACATAAATATTCATTTGTTCCTCATTCCCATGCCTTTTTGCACTTTTGTGCTTTTTGGACTTTTTTGTCCTTTGCATATGAGTCCTCCTGCATCCCTCTCTTTTTGAATTTTTATTCAGGCTCCTCTATCCATAGTGTCCTTTTGTGTGAGAGATGTATTTAACTTTCAGCTCACGGACGGAGAAGAACTTTTGGCAATTTAGTACTTATGTGGTTCAGTACTTTGTTTCGATACATATTGCTTTCATAGGAGCTTTTGACTCTTATCTGCCTTTTGGCATTCAATTCTTGGCATGGGATCATTTACATATAATATACTGTTTACCCTGCTTCCTTTCCATGGGCCTTTTGCTGTCACTCCCTAGGACATTTTTAAATGTGAGATGGATGGAGCCTCAAAATAGTATTCTAGACCTTTGATCCTGAGTTATTTTACAAGGATTAAGTAGGACTTCAATGTGTTCATAGCCATTTGGGAAAACTGCTAAACTAGAAGAAATTCTTTCAGATAAAACAATAGTACACAGTCTTACACTCAAGGACTTTAATTACTTCAGAATTCTGATGCTCTCCACGCAATCAAAAGTTTGCCCTTTTTATTGAAATCAACCAAAATCTAACTAAAACCAACAGAAATAAAATAAATCAAAAATAAACAAACAAAGCAAATTATTTATGTACAAAACAAAAGAATAAAAACAAGAACTCAGGAAAAATAAGGTTTGAGAACTAAACCATTTACTGGTAAGTTCTCTTCCCACCCCTGTAAATCTTGCAATTTATAGGTTGAGGGGCCAAGTTTTGCCGAAATCCGGAAAGGGCCTACCCATAACTATTGGAATTTCGTGTGTTTTCCTTTCTCATCATGGGGGTGGTCCCATTTGAGAACCAAATCTCCCAACCTCGAATTCTTTAGTTCCGGCTTTGTGTTTATCAAACCATCTCTTTACTACCTCCTGTTGTTGTTTAAAACGTTCCCTGGCCCTGGATCTAGATTCCTTTGCCTTCAAAAGATTATGTATCCTTATCTGCAAGACTTCATTATCTGATCCTCTGGATTCTTGAGCTATTATGGAAAATGGTAGCATGATATTGGGGGGTAGAATGGCCTCTTTTCCATAAACAAGGGTATACGGGGACACACTTAACGAAGTCTTGGGGGTGACCCTATCAGTCCAAAGAGCATTTGGTAATGCTGAGTGCCAACTCCTCTGATTTTCTATCACCGTCTTTTTTAAAATCCTAACCAGATTCTTGTTCGTAGATTCAGCCAAACCATTGCTTTGTGGATAGTAATTTGAAGAGTAGTGCAACTTAATTCCTTTCTCATGAGCAAATGCAGTTAATCTAATCAAAGAAAAGTAAGTAGCATTATCGAAAACTAAAGAAATTGGAACTCCAAACCTGGTCATAATATGATCTCGCAAGAAGTTCATGACCGCATCTTCATTTACTTTACGCAACGGAATGGCTTCGACCCAATGAGTGAAGTAGTCTGTTGCTATTAGAATATACTTGTGTTGCAGGGAAGAATTCGGCTTTATCTCCCCAATGATATCCATCTCTCACTGCTCAAAAGGTTCTGTTATCATAACAGGCTTTAATGGTCTTGCTGCTTTAACTTGTCTTCCACCACACCTTTGGCAAATGTCGCACTTTCTGACATGGGCATGTGCATCTTTGAACAGTGTGTGCCAATAGTATCCAGCTCTGAGAATTTTGTGTGCTGTTGTATCTCCGGAGAAATGTCCTCCAGCAGGCCCATCATGTAAGTCTATCATTACCTTCTTCGCATCTTCTTTCTCTAAGCATCTAAGAAGAACTCCATCATAATTTTTTCTGAATAATATTCCTTCAACAATCTGATATGAGGCTGATTTAAGACGCAGTGCTCTTCTTTGCTTAGAATTCCAATGTTTCGGTAACAATCCCGCCTGAAGGTAATGCACAAGGTCTCGATACCAGGAGTCCGGAGCTGTGAAAAGAGGACATACATCCATCAAATGTAACTCAGCTTCGTCTTCCCAGTCATGTTCTTCATTGTCTTTACTTTTAGTCATCAGTTTGCACAATCCTTGCCCTTTAACTATGGAGGCTGGCTTGAATTCGAGGTCATACTCCTGTAGAGCTGTTATCCAGTTGCCTCTTCTTTCTCCTAACTCCTGTTGTACGAAAAGAGACCTCACAGCTGGGTGTGGAACTATTACCTTTGTCCGGTTCTTAAGTATATATGGTCTGAATTATTTCACTGCTTTGAACACTGTGTAAGTTTGTTTATCCACAACTGGGTACTTCAATTCGGCCCCTTGCAGACCAGTGCTCATAAATGATATGGGGAACTCATCTCCCCCATCTTCCTTCTGGGTAAGCACAATTGCTAGTGAATCATCAGATGCGAAAGTGTACAGAATAAAATCTTTCTCAAAATCCGGACTTTTGAGGGAGGGTGTGTGCGCAACAGCTGTCTTTATTTTACTAAATGCGTTCTTTTATACATCAGTCCATTTGAATTGTACACTTTGCTTTACCATTTGCTGCAAAGGTTTGACAATTTGAGCGAAATCTGGCACAAACCTTCGCACGAAATTTATTGTCCCCATAAATAATTGCATGGCCTTTTTATTATGGGGTAAGGGAATCTGTTCGATGGCTTTGATCCTTTCTGGGTCTATGGAGATCCCCTTCTTAGAAACCACGTGACCCAACAATTTACCTTCTGTAACGACAAACACGCACTTCTTGGGGTTTAGTGAGATACCATATTTTTGGCAGCGTTCAAAAATCTGCTTTAGATGAAATGCGTGTTCCTCTCTTTTCTTTGAGAATATCGTGATGTCATTGAGGTATACTACAGCATTGCGGCCAATCAGACTGCGGAAAGCTATATCCATAGCCCTCTGGAAAGTAGCTCCAGCGTTTATGAGTCCAAAGGGCATCCTTCTGTAAGCAAAAGTTCCCCACCTGGTTCTGAATGTCGTTTTTAGTTTGTCTTCTTCGGCTACTAATACTTGATTGTAGCCTGAGAATCCATCTAATAAAGAGAACAGTTCAGAACCCGAAACCATTTGCAATATCTGCTCCATGGGTGGGACAGGATAATTGTCTTTATTTGAAGCGCGATTTAAGTTTTTGAAATCCACACATAGCCTGATTTCTCCAGATTTCTTCCTTACTGGTACCAGATTTGAAACCCATTCTGAGTGTCTAACCTTGAAGATAATTTTGGCATCCAATAGTTTCTTAACTTCATTCTAGATTAAAGGTTCTAATTTTGGATGCATTTTCCTTAAAGGCTGCTGATAAGGTTTGATTCTAGATCTGATGGGGATAACATGCTGAATAATATTGGTGTCATATGTCTTCAGATCTTCATACGTCCAGGCAAAAACATCTTTGTATTGTTTGAAAAGACTGATAAACTTATTCCTTTCACTTGGGGAGCAACATTTTCCCAAATTCACATATTTAGGCTCCATTTCAGTCCCCAAATTAATCAATTCGAACTGTAGAGACGAGCTATGAGTCTTCACATTCGCTGGTTTTCTAAATTTTTCGTTTAAATCAAACATTCGTTCTAAAGTCCTGACTCCTTTAGGAATAAAATTATCGAATTTTAGCTCGGCTTGATGCTCTTCATCATAAATAATTGCCCCTTTGAAGGTCTCGTCATTTGTCAAACATTCTATAATCTGCTGATCATCCTCGAACACTCGTAGATTGGTAATCATATCTGGAATTGAAGGCCTGAAAAGCAATTCAACAGAGCACCGATTATTAGAGGGCACAAGCCTCGCAGCTGAGGTGGCCAACAAGTCAATTGCTGCATTCTTAAACCTTGGAATCGATACAATGTTAAATGCATTAAAACATTTAAGTAAATCCCATACTTCATTTTGATAAGCTTTTAAATGAGGAGAAATGCAATGTATTTGATTTCGAATTTGTTTTACAATTATTTCAGAATCTCCAAACACTTTCAGATTTTTTGCCTTTAATTCAATTGCTTTCCTTAATCCCTGAACTAATGCTTCATATTCAGCTGTGTTATTGGTACATTCAAACTCTAACCTACATGAAAGAAAATGTTTGTTTTTCTTAGGGTCAATCGGGACACAGCCGACTCCCGACCCCTCTAAAGTTTTAGAACCATCAGAGAAAAGCGTCCAAAAATCGCTAACCACTGTGCGAGAATTAATATCTACATCTACAGCTAAGTCTACTATTTTACAATCGATTTCACCAGCGTGTGAAAACCGAAGGAGATCAGGCTGAGCGTCTGATGTATTGCTGGCTTCTTCCGCTTGATAGTTTCCTGGTTCTAGCTCAATAAAGTAATTTCCCAAAACAGAATCCATTGGTTCATTTTTACCTTCAAACTGAGTGACATTGTGTTTCATGTGGGGCTCCCTCAAAACTTTAATCTGATTTGGGCTTCCTTTATATGGTAGTCACAGATGTGACCAATCCGAGGCAAAATATCCGTTCAGCTTTGCCGACCAATCTCTGTTCAAAACAAGTCCATAAGCTTCCGGTATGTCAGCCACGACAATATCAATGAATTGACACACCTTATCATTTGAAGATAAGCGAACGAGAACATCCTCCAATTCCCCAATTACCTTCACATTCTTTCTATCCAACTGAACGACCCTCCAGGTAGATGGTTTAGGTTGTCCATTTATCTTTTTGCAGACCGACAGTGGCATGACGTGATGCCCCCGAGTCTAATAGGCAGTGATGCACGTTATGGTTGAAAATTTCAAAAGTAAGGAGAAAAGGTGGATTCTTGCTTTTAGGCTTACCTCCCATACTTGCTTCACCAATTTCTTCTTCCTGGGGCTGATTGTCAATGGGCAGCTTCTCCTCTGATACTTCAAGTGCTTTCAGTAACTTTTCTTTCTGCTGTGGCACATTGCACATTTCAAATAATGAGATGTTTGCCTTTACCTTTTTGATATCCTCCATAATGTCATAATCCATCTTATGTTCTGTGAGATTTGATTAACATTATTTATTTTTTCTTCATTGGGCTTAGTAGGCATGTTGATCTGTCTAGGATTTTGATTGGTGATGGTAAATTCTGGAATTTTATTAGTCGAGGAGTTGTTTTGAAATTTCTTAACATTCTTTTGAAGTCTTTTGATCTTCGGGAGCATAAGACTGTTTTCCTTAATCAACCCCTGGCTTCTCGTTGTTACGTTTGTTTCCAGAATGCCCTCGTGTCTCAGATCCTTTTCTTCCTCGGCATCAAACAACGATACATAGTCCCGTAAAACCATGGCTTCATCCTCCTGTTTTTCTGTTGATTTATTGTTGTCTTTCCCTTCTTCATCGTTATCTTCAGTTAATTTGGAATCCAACAGCTGATTCATAACCAACGTCATTGAATTTATCCATTGAGGACAATTCTTTTCAGAATGGGGTTGTTGGTGGAAAGTGCAAAAGTTATCCATTCCTACCTCCGTTAAGTTCATAGATGTAGGGCTGTGCGGAGGGGGTTGGGATTGATTGTTATCTTCCCTTTTCTTGTAATAAGGCTTGTAGAACTTTTGGGCTTCCTTTTCCTTTTCCAAGTCTATGATTCTGTTAGAGAGCTTCTGCATCATCTTTGCCATTCCCTCGAAATCTGAAGATTGTTCCTCTTTACGCTTAGTAAACAACAAAGCTTTCCTCCCAACAATTTGGTCTCCTGACCATTCAGGATAATCTTCGATGCTTTCTTTTTCAGCCTCTACTCTCTCCACTTCTTCATAAGTCTCTGCTAGCGTAGGTTTGGCCTTCATTTTGGCAAACATGGCCCAATCGGGTCCTAGAGGTGAGGTATAATATTCAATCAGGACTTTATCCGAGGGTTTGTCAGCTTTAGAAAAATTCTTAAGATAGGCTGCGAATTTTTGGGTAAAACTATGCACCTTCTCTTTTCTTTCTTTCTTTAAGGCGTACAGTCCTTTCATGAGAGCTGCATGAGTTTTTTGGGTTGCATACTTACTTCTAAAAATCCTTTCAAAGGTATCCCAGTCTCGGATAGAGTTTGCAGGCAAACCGAAATACCATGCTGCTGCTGCTCCTTTAAGGGTGTGTGGGAAAAGTCTACAAACTATATCCTCATATTTCCCAGCCTTTAATCCCTCTATTGCGAAATAGAAACTTTGCAAATGGTCATCTACTAACATCTTCTTGTTTGGATCAAACTTAGGCAGCATCTTTTCAAAAGCTTGAGGTAAATCATGCAAAGGAGGTGTTAGGTTTAAAGGTGATCTGGCTTTCCAAGCAAGTGGTGGATTCGGTGGGTTGGGTGGCTGATTTGCGTTTACGCCTGCCATGAGTCTGGGTGGAGAGTGAGGTGGTGAATGAACAGGAGTATGAACAGGTGAACAGTAAGGTGTATTTGGGCTCACTTGATTTAGAGGCTGAACCACCTCCTGTAAGGCTGTTTCTACCAGTTCTTCCAAATCTCCAACCAACACTGAGTCTTCCAATATAGGACGGTCTTTCTCTTTATATTCTCTTCTGGGCAAGTCAGGGATAATCGGTAATCCTCCAATCTTCTTCACATATGCTCTAGTGTGTCTTCTCAGATCATTAACTACTTCGTTATCGACAGAATACAAGTGCTCTTTACCCTTCTCTTCAGGAATAGGATTGGGAAACAAACTGCTTTCTGAACTGTCACCAGTGGAATAATCTCGAGAAAACGAGTTTCCTCGGCCAACCATGCACTGGTGGCCCTCCTTCTAGCGCCAGAAACTGTTGAGGCCTGGAAATTCACAGGCGACAACAACAAGGGATTCTCCCCAGTGAACATTCCCAACTAGCCCGTGACTGTTTGGTGTAGGGAATCCGTCCGGTTTGCGGTTCGGCTACCGTAGGTCAAGTAATAAAAACAAAGGGTTTTTTCCGGTTGCGGCCTGGTCCACCGTATATATTTTTGTACTTTTTGACTTTAAGTATGATATGCAAGTGCCTATCTAAGAAGCAGATTGATAAAGAATGCAAGGAGTGGTCACAATGTGATGCGTAGGTTCTTACCTCTTGTCTTAGACTCTCTCACATCTAAATCACACACAACTAGAAAATACAACACTAACTAAGCTGTCCCTAGGGAGCAAGATATCAATTCATGAGTAATGTAATACTGTTCACATGTTAAGATAAATCACAGATAGTTGTTCTTAGAATGAAAACACATAAACATGAATAAAGATATACATGACAAGATAGCTCATCAACCGTTAAACCCTCCATTACTTATAGTGGAAATTATCACAGAATAAACCAGAGAACATTCAGATAAGAACATAGGTTCAGAAAGTTAGAACGCTCTCACAGTTAATGAAACACAGTTGAAAACGAAATAATTCCCCTTCAACATTGTTCATTTTATCACATTCAAACATTCCACACAGCACCTTCTCCAACAGGCAAAAATTGTAATTTATTATTATAAAACGAAGTAGTTCCTCTTACAACAAATGGTTCACAAGTTTCTCCAAGGAAAAAGCCCTCATTCCCTCTAACTTTCCTATCTTTATACAAAACAAACAAAACCTTTGGGTTGCCCCACCCCCCCTGACCTTTCGACTCCCTCAACCGTTTTAATGTCACAGTTTTGTCAGTTTGTGAGTGCTCATGATTTAGGCAATACGTTACATTTCGGATTTAGTCTTATGAGTACTTCATAAAACGGGACCAGCTTAGTAATTGATGAACCTTTTCCAAGCCTGGGCCTCTGTTGCTACCGATTCTGCTTTGTTTTTTATTTATCTTTTTTAAGATCCCGTTGATCTCAGAACATCTCTGCCTATCACTTCTCAGCCAACTTCCTTCTGCTTTGCCCTTCAGCTATGTCTTCTTTGCAGCAGTAATCTGAAGAATCTTCTAAGTCCGTCTGCAGTAAAAACAAAAAATTAATCATTAATTCGGACTGCATCTTTTCAACAAATGTAAACCATAACAACAATAAAACTGATCATCAAAATGAGGCCCTGTACTGTGCTCTCGTCGCAAAAACCTTAAAAGAGTCAGAAAACACCGCCGCCCACAAGAGGGGTTAAAAACTCACAAAACGGCTGGAAAAAAAACCTAATCGGCGGCTTGAACCATTGAAGTATCGGGAGGATAGTTTTACTCACAGCCACAACGGCGGGCTTCAGATGAGCAACGAGTTCCATGAGACCATTAGGTCTATCGGCGTTGAAAAGACTAAAGGCCAAAGCATTGGGCGGAAAAACTCCTTGTCGGCGAAAGGAACAACATAAACGTTGGGCGGTTTGTACATTATGTAGCCGCAATGGCGGAAGACGGAAAGACTACGGGCTCCGCGGAAAATAAAACATATCGGCGAAACCCAAACAAAACATCGGCGAGCGGAGCAGTTATATGGCAGACACTTAGTTCGCTCGGGAGCCGCAATGGCGAAAAGTAATCAGACTATGGCTTCCGACTTACAGTCATAAAACTTTTCGATATGGCGCAGAAACATCATGAAAACGTTAAGTGTTTGGAAAATCTTAAGGTTGTGCATCGGCTTAAAAAGTTGGTCTCATCTCCAAAACAGTGGCATCATAGAGATAAAAAAACCCCGACTCAAACTTCAACCAACCTCCGACGGCGCAAAGCAAGTCAAAATAATAACAACACGTCATCGAAAAAGTCAAAGCTATCCGTCAGAGCACTCATCGTTCAGCTTCCACAATGGAGGCTCCGTAGGGAAATATGGCTTCGATGCGTTGTTTAAATGGCCTCCGAACAACCAAACTAAGAATGTTAATTTCGGCTGGGTAGCGATGAAAAGTTTGTTTCACCTCCGAAACAGTGGCGAAAATGAGAAATAGACTTCCGAAAACAAAGAAAGAAATCACAGATCAAAGGACAATATTTCAAATCAAACTTCAAATTCCACAACCCAAAGCAGTTTCAGACATTAGCAATTTTCCGAAAAGCATGAAATAGTTGACCTCAAAAAAAAATCAAACTTGTAGCAGAGGGAACACGAAAACAGAGTTCATGGATTCAAACAATTTTAGGCAAGATAAAAATTAAGAGGGTCCAAATTTCGAAAATTTGGGAAAACAGTTGCAGCTGCAACAATCGGGTAACTCAATATTGGATTTTAAGGAAATTTACATGGTATTAGAGCTCTTCTGAGCAGATCTGAGAGAAAGCAACAATATTGAATAGATCGGGGGCAGATCTATTGAAGACGCAAACTTAGGGTTTCAGATCTAGGGTTTGACAGGTACACTTCATAATGGTTGTACAGTTGAGAGTCAAGGATAGACTGTAGGGGGCTCATAAATTTCCTACATGGAAAGAGAGGATCATGAGGATCCTGGATGTTAGTGATGCAGAAGAGCACATTGACTCCAAGAAGACTGCACCCACAGATCCGACAGAGTTGGCTAGATGGAAGAAGGTGGATTCTAGGGCCATGTTGATTATCTTGGATGGGGTGAAGGATCACATAGTCCCTCATCTTTTCGGGAAGAAGATTGCATTAGAAATGTGGATGGCTCTGTAAAGCCTTTACCAGAGTAAGAATGAGAATCGAAAGATGGTGCTACAGGAGAGGTTGCGGAGCACCAAGATGGCCAAGGGTGAAGGAGTGGTGCCTTATCTCACAAGGCTCACACGGATCAGGGACGAATTTGGAGCAATGGGCTCTAAGACTGAGGATGATGAGCTAGTTCATACTCACTGGTTTTTCTAAGCCATGGGACGTCTTTGTGAAATGCGTGGGGGCTAGAGAGAAGCTCCCTGATTGGTAGAGATTGTGGGATGGCTTTGTGCAGGAAGAGATCCGTATGGGTCAAGGTTCAGGTTTATCCAACAGTGCCCTGTAGATCATAGATGAAGAGGCTCTAGCCTTAGCGAGCAAGTGCAAGGGCAAGGCAAAGAAAAAGAAGGGTGGTAAGAAGAGCATTGACATGTCCAAGGTCAAATGTTTTATCTGCCACAAGCCAGGACACTTTGCCTTCTAGTGCCTGGACAGAAAGAAGAAGAACAATATACAGATGGCAGGTTCTGCAGAGGTGGAAGAGTTCAGCAAAAGCTTGGATGAGGATTTTTGTTTGATAGCTTACATGGCAAGCACCACATGTAGCAACATCTGGTACATTGACAACGGAGCATCTTGTCACATGACAAGACATAAAAGGTTCTTTAGAAACTTGCAGTAGGGTGGAGTAAATCTCCACATTGAGTTGGGAGATGATCTGCGGTATCAGGCGGAGGGAGTTGGTACTGTTTCGTTTCAAGGGAGTCTGGAAAACCCCTCAGTTTTGCTGACGTATTATATGTTCTGGGTTTGATGAAGAACCTCATATCCGTTTCCACCTTGGAGCCTTGGAGGACAAGGGTTTTCAAGTGAAGTTTCGTGATAGGAAAATATATATCAGGCCAAAGGGGTCAGATAGGAGTTTGGATTGAGTGATTGGGATCTGGAGTGGGAAGGTGTACAAACTACACTTCGAGTCTGCAAAGGCTCTGGTTAGCAGCAACAACAGTTAGGGTGAGATGTGGCTTAGGAGGATGGCACATTTACACCATGGAGCACTGAGGCATTTGAGACAGGCAGTTATTGGAGTTCCTCAGGTACAGGAGGAGAAGCATAACCACTGCAAGGGTTTTGTGTTGGGAAAGAACATTAGGAAGCCTTTCCCACATAGTGAGCACAAGTCTAAGGGGACCTTGGACTTGGTGCATTCGGATGTTTGCGAACCCATGAGTGTCCAATCTTTTAGTGGCTATAGTTATTGCGTCACATTCGTTGATGACTATTCCAGAAAGACGTGGATCTATTTCCTAAAAGCCAAGTCAGAGGTTTTCTATCGGTTTCGGGAGTTCAAGACTCTTGTGGAAAACCAGATAGGGGGGAAGATTCGAGTATTGAGGACGGACAACGGGGGTGAGTATACCTCCAAGGAGTTCTTGGAGTTTTGTTCATCAGAGGGTATAAAAACAGGAGCACACAGTTCCTCATACCCTGCAACAGAATGGAGTGGCAGAGAGGAAGAACAGGACATTGGTAGGAGCAGCCAAGGCCATGCTATTTGATCAGAGATTGTCACTATTCCTATGGGTCGAGGCATACAGGACCACAGTTTACATTCAGAACAAGTGTCCCCACACAACTTTGGGGAGGAAGACACCCAAGGAGATCTTCACAGGCATTAGGCCAGATGTGAGTCATCTACGCATATTTGGGAGTGTCTGCTATTGTCACATCCATGCTGACACTAGGAAGAAGGTGGACCCTTTTGGTGAGAAGGGGTTACTAGTTGGTTACAACGAGACTTCTAAGCATACAAGGTATATATTTCGGCTCGCAAGAGGATTGTTGTGAGCAAGGATGTCCAGTTTGATGAGGACAGAGCTTTGCGAAGATCTATGGACTTACCAACACAAGAGCATCCAACATAGGACTCAGGAGTAAAATTGGAGGACCACAGGTACAGGTACAGACACAGGGCACAGGTTTTGATAGTTAGAGGGAGTCAGGTGGACAGGATCCTTCGGTCATTGACTTGGAGGATGAGCCGCAGCAGGAGGAGGATATCTAGCAGCCGCAATAAGTAGACACTAGGCCACGACTTAAGTGGTTCAAGTCCACAGTTCAGGATTCCAGGTAGGTGACTCTTCCACAAAGCTCCATGAGGCGGAGCAAACCACCAGATAGACTTAGCTATATGGCAATGATGACAGAGTTGATTAACTCTAAGCCTTCTAGTTTCGAGGAGGCTACACAACATGACATGTGGCAAGAGGCTATGGTTGGGGAGTATGACTCCATCATGAAAAACCAGGTGTAGGAGGTTGTGCCGAGGCCAGAAGGAAAACAAGTGGTTGGATCCAGGTGGATCTATAAGGTAAAGCATGTAGCAGATGGAAGCGTGGAGAAGTACAAGGCGTGCTTCGTGGCAAAGGCGTAATCACAGAAGGAAGGTATTGACTATGAGGAGACCTTCATCCCTGTCGCCAGATATTCTTCTATTCAGACTATTCTCTCATTAGTAGTAGAGATGGGCTGGCGCGTTCATCAGATGAATGTGAAGACTGCCTTCCTCAACGGAGTTATAGAAGAGGAGGTATTTATTGAGCAACCCGAGGGGTTCGAGGTGGAGAACAGGGAGTTGCATGTATGTAGGTTGCAGAGAGCTCTTTATGGGCTCAAGCAGGCACCTCGAGCATGGTACTCGAGGATCGACAAATCTACGTGAGATGGGATTCCAGCGGAGTGAGGCTGACCACAACCTGTACTTCTTGTCAGGTGAGGTACCTCTCATACTGGTTTTGTATGTATATGATCTCTTTGTTATAGGAGATGAGAGGCTAATTGACAATTGCAAGTCCAACGTTGCAGTTGAGTTTGAGATGAAAGACATTGGGTTGATGCATTACTTCCTAGGTCTTGAGGTTTGGCAGAGAGATGGGTGCTTCTTCATTGGTCAGGGGAAGTATGCAGTAGAGATTTTGAGGAGATTAAGGATGGAGGACTATAGACTCATGTCCATGCCTCTAGTTACCAACTGGATGAAGATTGATGCATCGAGTTTAGAGGAGTTTGATCTTACTATGTATCGCCAGCTTATCAGATTGCTCATGTATCTAGTCAACACACAGCTAGACATTAGTTTTGCAGTCAACTCTTTGAGTCAGTTCATGGTGGACCCTCAGAAAGTACATTGGACAGCTGTGAAGCATGTGCTTCACTACATCAAAGGTACAGTGGAGTATGGGTTGGTTTATGAGCGCAGTGGGAGTGTACAGTTAGCAGGGTTCACAGATGCTGACTGGGTAGGATGTGTAGAAGACCGGAAGAGCACTTCAGATTGTTGCTTCAACATTGGGTCAAGGGTTGTCTCTTGGTTCAACAGGAAGCAGAAGTTAGTTGCATTGAGCTCGGTAGACTCTGAGTACATGGCAACCAGTATGACAGCATGTGAGGGGACGTGGCTGAGAAAGTTGCTTTCAAGGTTATTCGAGTGTGAGTTGGAGGCTATGGTGGTTCGCTGTGACAATCAGAGTGGCATCAAACTATCTGAGAGTCCAGTGTTCCATGACCGGAGCAAGCACATAGACATCCGGTATCACTTCCTGAGAGACTGTGTACAGAAAGGGAGCATTTAGTTGGAGTACGCTCAGACATATGAGCAGGTGGCGGACATATTTACCAAGGCACTTTGCAGGCACAACTTTGTGAAGTTTCGAGACAAGTTGGGGTTGCTACCTAATACCTTCCTCGTTGAGAGGGAGTGTCAAAAAGTGGCAACAAGGAAGGTCTTCTATCATTTGCATGTGTCCTTGCTTGATAGAAGACATAAAACAGGAAGCTAGATTGAGCATTGCCTTAATCCAAAGTTTATACTTAGGAAAAGTGCATTATGTGATCTAATTTTAATTTGACTTAATGGAGGTACTTTTATAAAGTTCAAGTGAAAAATATTTTAAGTGACGGCTAATCTAATCTTGGCCATTGATCTAATCGAAGGGTCTCATCCATTGATCCATAGTGAGAGTTAGGGTTTTCGCTTGGCCATTGAGTTAAAAGGAGATTGATTTGGTGAAGACGACACACAACACAGTAGCTTTGACACATTCATTGTTAGAGAGAGAGATCTTAATCATAGATTTTCAGCCGGAGAGTGAAAAGAGAAAGTTTGCAGGTGAATTTTCCAGAGGGTGAGATTGAAGAACTTATATCCAGAGATTGGAAGGGCAGCTCAGGCAAATCGCCGAGGGGCCGTACAAGCTGACGCAGGAGGCCGTACGATCTTATGCAGGGTCCGTATACGTTGACGTAGAGGGCCATACACGCTGTCGCAGGGCAGTACATGCTGTCGCAGGGCTGTACACGCAGACGTAGGGCCGTACACGCAGACACAGGGCCGTACAATCTTGTTGGAGTTTCTCAGTGAGTTTCGGTTGTACGATTTTGCCAGGTTGGGTAAAAGTGATTTCTGGATTGTATTGTTCTATATCTTGCTAATAAAAATATCTTCTTAGATTGCTGCACCGGTTTTCCCATCTTGGGTTTTTTTCGACGGTTTTCATACCCAAAAATATTGGTGTCTCTATTGATGTGATTTTTGTTCTACTTTTCTTAGTATTTATTTTCGGCTGCAATATTTGTGAAGAAACTCATTTGTGGTTATCAGCAATTTAAAAAATTATATACTGGGTAACTCAAGATTGGGTTTTAAGGAAATTTGATTATCAATGCTTAATGGTAAGTGACAAGTGGTAGCTAAGACTAGAAAGTTTTGTATAATGCATTGATTATGCCCTTTCACTTGCACCTTGTTCATCATGCATATTGATTGTTGGTTGCCTAAATGAAGATATCTACTTCGTGAAGAAAGTGATATGATTTATAGTATGTTTTCTTCGTTCTTCGTTTAAGGCACTAGTCACTAACTCGGTTATCCAAAAGACATAGTTTTCTTTGTCATAATTTTCTTGCAGATCGTAAAAGGGCTCTCCCCTTGGAGGTTACGACACTCCAAAGTAGTTTGGAGGAGTGACTAAGGTGACAGTTGTCACTTTCTTCGTGCATTTGATCATCGGATACTACCCCTGCTAGTTCATTCGATAACAGTGTGCATGGCTCAGTTCAGTGGAAGAGATTTGAGTTAAATGGAGGAAGTCTCATGCATGCATCCTGTTCAAGTTTAGTTTATCCATCTCCTGCATGCTCTCTAATTTCGCCACTTATCACAATGGGAGACCACCACATTTCGCATATGCATTGATGTCACATGTCGCACATGCACTGATGCCACATGTCATGCATGCATGGCTCACAGTTAGAAAATATGAGATAGTTTGCATGTCCATGCATGTGCCATTCAAAAACATGCATGTTTGTTCATGTGTCATGACATGCCATGCAACTCAAACCGTGACTGCTAAACATAGAAGTATCTCGCATGTCATTTGGAAAAAGCTTTACTAGAATTGTGAGCTGGCAAGGATCCCTAAAATATACTTATTTCTGCTGTGCGGACCTCCAAACTTTGTCTCCTAAAAAATGAGAAAACTACTAAAAATAGACATCTTTTCCAATACTGATGAAAACCCTGTGAAATGTCTCTGACTTTGAACTTGGATAAAATCATTGAATCAACCTGTCTCTGAACCTTGTGGGAAACAACCTCTGACCTATGAAAGTTCTCTTTGGAACAAGTCTGAATACCAGCTAGATGAAATAAGTTGACCTTAACCCTCCAAATTTACATATGGGCAAATCTAGGGGTTAACAATGGCGACTCTTCAAGGGGATGGGATCCCTGTGAGAAATACCAAGAACCTCACGATCTCTGTACTTTGACACTCTAGAAATATGATCCCTATGGTCCATTAGTCTTTTAGTCTTTGTCTTTGAGGTACTTGGTCCTTCATTTGATGGGCACTTGGACCAATACAAAGTGTGCTTGGGTTTCATGGTCCTTCAAGTGATTTTATGACCACAACAAGTCATCTCAAGAGTTCTTCAAGGTCTTCATGGTCCATACATGTCCACTCGAAGTGCATCTTCATAAATAAGGAGGATTATTAAATGCTTTATCTTGTTCTCCTCGTTGCCACCAAGATCAAGTGCTAGGTCTTTCAACCAGGGGTAACTAGTCCCTTGAGAAGGTCTCATAGCCCATAGATCTAGGAGAGGAGTGCATCACTTGCCTAGACCTAGTCTAAGGCTTATGGTAATGACCTGGTAACTGACCAGGTGCCTTAGCCCCAGGCTGCATCAGATGACTCAATGTCGATTGCTTGGTAACTGACCAAGTGCCTCCATTCTCCCAGAGAATGGCCCTCAGTCCTAGTCTGAGGTCCCAGTCCCAAACTGGGTCGATTTCCTGGTAACTGACCAGGTGCCTCCATTCTCCCAGAGAATGGCCCTTAACCCTATTCTGAGGTCCCAGTCCCAGACTGGGTCGATTTCCTAGTAATTGACCAGGTGCCTCCATTCTCCCAGAGAATGGCCCTCAGCCCTAGGTTGAGGTCCCAGTCCCAGACTGGGTTGATTTCCTGGTAACTGACCAGGTGCCTCCATTCTCCCAAAGAATGGCTCTCGATGCTGCTTAGGAAAAATCAACACTCCCTCTCAGCGAGAGAGGTATTCTTTGTAATACCAAGCTTGTCATGAAAGCACACAAACTTTGTTGATGACAAAGGCTTGGTCAATATATCTGCAATCTGTTCATCTGTACGGATGTATTGAAGCTTCAGGGCACCTCGCTGAACTTAATCTGTGATGAAGTGATACTTCATTTCGATATGTTGTGGAACATAGGGTTTTTTGAAAGCTTTATGCAACTCTGATTATCACAATGAATGATAGTTGATTCAAGATTTCCACCAAACAGGCCAAAGAGAAGCTTCCTAAGCCATGCTGCTTCCTTGTAGGCATCATTGGCAACAATATACTCCGCTTCGGCTGTGCTCTGAGCTATGGAACTTTGTTTCCTGCTGGACCAAGAGATCATGGCTGATCTCATACTAAAGTAGTATCCTAATGTGCTTCTCCGGTCCACTACACTACTAGCCCAATCAGAGTCAGCATATCCAACAAACATTACTCAACTGCTGTAGGTATACTTGAGCCTATAAGTAATAGTACCTCGCAAATATTTGAGCACATGTTTAGCAGCTATCCAGTGTATGTGCTTTTGCTCGGACATGAACTGACTTAATGCATTCACTGTAAAACAAATGTCTAGTCTCGTATGCACTAGATACATCAAGGATCCAATGAATTTTTGATACTTAGTAGGATCCATAGCCTTTGAACAAGTGGCTGAGTCACGTAAGTTCTTCAAGTTTGATGTTATGGGTATGCAGTCTTGCATTCCAAATCTCTGCAAGACATTAACTGCAAACCTTCCTTGTGAAAGGATCTCATCTGGCTTTTGCTAGACCTCTAAACCAAGAAAATAGTGCATCAGACCCAGATCCTTCATCTCAAATTCAGAGGTGAGCTCCCTCTTACATTGAGCTATTAGTTGTTCCTCTCCAGTAAGGAACAAGTTGTCCACATACAGAACTAGGATCAAGTGATGATTATGGACAACCTTAAAGTACAGGTTGGAGTCAACAATACTTTTCGAGAACCCCAAGCTATGAAGATAGCTATCAATTCTTGCATACCAAACTCTTGGGGCTTGTTTGAGCCCATACAAGGCGGTTTAGTTTACGCA
The DNA here is from genome assembly GCA_001517045.1 of Pseudotsuga menziesii. Classification (NCBI taxonomy): domain Eukaryota; kingdom Viridiplantae; phylum Streptophyta; class Pinopsida; order Pinales; family Pinaceae; genus Pseudotsuga; species Pseudotsuga menziesii. The sequence continues at coordinate 103,861 of LPNX010363675.1, read as the reverse complement.
CATGAGATTTCACCCGATGAGTCACAAAGCCTTCTAGTTGCTCAATGCAGACTTCTTCTTCAATTTTGCAATTAAGGAAAGCTGTCTTTACACCCATTTGGTGGAGTTTCCATCCAAAGACAACAGCGAGGGAGATGATTGTTTTGATGGTGGTATATTTGGCAACGGGAGCAAAAGTTTCGTCATAATTTATGCCTTTTTTTTGAGAGAAGCCACGTGCTACAAACCTTGCTTTATATTTTTCGTTGCTGTCATCAGCGACATGCTTGATTTTGTAAAGCCATTTAGAAGTTACCACAGACTTCTCTGTTGGTCTAGGGACAACTTTCCACACATCATTTTTCATAATTGAACTATATTCTTGTATCATGGCATCATTCCATACCTGTTGATTTGCTGCTTCTTTATATGTAGAAGGTTCTGCATCAATGAGCTTGCTCATAAGACTTGAGTACTTTTGAGGCTTCTTGCTTTCTCTGAAGGTTCGAGGAGGAGCTTTATGCTTCTCAGCTTCTTGCAATGTTTCTCGAAACTAGGCAGATCTTCTCTTGGAGGGAGGAGCCTCAAGTAGTTCTTCAACCGATCTTTTTGATTCTAAGGGTGCATTCGGAATTTGAGGCTCATCTTCTTCCTTTGATCCTTTGAATGAGGAGAATCTGGAATTTTGGAGGGAGATTCTTCTGTATCTTTTGAAAGCTCTTTTGAGTGACAGAACACGACTTCCTCATGAAATATCACATCTCTACTGACTTCAATGTACCTTTGACCAGGAACATAGATGCGGTAAGCTTTTGAACTTTCACTGTAACCAACAAATGTGCCTTTCTTTATGGAAGGCTCTAGTTTTGATCTCTTTTCTTTTGGCACATGAATATATACAGGAGTGCCAAAGATCCTCATTTGATCAACCGCGGGTTTCTTGCTCGCGAATATTTCTTCTGGAGTCTTTTCCCCCAAAATGGCATGAGGACTTCTGTTTTGAATGTAAACAACAATACATGTAGCCTAGCCCACAGAGATAAAGGAAGATCTAGATCACACAACATAGCTTTGGCAGCTTCACATATTGTTCTATTCTTCCTTTTTGTAACTCCATTTAGTTGAGGGTTGTATGGCACTGTTAGCTACCTCTTGAGTCCTGCTTCTCAGCAAAAATCATCAAACTCATTAGATTCAAACTTACCTCCATTGTATGACATCAAGATATGGATGTGTCTTCCTGTTTGGTTTTCAATTAGAGCCTTGAACTCCTTGAACTTATCAAAAGATTCACTTTTAACCTTTAGAATGTAAATCTAAGATTTGCGAGAGTAATCATCTATGAATAATACATAGTACAAACAAACACTCAAAGAAGGTGAAGACGTGGGTCCACATATGTCAGAATGAATCATGTCCAAGATCCCTTTAGATCTACTGTTACTTTTAGAGAAGGATTTCTTGGTATTCTTGCCTGGAGCACAACCTTTGCAAACACCACTATGTTCATGAGAAAACTCAAGCATACCTGTAACCATCTTTTGAAGACCAGGGAGAGCTGTATAATGAAGGTGTCCAAACCTTCGATGCCTTAACTCACATGGGTTGATTGTATTGTGAACCAATGCTTGAGTGGAATGCCTGGATGCTTTGTAAATACCTCCCTCTCGAACTCCAATCAAGTTAGCTGAACTCAACCTTTCATTCTTTGACCATAGTAGAACCTTTCTATCCATGAAGATAACTTTGTAGCCTTTATCTTCTAAGCCAACAACTGAGAGGAGATTCTTCTTCAAGCCAGGGACATATAGTATGTCTTTGATATGCAAAACAGTCCCCGAGTCAAGTTGAAATGATACTGAGCCAACTCCTTCGATTTTGTAGGTGGTATCATCTTCAAGTTCTACTTGATTTTCTTCTTTCTGTAGCTTGTAAGAGCTTCACGGAATCTAGTCATATGTCTTGAAGCTCCACTATCCACTAACCAAGAGTTAACACTATTGGTGATGGATCCGGAGAGAGAAGAGATCAAGTAGCATTCTCTTCTTAATTCTTTTTCTTTGGAACACTTAGCATTCTTCTTCTTCTGCCGTAGATGCTTAGAATCTTCTTTTGAACCTTTTCTTGCACTGCCTACAGTCCTTGGCGTAATGTCCCATCTTGTGACAATTAAAACATTCAATTTTTTATACAACTAATTGCTTACCTTGTGGCTTCTTTTCTTTCTTCTTTGGAGGGAAGGGTTTCTTGAACTTCTTTGTCTTGGCTGTAAGGGCAAGGTTCCCTTCCTTAGCGCCATTAGCTTTGCTTTGAATTCTGCCATTTTCTTCCAAACAGTCATGCCAAAGTCTATCAAAGTTTGGCTGAGTTTCACGTCCACTTACAACAACTAGAAAGGTTTCCCAAGAACTAGGAAGACCATCTAAAACAATTTGGACAAGATCATCATCATCTACTGTGACACCAATAGTAGAAAGTTGATTTCTTACCTGAGCAATTTTTGTAAAGAAAGAGGCCACACCTTCATCTTTTTCCATCTTTAAAGTACGAAGTCTGTTCTTTAGTGCTCTCTTCTCACTGGCTTCTTTCTTCTCGTACAGATTTGTCACGGTGTCAAAACATTCTTTGGCTGCCTTCAATGGTGTTATGGCAGGCATCAAGGTCTCCCTAACTAAGTCATAGATAATTCTTCTTGCCTTGGCATGGTTTTTTTTAAAGGATATCCTTCTTGCATTAGTTGTAGGTTCTTCCATAGCATTGATGACCAAGTCATCAAGATCGTTTTCTTCCAAGGTGGCCATAAGCCTTGCTTTCCATGAATTGTAGTTGGCAGACCCTTCAAGTCTTTCCTCTGGTCTGAAGGTGATGGAAGCCATCTCTGATCAATAAGAAGTCTGCTATCTCAGTCTGCAATTGTCCCAAGGTCTATGGAGGCTACAATGACCTGCTTAAACACTGTATACTTCACATGCAGAGCTCTGATACCATGTTGAATTTTAACATGTATGTAAAATTTAATACAGTAACAAACTTTGTAAATTTGCAGACTGTAATAGAGATAGTACTGAGATTTTAACAATAGTAAAACACTAGCAGCAGTAAAACAATCATCCACAAGAATTTAACACAAGAGTTTTTCACGGGGAAACCTTTTAAGGACAAAAACCCCAAAGCAATTAATAATTCATCCTTGAAATGAGATGACTGAGTTTGTACATGAATAGATCAACTGTGAAAGAATTCTAGTAGAGACTGAGTATGCACCAATTTGTCTTGGTCAAACCTCAACCATTTAAGTTACATTTTGCCTGCTAGTGCTTACATATGCCATTGTTCACTTTGCTGATGTCTGCCGTGACATGTAGGTGCTCTAGCTAAGCACTCGCGTGCCCTAATTGTTGCTTAATAGAGCTCAGATGCGTTGAGAAAGGCCCTAGCAGGGCTCGGGTGCACGGAGGAGGGCCCTAGTAGGGCTCGGGTGCACTGAGGGGGGCCCTAATAGGGCTTAGGTGCACAAAGGATGACCTTAGCACGTCTCGGGTGCATAGAGGATCATCCATGGACTTTATAACCCTCAGTCGGGTCTCGGGTGCACTATAGCAGGCTTCAACCATATTTGTAGCAAGAAGAGAGCAATGGAGGAGCTGCCGTGAATTGGAGAGGGAAGAATCATAGATAATGACTTGAACTCGTTCCTTGAAGTGCAACGATAGAGGAGAAGAAGGACCCAACAGAAAAAAACCACGACTTGTCTCTTAGGAGCAATGAATGATGATCTTGGATGATGAATGACAATTGAGAAAGCTTCTTTATTTATAGTTCATCAAGAATAAGATGATTCCACATAATTAGGAGGTTGACCTTAGGGCTTTTATTCTTTTCATCTTTGACCATTGACTTTTAATCTTTTGTGGTCCATTAGTCTTTTAGTCTTTGTCTTTGAGGTACTTGGTTCTTCATTTGATGGGCACTTGGACCAATACAAAGTGTGCTTGGGTTTCATGGTCCTTCAAGTGATTTTATGACCACAACAAGTCATCTCAAGAGTTCTTCAAGGTCTTCATGGTCCATACATGTCCACTCGAAGTGCATCTTCATAAATAAGGAGGATTATTAAATGCTTTATCTCGTTCTCCTCGTTGCCACCAAGATCAAGTGCTAGGTCTTTCAACCAGGGGTAGCTAGTCCCTTGAGAAGGTCTCATAGCCCATAGATCTAAGAGAGGAGTGCATCACTTGCGTAGACCCAGTCTAGGGCTTATGGTAATGACCAGGTGCCTCAGCCCTAGTCTGCATCAGATGACTCAATGTCAATTGCTTGGTAACTGACCAAGTGCCTCCATTCTCCCCTAGAGAATGGCCCTCAGTCCTAGTTTGAGGTACCAGTCCCAGACTGGGTCGATTTCCCGGTAACTGACCAGGTGCCTCCATTCTCCTAGAGAATGGCCTTCAACCCTAGTCTAAGGTCCCAATCCCAGAATGGTTCAATTTCCTGGTAACTGACCAGGTGCCTCCATTCTCCCAGAGAATGGCCCTCAGCCCTAGGTTGAGGTCCCAGTCCCAGATTGGGTTGATTTCCTGGTAACTGACCAGGTGCCTCCATTCTCCCAGAGAATGGATCTCAATGCTGCTTAGGAAAAATCAACTCCAATTCCTTTGCTCATAATGCTATGTGGTGGGTAGGTCTCTTGTGGGTTAAACCCGTGTCCTTGATCTCTTTAGGTTCTCAAAAGAATCGAAGGATAGGATCTTTGCAGGTGGTAAAAGGACCACAAGACAGGAGGCCTATTTTACAACTCACACAAATTAGTAGGAGACACATGCCCCCACCATGCGCAATGTTTTAAAAATCCGAACTGGGAGTTGAATCGGTCGAGGGTTGAACCGGACCGGAACAAAAACCAGCAATGAATCGACGCGGTTTGATTTCAATGACTCGGGATTTTTAAAAAATACATAAACATTTAATTTTTAACAAATAAAATAATATTTAACAGTCCAAACAACAAATTCTCCCAAAGTGGACGTTTTCAACCATCTCCACGAGTGAGCACAACTGTCGCACAATTCTTGAGTGCCACGGATGTCTTAGATGAATGTGAAATGAGAACGATTCTCTCAAAATTTGCTTCAACTCAGTATATGCTTGAGGAACGCTTTTCTTTGGCTTGATATATGCTTCTCTAGAGTTTGGATACAAAACATTTCGGGAACAATTCAAAATTGCTTTAGTGATGAACAATCAACACCCTTTACAGTTAACCTTCATGCCATGCAGACCCGTGGAGATCCACTCGGTCGATTTTTGACAAAGCTCGACCGATTTGGTACTGAACCGACTGGCTTAAGCATCGACTCAGTTGGTTTCGTATTGAACCGGTCCTTGGAACAGTTTTTCAGTCGGTTTGAAGTTGGAGATGGTCTGGCAAGTCAACTTGGCCGGTTTCGGTTTTGGTCAAACCGGCTTTTAAAACACTGGCCATGCGTAGGTCCAAAGTGTAAGTGGTGTGTAGTTAGAGGGCGGGTGTAGTGTGCATCGTGAATCTTTGGAGGTCCCCAATGAAATCAACGAGGATTCCCCTAGGTTTCAAAGGCTTAAGGACAGTGGGACGTAGGTTTATAACCCACACCAATCGAGTTGCACCATGTGTGGCATTGCCAAGAAGAATACATATTAATTTGTAAAGGGACCGCTTGTTTCATGGTGGGCGCAATGTGCACAGTTGATCGTAAAGTTGATCAATGGCCAAGATCTCTATGGGTAAAAAGGGGGTATGGGTTCGCAAATGCAAGATTATAACTTGCACCTATTGGGTGAGGACATGTGGCAAGGAGCATTGGGACCGAAAGTTACTAAAAGAGCTATATTTTTGTTGAAGTTTCAATCACGCTTCCTTGATCATGTTCTAGATCAATAGTTTGGATCTATACAGAGTCCAAAGGTAGGCTTTCCTCTAATGCATAGGTTAATTCTCTTGCACCAATTAGAGGCTGCCATGTGGCCTCATCTAAAGACTTATCTGAAGACTCAAAATGGGCCTCCACTGAAGGATTCTTCCAAGGATATTCACGATGGAATCAGGGGTTGCATATGGCATAGTTGCAATGGTCAGATGGTCAAGGCTGTGGAATTAAGGATGGAACCACTGTTGATTTCAAAGGGTTGGCATTAACCTTTCACACGGATAGCCATTTCCCCCCTTCATCATTTCACCCTTATTTTCTCTACATGTTCTATTTAAAAGGGGTTGGGCAAAAGGGAGTAAGTTTAGGTTGCCTATCAGCATGGAAAAATACCACCACATCGCCATTAAATTGGGAAGCCGACTAAAAGAGCTAGTTGGGTAATTTGATTCCATAGCCCAAGAGCCCCAGTTCTTCATAGATCCTCCAACTGTGCTATGTGGTTTTCCATTGTTAGTTGGCCAACGGAGAAAATCTACAACCCCATTCCATCACGGTTGGCTAATACCACACTCAACAGACATTAGGACAATCGAGGTCACTGGTTTGATGATCAAGGGAGCGATCTGAAAGCCAAAAAGCATAGATGTGGACAGATAGCCATTTTTTGGTTGCCTCCTAGTATGGCTTCCCTGACTTCAATGATACGAATTAAAGGATCGACCTGATAGCTCAACTACCTTCTTGAAAATTAAGGATTCAATACACGCCATTTTGGAGAGGCATGGTCTATAACCATTTGCTCTCTTTAAGTCATAACCATGCATCAATATTTAATCTAGTGATTTGTTTTATCTCTTGACACTTAGTTGTCCATAGGGATTTCTTCCTTGTTCTTGATACTCATCAGATACTAAAGAGAAGGGAGGTAATTGTAGAGGTGACAGTGGCATTACTTCCACAGTTGCACATAGCTGCACTCTAGTAATGACCTTGCACTTTAGGGGTGCTAGTTTTCGTGGCAACAAACTATCAGTGTACATGAAACACTGGCATCCTTGGATTTTTTTGGTCTTTCTTTACAAGTAAGAACCACTGCAAAGAATCCTTTGGCACATAGAATTGGTTCTAATTCTCATTTAGCCAGCCACATTTAGGTTATTCAATTTTTGAGTTGTGCTTTTGAAGGCCAAAGCCCTAGAAATCTGCATACTAGGGCATGTTTGCTTAAATAACTGACCTTTGTCAATGGATATCTCTTCTTTAGTGATTAGGTTTAGGCTCTTCTTGGATCTGGACAGGCAACCTTGCTTTCCTGTTGGCAGGATTGGGTCTGGCTTTTTTTATATATTTTAAATGTGGTTCAGAACCCCGGTGAGGAGTTGCTACGTCCACAGGTAGAATTCACAGGGGGTCCACCCGAAGGGGCCGAACCTCACCGTATCTGATTACGAAACCTAATCTGGTGGGGACATCAAGTGAGGCCCTTATATGTCTATGCATAGTCACCTGGGGATATGAAGGGGCCTGGCTTTGTAGAGGTTCATTTCTATTTTTTTTTGAGCATTTTGCTATGTTTGTGCAACAGCTGTGGGTCAGAGCATTGTGTGACTGCCGGGCTGAAAGTTAGAACTTGGGGCAGTCTCCCCTGCTGGTTCCATAGTAGAGGGGGGATCAGGCAGAGTGCAGAAGAAGGGAGGGATTAGAAATGCACAAAACTCTGCCAATGTGTTTTAAAGAACCAACTAATCTTACCAGCCATCGTGAAGTCTTTCTGGAAATTGATTGGTTATTGGCATAATTGCTTTCATTCCTTATTTTTGTAATCCATTTAGACTGTCTAATATACTTCCATTCATTTCCTTTTGCAAACAAAACCAAACATATTGTGAAACACATGTAGTTTATAACACTGCTGTCACCAATTCTGTTATCTCTTTGCCAAAAGGACACAGTCATTTGTGAAATGCATGCATTATGTAATGCTGCTGCCTTCAATACTTCTGCTTTCACTTTCTCCAAACAAAAGCCAAAAATTTATTGAAACGTAAGACTGTTTTAAAAAAGTTTGTTTCCTCTCTTACAAACTTGATTTCTTGTGTTATCAAATGATAAAAGGAAAAGGAGTACAGAAAATATAAAAGATTTTTTTGAGTACCTTTTCAAGCTCCACACTTCAAAGATTCCATGCAAATCCTTTTTATGTTGGTTCCAGAATCTTTGTAAGTCTAACTTTTGTAAGTATGGAATTTTTTACTCGAAAACAAATTTTTTACTTGTGAATGGCTCTTTTACTAAGTTTGAGTTGCAGAATATAAATTTGGTTGCTAAGGTGGGACAGGTTGACAAACTTTTGTTATTTGATACTTTTTCCTTCCATACATAATATTCATATAAGCAAAATCCAAATACCAAGCATATTGAAGTTCATTTGTAGGGAGCTATGCACTTAGTACTTTGCTATTTTGTGTTGACAATTGTGTTGTATTGCCAACACAGGCCTTTGCTATGGAAAGTATAATAAAATCAACACGGCTTGAAATAACAGAATTGCGTCATTCCTTGGAAGCATCACGGTATGTGCTTTAGCTTTTGTAGCATGTAAAGACACCTCTTAAGGGTGTTCACCCTTAAAAAAATTCAGAATGTCTATTTTAATGTTGTACTGTTATGGTTGATTGAATTCTGTGGTTTACACTAGTTGATCTTATTACACTCCATATCTTGATTAGTTTCAAAATCATAGCATATGCAGTATCATCGTATGTGCTTTGTTGGATTCAAGCATCCAACGTATACATTTATTTATATACTGTTATTAGGTTCCCAAACATGTCACTTCATCTTCATTTTTCTGTTGTGTTTCAGAGCAGAAGCCAACCACCTAAGACAACTTTCAGAGAGTCAAGAACAGGATCTTGCTAAAAATAAGTTGCGCATCAAAGAGCTCGAAGAAAGGGAGATCCAACTGACTGGAAATGTAATAGCCATTTTAAGACTTGTTTTAAAATCAGTCATAAAATGTTATGGTGTTGATATGGGTCTTAAAGTCAAGTGCTGGTACTTGCTAGTTGTTTCTATATGTAAATTATAAACTGATTTTTCATCAAGATTTATAAGTTGGTTGTCATTGTCTCTGTCTTGAAAGGTTGAAGCTCTTGTGAAAGACCTTGCAGTGGCAGAAGAAGACATAGCCAGATGGAGGGAGGCTTGTGAGCTAGAAGCAGAAGCTGGAAAAGCTATTATGAGGGAATGCCAAAGAGAGGTATGAAGGTTTTGTTTGTTAGTATGCTTGTTTAAGTCTAAGGTACAAATATATAATTTGGCTGTTTTCTGACCTATATATCTAGACCATTGTTTAGAGTCTAGATTTCCTGTCTTAACATGGACTTGTACCTAAACACAGCATTTTTATATATGTGAGTAAATCTTGGTTTATGAGCTATTTTTATTCAAGATCATAGTGTTGTAATAATGTTTTAGTTTTTTGATATTTTATATAAAGCCATTTACGTTAAATAAGACTTTAAATAGATAAGTAGTGTGTTTAGGATTAACTAGCAAAATAATAGCCCAATTATTGTTAGTTGTCGAGGTTACTCCAAAAGTGTTTACACCATGTTTGGGGGTGCTTTGTGAGATTTGGGGTACATGATGTATGATTAGCCCTTGGATGTACATGATGGATTTACACATTGGAGGCCCTTATCAATGGCTTCTTGATTTCAATGGGTGCTCTCTTGACAGTCATTTTTAGGGTATTGGAGATCTTTGAACAATTTGGTGATATTCTACAAACACATGGAGGAGTTTATCTGCTTGGAGAATGCCCTGCTTTGAAAGTGGAGCGTTTGGCACTCAGGAGAAGGGTCTTGAACCTTAGACAACATGGGGTAGCATGGACTCATGCATGTAGTCCTGAAGTTGACTTGGGGATCCTTGGGATGCGATAGTGTTTGTTACCACTCAGTTTGCACTAGGATGATCATGAAGACTAAAGATGAAGATGTACAAAAGAGATTGCAATGCTAGAGTGTTGAACTTTGGTGTTGTCATTGATGTCAACCAAGAAGCATGAAGACTTGAAGCTTGTTGAACTTTGGTGTTGTCATTAATGTCAAACAAGAAGCATGATGATGTAAAGCAGGGAGCATAAAGACTTGAAGCCAATTTGAAGAAGTATATAGAAGATATGTATTCAAGTCTTAGAAGTGTGCACATCCCACAAAGACATGGAACTCTTGTGCGCAAACCCTACCAAGTGGTGGTCCTCTAGTGCGCAAGTCCCACAAAATCAATAAAGATAAAATAGCGCACACCGACAAAAGAATAAGAAGCTTGACCGAAAAGAAAGGAAGAAGGGTTGTCACCGTCTCAAAGGAACCCAAACTTGTGGACACATCATTTGAACAAGAATAGTATAAATATGCGAGAGATGGAAATGTTGATGTAAGCTTGAAGATGCATACGATGTAGTATTCTAAATTAGCAAGCTTCAAATTATTGGGGTAACAATGGCTCGTTGATCCAGAAGAAAGATATAGCAGAGAGCCGGATGCGCAAAGTAGTAAAGCAGAGCAATAGATAGTGTGCAAATCAGAGGAGTATATAGAATTGAGAAGTACGAAGAAGATATGCAGTTAAGCGGTTTGTGCGGCAATTGTAGATTGAGGTAGCAGATTATGGAAATCGCAGATCGTGAAAATTGCAGATAGTAGATCATGGAATTTGCAATATGCAGGTCATGGAAATCACAGATCGTAGAGGCGAATCTGAAGACAGTGTGACAGAGGTACATTTATATTTATACTTGGGTTGCAGGACGGGGCAAGGATACATAGTTGGAGCTAGAGAACCTGAGTGGTAGGAAGGGGAAAGGAAGGAAGATCGATGTCTTTTTTAGGATGGTGCCTGAACACAACAAGTTGGTGCTTGCGTAGAGGATTGGTGTCCTCATAGGTTGAAGCCTGTATACAACAAGTTGGTGCTTGCGTAGAGGATTGGTGTCCTCATAAGTTGGAGCCTGATACACCGAGTTGGTGCTTATTTGTGGGATTGCTGTCCTAATCAAATTGATGCACGAGTGAGTTGGTGCTCACATCTTGGAGATTGGTGTTTCCCATCTTTCTATGTAATCAAAACTCTTATATATATATATATATATATATATATATATTCAAATACTCTGCATACAGTTATCTTTTATTATTATGATTGAAATTGGTACATAATTTGTATAGTGAAAAAATTGTTAAATCTGCGCATGATACTGATTCAACCCCCCTCAGGATCATTAAGAATTCCAACAATCGGTATTCGAGTGGGTTTCTTCAGGAACAATTTAACAACTGGGAGATAGATCATTGCACAAATATGGGCAGACATGAAGGACTCTCTACAAACATAACACCGAGATTTGATGGATCAGATTATATATTCTGGAGAATAAGAATGGAAGTATACTTGCAATCTCTTGGAGTTGATGTCTCGCAATTTGTTGAAATAGTTACAACGTTCCCAAAACTGCATTAGTTGAAGCAACTGACAAAAGACAATATGAATGCAATTCAAGAGCTAGAAATGCAATACTCTGTTGTTTAGCAGACTTAGAGTTCACCAAAGTTATGTAGTGCACATCAGGTAAAGAAGTGTGGGATAAGCTTAAAAACATCTATGAAGTAGATGAGAAGGTTAAGAAGGCAAAGTTACAAACATACTTAGGACAGTTTGAAACGTTAAAGATGAGGGAAGAAGAAAAATTTGCATCCTATCTTCTTCGTGTTGATGAGATTGTCAATGCTATCAAAGGTCTTGGAGTGCAAATTGCAGAAGAAGCGGTTGAACAAAAAGTGCTGAGAACTTTCCTGCTAAGATTTGACTCCAAAGTGTCAGTTCTAGAAGACATAAGTGATTTGGATAAACTGACAAAGGACGAACTTCATGGGATACTTACTGCATCCGAGATGAGGACCGAAAAGGAAAACAAAATGCAGCAAGCAACTTTCAAAGCCACCAACTTAAAACAAAATGCAGCAAGCATGAGCAGAACAAGAACTCATCTGATGCATCAGACAAAGAGAAAGCAAACTTTATGAGAAAACTAAAAAGGAGTTGTGACAAATACAAAGGTAAGCTACCCTTCAAATACTTTGAATATGGTAAAGTGGGTCACTTTGCTTCCAAGTGTCCTTACAAAGATAATAGAGATAGTGATAGTGAAGAAGACCTCAATTACAAAGAACGAAGGAAGACACACCAATAGAGCAGGTCTGAAAATAAGAAGCTCGTTAAACAGAAAAAGAGTCTGCATTTTAAAGAAAATAGTATTTCATTCGAAGAAGATAACAATGATGACTGTCTAAGAGAAGTACCCTTCATGGTAATTGTAGAAGACCTTGAACATAAAAATTCAAAAGAAAGGGATAATTTCATTAAGGAAGAATTATCAGTCGAGGAAGTAGGATCAAACAAGACAAATGAAAGTCAATCAAATTCTACTACATGAACATTTAGTAAGTATTTTTACAATGGAATCAACATTTCACCTTCAAAATCCCATGTTGAAAATGGACAATGTAATCTGCTTGAAATGAGTACTAGTCAGGTAGAAATTGAAATTGAAGAAGAAATCTTCAAGTCTGAAGATGAGGAAACTGCAGAAGTTGAATGGGAAGGTGAACTAATTAGTTCCTTGGAAGAATTGAAGAAATCAAGAAGGAAGAATAAATATTTACAGGAACAACTGTTAAAGTGTGAAGAACAAGTCAAGGAGGCAAAGGCTATTCAAGAACCATCAACAAATCAGATGAGTAAAAGGGAAAAAGATCTTGAGAGACAATTAGACTACGCAATAGATAAAATCAGGAAGCTCGAACAGAATAATTTCTTACTGAAGGTGTCACTGGAAGAAACGAAACAAAAAAAGGAGCTACTAACAGAATATCTTGAGCAAAAGGTTTATAGAGATCTCTCACTTGAAAGAAGAACTGGTTGGAATAAGAAAAGAAAACCTGTCTTTGGAAAATTGAAGATAGTTCTTTGCTGCAACAAATGGAGTAAAAAATGAAATTCTAGGATGCACAAACCCAAAAGGTTACAAGGTTTGTCTTGACGTAGAAATTGAAGCCAAATTCAATAACAATACATCAATTTTGGACAAGATATTGAATAGTCAAAGGCCACCAGGAAACAAATCTTGTCTTGGCTATGATAAGATAACTGAAGAGGTCTGCGACGACATTCCAGGCACAAATCAACGTGATATAAATTAGATGTGTCATTAGAGCAAGTCCGATCCAGGTATGAAAATCCCCTCACCTTTCCTTGTTATGCTAATAGAAGAAGGTTCAACACATTGAAGTGCTTGAGGTGCAATTATTTTGGTCATGTTGCAAAATATTGTCATACCATAAGATGTTATACATGTGATGGATTTTGGCATTAGGCACAAAACTGCCAAACAATAGTAGAATGATCAGAAGGAAATATTCCATATAGCATCAACATTAAAAGATGGATGAAAAGGAAAACTAATTTTGTGCAGTATAATAAAGAGAACGCACACACCAAAAAATGGATAAAGAAAATTCCACAGACATGTGCAGTTGAAGCAAATAATACAAGTATTTCTTAAGCAGCAAACGACTGCTGCTTAACTTGATGATCTCCAAAGTTTTGAATACAAGTCCTTGAATTCAATATGTTGTCTATCAGGAATTCAAGGAAAGTATCAATGAAGAAAATTGCCAACAGAAATTGTTGGAGAATGTAGCACAAAGACACATCTGTATTCAATCAAGAGGTATTTAAAAGTGTAGTTGTTACTAAAGAAGGTACATATCTTCAAATTGATCATAAGTGGCAAACATTGTTGTCGCACAATACATTATAAATATAACAACATTAATGGACATTCAATAATCATGGGGTTGCATCATATAGTGAGACAATAAACATTATGCACACAGGAAGTATGATACTATACTCCATCAATAGTAAGAACTTATATTACTTTCAAACGCTGTCGCGTATATATATTCAAAAGGACCTCTGATGCAGAAATTCAACACATTGACAAAGTACTTATATATAAAAACAACATTGTCGCAAAAGTCCAACAACAACAAGAATGTGTTGTCAAAGCTTTGCCTTAACAGGCATATCAATATCATTGTTTGCAAAATTGTGGTTTACAAGAAACTAATGATCAGAACCTGGCAATGAGAGACACAATTCAGTGTCAGGAGAAGATTGCTTTTCAGAAACAACATCTGGCAATGTGAGACACAATTAAGTGTCAAGATAAGTTTGGTTTTCAAAAACAGTACCGCTGGGCATTCCTTGAAATTGCGACAGAAAAATCTGATTGTGCTTCTGCTGTTTCTCCAATCGATCAATTCGGTCCTTTAGGGTCGCAATCTGATCTGCATGCATCTGATTCACTTACAGTTGGGCATACTATTCTTGTATATCTGCCTCTTTAGTCTGAGAAGTCCAATTCTCTAAGTTGCCTTTGAAGTCTGCGAATTCTTGTTGCAGAGACTGAATTGCCTCTGAAAGTCTAGCTATAGCTGCATTAAACCATTGAAGAGGGTCGGCCATTGCGATAGAAGTACTGAACTAAGCTATGAGAACGATAATCAAAATCTTTTGAAATTAGAAATGTCACATAGAGCTTGATAACCTTTGTGACTAGCGAACATGGCGAATGGCTCATAAATAAGTTTTGAAATTATTGAACTGCGTACATTGAAATAAATTGGAAGGATGTAAAAGCAAATCGCATTAAGGTGTGACGACGTAAAATGAATTAACAACCTTCGGCGTCTTAAATTAAACATATTACGCACGAGAAATAAAATCTCGAACATTGATTTGCTATGACACTCGCATGCATAAACTATATGTCTTAGCAATATGGATGAATTGTCACACCTAACATGTCAAATCAGTATGATACGCAACAAAGAAGAATTTGAAAAACGTGACAAGATATGCGCAGTCAAAAGTAGTAACTAAAGAAGATTCTTGTCATTAATATCGACATTAATGAAGATGTATTTAGTGAATGATGCAAACTTTGTTGTGCAGAAGTGTGTGATAGAGTAGAAACCTGACATAGCGCAGTAGAAGCAACAAGAAGAAGAATTGAGACGCATGAAGCTAGGGAGAGCATCCCTTTGCCATTGATGTCAAAGGGAGAGAGATACTAAGTGGGAAGTGTTGCCGCCTAAAACACACTTAACCACAGAAAAGTCTCCCAACCTCTAGGTGTGTTCTTGAGGGAAACTATGAGTTTAGAATCTAATGTCACTTCGATTCCTAACTCCTTCGTTGACACCCAACTCTTAAAAGGTCAAGGGGGGTAGTCCCTACTTACTAAGTTTGTTAAAGGTTTTAATTAGGAGTTAAAATTTATTAAGGTTTACTTAAGCTTAATGATAAGCAAGAATGGAATGTGCAACAAATTTCAATGACATGCAAGTCCTTTGCAAATGATCAATACAAAGTTAAAGAATGTAACAAATTAATCTCACAATCCCAGTTCTTTAACTATTGGGTTTTGGAGTCAATAACCAATGCTTGTCAAAATAAAACAATCGATAGACTAAGAAATTGTAATGAAATGAATCATGAATCTTTAGAACATTCAATGAAATAACTTGCTCATTAAAATAACTCGACTTGCACAAAATAAAATTGAACTTGAAAGTAACTTGCTTCAAAAATTAAAGAGCTTAAATGCTTTGAAAGTAAAATTGAGAATGAAACAAGAGGTTGTAGTGTTTTGCAAGTGGTTATGTAAATTTTAGTTCATTTTAGGTCTCGCTTAAACTTAGGGGAACTAATGTGAAAAACAAGATTTGCAAACCCTAGCTAGTGTGACTACCCCAGACACTAATCTCTTTCGATTTGAGAGAGATTGTTGTGTTCTCAACAAGAGAACAGAAAGTTCCCATCTAGCTCCGCAAGTCAATCCCAAAGATTGCTGGGAGCTCATCAGGAGGACACTGAGTGCTAGGAGGCTCCCAACAACCTCTATCCCTCTAGCTCCACAAGTCAACTTTTCTTTTCTCAATTTCTTATCAAGATAAAAGTAGGGTGCCTATTAATCTAGCCAATTCAAGTCTTTTCCCTTTCTTGTCACCTAGAGTTGGATCCACTGGAAAGGGGAGTGAATACGGGGCGAAGATTGGGGCGATGTTTATTTAACTTTGAACTAAAGAATAAAAGAACTTCAAAGAAATTTAACAATACTAGCCAACATGATATTGCAAGGATGGCAAAGCCAACTCACTTGCCAGGTGTGGGCACAAAAGAATAAATTGAATCAAAATAACAAACTAAAACTAGCCTCACAACCCACTTTCCGAATGGAAAGGGTGGGGAAAAAATAAACTTGCAGCAATGAAAACAATTTATTCTAGCTCTTCTTTGATTGCTATGCAAAGGTGGGCAGACCCAACTTCCTTTGCTAGCAATGGATGGCAAAATTTTTAAGAAAGTGAAGATTTAACCTAGCCACACAACTTTCTTCCTAGTGAAGAAATGGGGCAAGCAATGGAAGTAAATGAAATACTGAAAATAGAGCTAAGTAACTAAATCTAGCCTCTCTTCACTTGCAATGCAAGGGTGGGCAAGCCCAACCTCCTTTGCATGCAATGGATGGCAACTTGTAACAAAGATGAAATTCGAAAGGAATGGAAGATGGGCCCAAGAGATTCTTTTAGCCCTTACAATAAGAAATATTATTCTACTGTAGATTTTAGTGAGAAAGAAAGAAGAAAGAAGAGATTTTGACCACTTTAGGCGATGGACTTTGAAGTGGTGGCTTGTGGGAGTCCTTTACACAATTTTCTGGCCAAATTTTGGCCGAGTTTCTCCTTGTGCTGCTAAAACCCTGCAAAAAACAACAAGCATAAAACAATAAAAGATGCCCAAAATCACTTTGGAACACCTTGCATTCAAGTATGAAAATTTGTACAGAGTTTAAAATAAAAATTGTGGAGTAAATTGCTTCAAATGATTTGTGAAAATGATGATTTAAACAAGATCTAATGGTGCAAATAAAGATAAAATTAAATGCAGAAATTTTATGAGAAAATGAGTGAGGAAAGAGTGCTCTTTGTTCTTCAACTTGAAGAAGTGGGGCATCTAACCCTAGAATCCCACTCACCAATCTTAACAACCTGCAACTTTAAAGATTTTTGCTACACAAACTAGAAAGAAGTGAGTTCCAAAAGATGCATCAAGAAATCATACGATTCTAACAAGAAAGTATGAACTTCTAGTTCTTAATAACAAATTTGAAAACTCATGAAATCTAACAAAAATGACTAGATCTCACCAAGGCAAAGAAATTTGCCTCTTTGGCTTCCAACCACTTGATCAACTATGAAGCTTAGAGGCAAACCACCATAGGCACCAAGACACACCAACTTTCGTCCAAGGATTTTTATTGAAATGCTCAAATGGTTGAAAATTACAAAAGCTCACAAAAATGGGAGCACAATGGAAGCAAGAGAAAGCAAGAGCATGAGAGCATGAGAGATTGTAACCCAATTGAGGAGGGGAATCCTCCTTAAATAGGAAAAGAGTGAAGGGAGACCCCATTTACATGTTTGCCACTTGTCACACGAGTGAGGGATGGGCCCATGGAGAGGGGGGCACACTTCCTAGAGAGGGCAACTTCAAACTTAAGAAACACTTGCATGGGAGGGCTCCTTTTTGCCTCTAATGTCACCTTAGGAACATAACTTGACTTTAGAAAACAATATTGCCACCCTCTAAGTGACTTTAGGCACTTTCCAAAAAATTGTCATTCTAATTAATGGCCAATTTTTTTGGTTTTTTGGACTGACTTAGGAAAACATGTCCAAAACCTTAGCAAAACTCGTCCAAATGACTTCAAACTTGACGCAATGGTGTAGGGGGTCTCATGCCATTGATTTTGAGTACCCATACCCCTATTTATGGGTATTAGTTGCCACTTATCCCTCTTTACATTACAATTTTTTTTTATGTTGAGGGACATTTTTTAATTACCAAAAATAAAAAAATCCTAGGCAAAACTTAATGAAATTCCGCAAGACTCTGGATAATGTCTAGCATGGTAATATACAACATTCCTAGACATTAATCACGCCATGTTCTTGATCATTAGAACACCTTTCACTACTTTGGAGGAAATTTTGAGTGAGAAACTCAAATAATTAAAATAACTAAAAATGGGTTTTAATTATCCAAGAAAAAAAACACTCGATGAAAGGACTTCCCTAATGGCAAAGTCTTAGGTAGTTGAGTATTACAAAATTTGACCATCATGCTAGCATATCCTTACAAAATCACCCCGCATAGGTGCGGAAATTCGAAGGAGAGAAGATGAGAGGAGAAAAAGTAACAACTGCATCGCTTGAAAAACTTTGTCAAGTACATCTTTCTCGTCTTCAAGGCACATGGTACATGGTTTCCCACCTAGTTGGTTAGGTGGTTAACAGGAAGGATATAAGGAAGACAATATTGCAAATAAGGTCTTAATTAGAGCTTGAAAAAAAGGAGAGCAAAGGATCAAAGGGCATGAATACAGGCGGAGCATGTTGCGTGCAGAAGAAGAGATCATATTCATGGGGAGCTTAGTTTTGATTGGTGTTGACATCAATGCCAAAGGGAGAGATTGTTGAACTTTGGTATTGTCATTGATGTCAAGCAAGGAGTATGAAGACTTGAAGCTTGTTGAAATTTGGCGTTGTCATTATTGTCAAACAAGAAGCATGATCATGTCAAGCAGGAAGCTTGAAGACTTGAAGCTAGTTTGAAGAAGTATATAGAAGA
Organism: Pseudotsuga menziesii; assembly: GCA_001517045.1. Classification (NCBI taxonomy): domain Eukaryota; kingdom Viridiplantae; phylum Streptophyta; class Pinopsida; order Pinales; family Pinaceae; genus Pseudotsuga; species Pseudotsuga menziesii. The sequence goes on along the minus strand of LPNX010363675.1, from coordinate 85,148 downwards.
TATGTATGCAAGTCTCAGAAGTGTGCAAATCCCACAAAGACATGGAACTCTTTTGCGCAAACCCCACCAAGTGATGGTCCTCTAGTGCGCAAGTGCGCAAGTCCCACAAAATCAATAATGATAAAATAACGCACATCGACGAAAGAATAAGAAGCTTGACCGAAAAGAAAGGAAGAAGAGGTGCTTGAGCAAAGGATTGGTATCCTCACAGGTTGAAGTCTGTATACAGCAAGTTGGTGCTTGTGCAGAGGATTGATGTCCTCACAGGTTGGAGCTTGATACATCGAGTTGGTGCTTGTTTGTGGGATTGGTGTCCCAATCAAATTGATGTATGAGTGAATTGGTGCTCACATCTTGGAGATTGTTGTCTCCCATCTTTCTATGTAATAAAAACTCATATATTTTCAAATACTTTGCGTACATTATCTTTTATTGTTATGATTGAAATTGGTGTATAATTTGTAAAGTGAAAAAATTGTTAAATCTGCGCATGATACTGATTCACCCCCCTCTTAGTATCATTAGGAATTCCAACACTATGCCAAGCATACATGTCTCTTCTTCTTCTTTTCATTTTGGTTTGTATCTACGTGTTCCATATCCCCTACGAGGGAATTGTAAAATGAGATGATATTAGTTCCCTGTTTGTTAAAGGCTAGTTCATCTAGGAGAGTCATATTAATATTGCTCTGGGGACTTTTTTTCATTGAGATAAGCTTTAGGCCCTTGTGGTCTGAGTTTGTCAAATCTTTTTCTCTTATGTCTCCAAAGCTGGAGCATGCCTTAATGTTTTTTCCCTAGCATGGTGTCTAGTCTAGTGTCAACTTGTATTCCATACATCTCATAGTTTAGTCATATGGACTTGTAAAAATTGTAATTTACTAATTTAGGTGTCTTCGGGGCATATGTTGTGTAGTATTTGATTTATGTGGCTAAAGGGGGTGTCAAACACCTTAATATGATGTATTAAACCCTTTGGACCACCTAATTTAGCCCAACAAATCCCTTGGAGACAAAGGCCCATGATTTTTACATGATGGAGACAAATTTGAGTGATTTTAAGAAGTTGGTAAAATGGAATGTTCCCTAATTCTCCTCCCTTGAGCGAGGTGTCATTTCTAGTTGGATTTGGTTTCAATCAATCCCTATTTGCCCCTTCCTTGTCTCCTTGGTGGCTCAAGAGGATCCCTTAAGCTCTAGTTAACTCCATGAGATGTCATATGACACTCTAGTTCATTCCACTTTATGAAATTCACCCCCCCTCTTTCTATTTTGCTATTTAAGCAAGCTCTCACCTCCCTTTTCTTTGTTGGTTGTTAGTGAAGTTTGTGTTCAAGCTCTTGTACTCTTGTTCTATTGGAATTAATAAAGAAGGATTTGGAGGTTATATTTGTGTTGTGCTCTCATTGTGTGGATGCCATTCTCTCAAGCTTAATGTACGAGGTTATTGTAGTTGGTTCAATTACATTCATTTCTTATTGCTTCCTTGGGCCTTTGAAAGGGTGTTATCATCCAATAGGGAAAGCTCTCTTTAGTTAACTCCATGAGATGTCCCTTGTGGTCTGAGTTTGTCAAATCTTTTTCTCTTATGTCTCCAAAGCTGGAGCATGCCTTAATGCTTTTTCCCTAGCATGGTGTCTAGTCTAGTGTCAACTTGTATTCCATACATCTCATAGTTTAGTCATATGGACTTGTAAAAATTGTAATTTACTAATTTAGGTGTCTTCGGGGCATATGTACGAGGTTATTGTAGTTGGTTCAATTACATTCATTTCTTATTGCTTCCTTGGGCCTTTGAAAGGGTGTTATCATCCAATAGGGAAAGCTCTCTTTAGATAGTTTTCTATTGGGAATTTGTTGTAGATTGCTAGAGAGGTGTTTAGATCTAAGTATTTTTTCAGTTGTATTGGTACTTGATTCAATCCTCTCTTGTAGGATACACTAGAAGTAGTAAGAGGGAGATCCAATTTCCCATTTATTATTTGAGCTAACCTTGTAGGTCTTCATCCATAGACAAGTGGGTGGTGAGCCTTGTGCAACCCCCTCAAGCTTGGTGGATTGAACAAACTAGTCCGTTGCAGCTCCATTGCCCATTTGAAGGCATTCCATCTTCTTTATTAAACCTTCTTCAAACAAAAATCAATTTTTTTTTTTGTTATTTACATGCTCGTCTTCGATCTCGAGAATTCTGAAATCTATATTTATTTAGATCTTTTACTTGCATGTTTATAAGATGTACTTCAATTCAATCACAAATTTTCAAGTAGATCCAAAAGTACATTTTGCCCATATGAAGGCATTCCATCTTCTTCATTAAACCTTCTTCAAACAAAAATCAATCTTTTTTTTTGTTATTTACATGCTCGTCTTAGATCTTAAGAATTTTGAAATCTATATTTATTTAGATCTTTTACTTGCATGTTTATAAGATGCACTTCAATTCAATCACAAATTTTCAAGTAGATCCGAAAGTACATTTGTTTCTAAGTGCATTTAATCAAAGTAGATCATTAGCCACTCAGACTAGTACTTCAAAGTTTATAAAGACTGTGTTTATTTGCATATTTGAGTATTTTAGCTTGCTGCCCGTTGTTCGAAAAGCGCATAAACAACGAGGTAAAGTTCATTTGCGTCCTTGTTTTATTTTATTTTTTAACCTCCGTAACCCTTGGTTTCAAGTGTGTTTCCAATAACGCGGGTTAGGAGCTTATTTGAGGCCTAGGTGGCAACGCCTTGTGAGCTTTTTGGCCGCTGTTATAACATTTTTCTTTGCAGTTTTTTAGCAGCCTCTAAAGATCAGCCCCCTTTCGAAAGAGTTGTGGTCCAACCGACAACTCTCACTCTCTCTTAGATTTGATTTTGTCAAATCTTATTGTAAACTTACTGATTCCCGTACTATAAAGGATCGGTAAGCCTTCTCAAAATTCCTTTTGGACTGTTGTAAATCACAAGGGATTAGTGGCATAGACCACCATCCCTCGCATCCTCCTTGCCTCTTGTGTCAATTTTGCATTCTTAGTTTGTTGTTTTCTTTTCCACAATTTACTTTCCGTACCTAGATTAGATTTGCATTTCTTGCATCCAAATTAGATTTATTTCTAGTATCTAACTTAGATTAAATTTTCTCTTTTTTTGGTCCGACAACCTTTATATGGATGCTAACTTAATATAATTTAAGGGTTTCAACTTTCAAGTCTTAGAAACCCATTACAACCTTAAATCTAAAATTAATGTTGGTACAAAGCTTTACATCCTCACTCCAATTGACGCGTACCTTGGGATTCGAGATTTTCTGAGTATATCCAAGCCCTGGGCTGGTGCTTCCTAGGCATCAACGGTTCTCAAACTTGCCCCCACTAGAAACGAGTATCTTTTTTCCTATTAGTTGCATTTTTTGCTTTACTTTTCTTAGGATATTTTGCTAGTTGTTTTGCTTTTGTAGATTAGTTGTTGTAGACAAATATAGATCTAGGTTCTATTGACTACAATCTAGTTCTAGGGATTAACTGTAATCTTTAGTAATTAAATCACATTTAATTTTGTAGGTTCAAGGAGTAGTTCAAAGCACATTTTGATTGTCATATCATATATCACTTTATAATCCTACACTGCAAGTAGTATCTAGATTTGCTTACATATCTCATTTACTTTTATGCTTAAAGGCACTGGTCCTATCTTGCTATATCTTGTTCATGCTTTGAGTACTAATCAAATATCTTAGATTTGCTTCTTGCTAATATTGCAGATCTCTATATCTTCCTAGATTTGCTTTACTTTACAAGCACACATCTATATTCATATCTTTTGTACTTGTTGTCCCTCTCACTGTAATTATTAAATTGTGGGTTCAATGAATATCCAAACTCCCAAGTTATTTTGTCGTAATGTCCTCTTCTGCCTAGGCATTGAGGACCAACCCGCTAACCTATGTGATTCCTGTGGGTTCCAGCGGGTACTGACAATCAAGGAATCAACTAAAGACTGATGCCACCTACAGAAGATCTAGGGCATCAATATATATCACCATTGGGTCGAAGAGGGCCACTAGAGCCATAGGCCACTTGCATGCATGACATCTGAGCATTATTTAATGATGCATGCACCCGATTAAGTCTCCATGCGCATGCATGCAAGTCAACTGCAAATTAGAAGTTAAAGTGACCTAATTAGGTCAAAAATTAGGGTTTTCGCAGTTGAAAGTAATAAAAGAAAGATAAAGTGAATGGAGAAGACACTTTTGATGATTATTGATTTTGGAGCTCTTGATTAGCAACACAACAGTTGGGGTTGGAGACGACGTCTTCAGTTAGTGGGGTTTCGGCAGTGAGATATTTTCCCTAGTCTCATTCAGGGTAAGCCATACAGGTTCACCATTTTCTCTTCCATTCATTCATAGTTATCTAGTATACTACAGAGATTGTTGCAGGGGTACGTGTGCAGCCATAAGGGGTTTTCAACCAGAAAGCCCTAATCATTCGCTAGGTCTTCAGATCTCAGTTTTACTTCGCAACCCAGGCACCATTCTCATCATCGACATCTTACTCCAGTACCCGATGATTATTAGATCCAATCGTGCTCATCCTGAGCAGTTAGCAGCCATTTCGGGATTAGGGGGGCGTGAGCAGCTGCACCTCTAGAACAATTCGCTAGCTTGCCTAGAGATCTCAGAACTTCTGCATGTGCCAGGCATTCTCTCCAGCACGGGAAGGCTATCAGCTCGGCAATTCAGTAGCTTCATCGGACACCTCCTTCACTGAAAACGTCACCCTGAGCTGATCTGGGGTTCGTGCTGCTGGGGTTTCACCGGAAGCAGAAGATATCAGTTCATCTCCGATTCAGCTCTTGATGCATGCATACTCTCTTAGGAGCAGTCCAGCTAGCTTATCAGTGGTAAGTGTTCATTTTATCCCACAAACCCTAACCCTAATTTTTGCTATAAAATAGGGATTTTTGCATGGCAGTTTGCATGCCCAGTTGTATCAGCGTATTTGCTTAGAATTAGAAAATATCGAGATTTGGGATATTACATTTGCTTTAAGCCTTTGATTACTTTTATATAGGGACCACCCCCCTTGGCTTTGTTTAGGAGTTGGCCTAAACGAAGGAGTTGAGTGTCAAGTTGATAGTGACTTGACTCGAGGCTTTCCCCCAAGGCTGTGCCCAATGAGTTAATATTTTTCTCACCCGAAGGTGTGGATTAGGTGCCAATAATGTTCATGTAGGGGGAGTGGACCTAGGGGAGATTTTAGCACATGGCTTAGGAGCTTTGTTGGAGTCATTGGAGGCTTATAGGAGGAGTGTTGGACACATCTCTTGGAGTGCCCTTGCATTTGAAGCCTTGCTTGTGGATGACATCACCCTAGAGCTTGACATGTGTACCCTTGGAGTAGAGCACTCCACATGTGTGGGCCTACATTTGTCTTTGCAGGTTGCTTGTAAGGGCATAGGCCCATATATCTATTGTTGGCTTCCCTGACCTCTCATATATATAGAGGAAGGAGAGTTCTTTCATTCAACATCATCATTGTACTCTTCTCCACGTACTCGTCCTCTTGGAGTGAGATGTAGTTTTAATGAGGAAACCTTGGGGAGAAGTTATGAAAGGGAAAGAAGACATCTTTGTTGGGAGCTTGCTTTTGTGAGATACTAGGGTTTACTCTTGTGAAGAAGACATTAGAGATGATGATCATAATCATTCTTATCACTCTTCTGTTAGAGATGTGATTAAGAGGAGTGCACTAGTTTTCCTCTTTCTAGTTTATCTTCATTTTTTAGTTTATCTCTCTTGTCTTGGAGTCTCTAGAGTTTCTTGGAGCTTCTTGGAGCATCTTGAATATAGGGCTAGGGTTTGATCACTTGGAGAGGTGGAGATTAGGGTTTTAAGATGAAACCCTTGGTTGTACTTGTTGAAGTGAAGAAGAAGAGGAGAGGTCTTTTCTTGGAGGACATGCTTGAATGATGCTATCTTGTTGGAGCTCCTTGGTGTGAGCTAGGGTTTTCATTGTGTTCTCGAGCTAGGATTTTAAAGAGCTAGAGGATTGTGCTAGGTTTGGGATAAGGCTATTTAATTAACATGAACTTCATCCTTATCCATATATATCAAGTTTCCCACTGTCCAATACTTGTGTAATTGCATATATGATTTTCAGCCATCTATTTCTTCATGGTTTTGTAATTTCCAGCACTTATATGTCTTGTTGAGTTGAAATTAGTTAAGGTTACATTTGTTAAGTGATTTTACATTTGTATTGATGAATATAGGGCATATTTGTTGCTATGTTTACAGCTGTCATATGTGATTTTCAAATTTGTTTTATGCATGATAAGACTACCTTAGAGGGATGAAACCTATTGGCACACTTTGGTATCTTTTCTCTTGAATTGCCTAATGCATTGGAGTTGTTAAGAGGTGAAATGTTGTTTGCTATTGCTGCTGTTTTGTTATATTTCATAACAACCCTAATGCTCAAAATTTATAGGATTAAAGATCTGGGAAACCTCTAGTTAAGAGGTGAAATTTCCAAATTGTTTGATCATAAAAATTTGTACATGGTATCAGATTTTTTGTGGTTGAGATCACTCTAGGTGTAAAAGGGGGTTGGTATTTCAATTAAAGAATACCCGAGGGAGGTGCTTGGTCTTGTTTGGGGTTGGGTGGTGAAGCCCTAGTGTGCTTGAGATGAGTAGTTGTACCTGTGAGAGGGTTTGATGGTTGAAAGTTTGAAACCCTAGTTTCTCTTGTGATGAGAGGTGATGGAACTACCACATTGATGGTTGTTATGTATTTATTTTCAATGGGTGTGATACCTAGGAGGACTTGTGATAGGTGGCTGATTTGTTCTAGGGGTTGCCAAAATGTTTTCACCTATGATAGATGGTAGATCTACCTGATAGGATGATTATTGGTAGGTATGGTTTTCTTTTCAGCCGGTTAGATGCCCAAGAGGAACTATGATAGGTGGCTGATTTGTTTTGGTAGATGCCAATGTGTCTTTCACTTGTGATAGGTGCAGGCTCTTCTTTATATTACAAAATTTCCTTGATGGATTTGGCTTTCGTTTCTTCCTTGTCTTCTAAGACTGTGTCTAGTGTTGGATGGTATGTGGACAATGAAGCTTTAAGACATATGCCATATGATGGGTCTTTATTCATCATATTTTAGATGCAAGCGGGAAGTGTGGATCTTGGGGATGATGCTACTTATCTTGTGATAGGAGTTGGATTCATTTATTTTCAAATGTCTTCAGGTAATGTTCTTGAGGTGGAAAATGTCTTGTTTGTTCTTGGGTTGAAGAAGCATCTTCTTACAGTGTCTTTTATGATAGATGTGTGGTAGAGAGTTGCTTTTGAGGGATAATAGTGCACCATTAGTGATTGTAGTCTATCTAGTCTAAGAACTTTGGCTAGAGGGGTGAGAGAGGCTAGGCTTACAGGTTACTTCCTGATCTGGTGGCACTTGTACATTCCAGTGAGAAGTTAGATGAGCCTTCTAGTTTTAAGGAGGTATATTTAGAGATTGCATGGTGACAGGTTTAGAACCTATTATGGATTCAATGAATGATTCTAGATTTACAACCGTGTTGAGACCTCAACACGCCTATGAAATTTTCCTTTAAAATTTTGGGCCCCCCTTTAATTTTGGTGATTTTTGATTTACCTTGCATATCTTAGTTTGATTCTCGAAATTGCTATCAAATTTTCAAAAAAATTAATCAAAATTTCCAAATCCTTACAATTTTGAAAATGTTTGAAATCTTTTAGTTTAACGTCCATATACTATCAATGGATAATTTAAACTCAAAACCGAAATGAGTTCATAGTTTTGGCCGATACATTATTTTGACACCTCACAAAAAGATTACATTGGCGCTTTGCACAAACTTAGTTGAGCTTTGTGCAAACTCTGTCGATGCTTCACAAAAACTTAACTTTCGAACTTTTAAAAGGTCGTGGATAACTCTATTGACGTAATTTCAAAAGATGATACAAAGCAGAGTTTTAAAATGACATTGAAGACTTTATCAACGATAGTTCATAAGATGCGAAATAGTGAGTTTTTAAAGTTGTTGATTCACTTTTAGTTATTCTTCGATAAACGCTCACAACTAAGTTTCAACATGTTTTTGATTCGAGTTTTAAGTAAGACCCTATACATTGGCATTCACTTAACCTTAACCTATCAATGATACAATGAAAGTCAACACAACATTTGAGTTTTCTAACTACGTCGAGGGAAGCGAGTTGTATGCATTTCGGAGGTCACATAAAACTCAGTTTTATGTGCATTGTGATACAAGTTTTTAAACTTTGCTGATAAGATATATAATCATCGAGTGGACCCCATTCCATGTCTTTCTAGACCTCGCCGATGTTGGATTGTAAATTTCGGGATTTTAAGATATATTTTCGGTGATCTCGCAAAAGATTCCAAATCCACTTGAAATATTTCGTTGAACTATCTTTCAAACTATTGCCGATAAACTTTACTTCGTTGTATCTTTTGTAGGTGAGGATATTGCAGTTATTTATTGTCATAATTAACTTGAAACAGTAAAAAACCTGTTTTTACCGAAATGACCAACGCAAAAAGGCCAACGAACAGTAATCCATGAATGGATAAAATGATAAATGGATGATTTAAAAGATGATGTTTTTCAATTATAATTGGTAGAGCGTATATAAGCTTTATCTTCCTTTTCAACCATAAGACATGTCTTTTGGTAAAGATATTATTAATTAATTAACTATTATTATTATTTAATATTATGTTATATATTTGATGATATATTGTTTATTAATTTTTTATTCATAGCATTGCCTTCCCCTTAAGAGGAGCTTTGTCCTTAAAGCTTTATTGAAGACAAGGTTTGTTAGATTTTCTTAAGATTATAGCAGTATATCTTAATTGCATTTATCAATAGGATCACTAGAAGATAGACAAAGCGCAGAACAATAACATGAGTATTTTTCACCTGGGAAACCCAAATGGGAGAAAACCCAACAACCTTCGTTTAGAGATAATAATTCTGAGATCAGAGCACAATGAAGAAAGAGAAAATATGGAAATGCTTTCCAAAGATAAAAACCCTGAACACAGTCTTCTTCTGTAGTATATGCGAACTTCTCTCTCCCAGAAACCTACGAACTTCTCTTGTGCTGCTGTTGTGTAAAATAATGAGGGGCGCCTCCTATTTATACAGATTTTCCACTAATATTTTATCTGGGGCCGACTTCTCTTGGGGGAGCAACATAATTTATATTTTATAATTTTTATTTTGTCTTCTCTTTTGCTTGCTTTTCTCCCCAAGGTCTACATTTTTCTTCTAGGGTTTGTATGATTGATTACAATAAGTTCATCTCCCGCAGGAGGTACAATACAAGAACAATAAGAATAGCTTCTGAAGTTGCACAAACTCCAACACTCCCTCTCAATAAGGAAGGTATTCTTCGGTCTTCATCAGCATCACGATCATCTGGGTTTCATCTGTACATCTATATTGTCTCTATCATCTCTAAACGTACTGAAGGTTGTCTTTATGAATTTGTTCTATCTAGATGTCTGAGAGAAAATCTCTTGCTACCTATTTGTCTCTACTATCGATGGAATACTTCCATGCCTGGCTAGAGATCCTAGATGAGCAAATGTGTACCGACCATCTACTACCTGTTCGTCTCATCTGTCGATGGGGTACTCCCATACCTGGATGAGAACTTGAACGAGTAAATGTGTAGGACCATCTACTGCTTGTTCGTCTCATTTGCCGATGGGTTACTCCATTACTTGGCTGAGAATCTAAACGAGTAGAGGTGTCTGTGCAATCACACGACCATCTGCTACCTGTCCGACTCATCTGCCGATGGGATTTCTCCGATACCTGGCTGAGCACTTGGACGAGCAGAGGCACCTGTGTGAACCCGACCATCTTCTACCTGTCCGTCTCATTTGCAGATGGGATTTCTCCCATACCTGGCTGAGAACGTGGACGAGCAGAGGTACCTGGGAAAAAGTATGGTAAATGTCTCTCAGATACGTTCTCTTCTACTCCAAGTCTTCCGCGAAAGTATTCAAGCTTCATCTTGGGAAGAGGCTTGGTGTGAACATCTGCAATCTGGTCGTATGTTGGAATATACTGGAGCTCGACCGCACCTTTTTGCACCATATCATGTATGAAGTGATACCGAATCTCTATGTGCTTCGACTTGTCGTGAAATACTGGATTCACTGACATCTGCACACAACTCTGGTTATCATGGTGAATCACGGTTGGCTCTGGTATCTGGCCAAACAATCTTGCAAGAAGTTTACGAAGCCAAACTGCTTCTCGGGCTGCTGAACTTGCAGTCATATACTCGGCCTGTGCAGTACTGAGAGCTATTGAGTTCTACTTCCTGTTGTACTAGGAAATTACTGCAGAACTCAAACTGAAACGACATCCTGAAGTGCTCTTCTTATCTATAGTGCTTTTGGACCAATTTGAGTCTGTAAACCCTTGCAATCTCAAGTCACAGTTGGAATTCTATCGTGGATCATATCCCACAGTGCCACATAAGTATCTGAGCACATGTTTTGTAGCAGTCCAGTGAATCTGCCTCGGTTCGCACATGAACTGACTGAGGGCATTCACAACAAAATAAATATTTGGTCTGGTGTTCGCCAGAGACATCAAGGACCCAGTCAACTGGTGATACATAGTGGGATCGATCAAATTTAAATCTGAAGCAAAATCTCTTGGCTTCTTCAAATTGCATCCATTGGAGTATCTATGGACTTGCAGTCCAACATTCCGAATCTCTTTAGTATATCCATGGTGTATTTTTCCTTGACCTAGGAAAATCTTCTTCTGCCTTTATCATACTTCTAATCCCAAGAAGTAATGCATCAACAATATTCTTGAGAAAGGATGTCTTGACATTCATTTGATATAGCTTCCATCTCATAGTTGAAGTAATAAAAATAATATATCTAATGGAAGTATATCAAGTCATAGGAGCAAATGTCTCGTCATAATTGACTCTCTCTTTCTGAGAGAACCCTCTGGCTATAAACCTAGCCTTGTATTTTTCAATACTACCATCTGCTTCATGTGGAGTTTCATGCTCTTGCATTCTGCAAAATCTGTCGTGCTCATCTGGGTCTTTTTCGACTTATTGCCATATCTGTGAGAGCATCCTCTTGGTTCAACTGGATCAATGGGACTGATCAATTTATTCTTTTCTTCAGATTCCCTCTTAATTTCTAGAGGGGGAGATGTTCTCATCTCGTTATCGTCATTGATCTCCATATCCGATCCTCTTCCTTTCCAGATAGCCATTTCTTCTTCAAAGGTTACATCCCGATTGACTTCTATTTGCCTCGATCTTGGGATGTATATTCTGTAAGCCTTTGAAGACTTGCGATATCCCAAAAATGTTTCCTCCTTGATTGAAGGTTCTAACTTGGACACATGAATGTAGACTGGAAAGTAATTATCCATCCTGGTGACGACCAGGTTCATTAAGGATCCTTCAATTGTCTTGTTCGAATCACGACAGCAATGTCGTCAGGTTTCTATCATATGTAGTAAACTAGAATCCTTGTCTTTGAGAGATAACTCCCTCTGTCTCTCAAAAGTCGGTTGAGTAAATCTTGTTGAAGCAGTAGATAGATCGACATTCGTAGATGCTTTCCGCTTTTGATCACCAAATCTCTGCATGAGATCATTCTGGGTGTGAGAGTCATAATACATGCTTCTAGAGGCTTTCTGCTTTCTTTCCATCCATATATCAATGAGATCACTTGTCCTTGTAGATCATGGCATTCCCTCCAAGTCAAATCCGTAAGATGGTTAGCAATATTTTATAATCAATGTATTAACAAATAATGTAGGCAACTTTTAGTCAATGCTTCGACACAACACACATAAGGTCATTATTTGGATGCTTATGGTCTCCATTATAGCATACTAGTAAGAGTGTGTACTACTCCATGTATGTTATAAAGGAGTTGTCATCCTAGATGGGTTGTGCAGTATGACAGGCTATTTAAACAATCATGTGTATAGCAAATACTACATGAGCCTACTTGTTAACTACTGAAATTTAGAAATGTAGATTTCTGTAAAACGTATTAAAAAACAACCAAATGTAATCTAATAGAGCATGTAAAATCAAATACTTATCTTTTGTAGTTTTGTGGGTGGGCTCTCATTATCAGAGTCCACTGATCTTCATATGCTTGCTTGACGATCGTCATAGTTTGGATCTTTATATCATTTCTTAGAAGAACTCTGAACAATCATCCTTCCTTGGGTCCTTGTGAGGAGGGTCTTCTTCTACATCAACAGTTGAAGCTTCATGCTTCCTTTTGATTGCACTTCGACAGCTACTAGCATAATGACCGTATTTCTTGCACCTATAGCACTGTATCTGAGATAAGTCCTTCTGTTGTTCCTTCTAATCTGGGGGAGGAGTTGATCTCTTATCTTGATGCTTGTGATTGAAGGACTTCCTTCCCCTTCCCTTGCCTTTCATGGCATGAGATATGAACGCTTGATTCTCCTCAGGTTGAGTGCCATGAAGTCTTTGGCGTGCTGTGATTCTTGTTTCTTCCTGAGTGCTTTCTGCCCATAGCTTATCAAATTTGGGCAGCTTGGTTTGACCACTTATAGTTTGGATGAAAGACTCCCAAGATGGTGGGAGACCATTTAAGGTGGTCATAACGAGATCCTTTTCTTAAAGATTGTCTCCACTGGACTTTATCTTGTCCCAAAGCTCGACGATCCTCGTGAAATATGAGGCAATATTCTCGGACTTTGTCATCTTCATATTCGATAGTTTATTCCTCAATGTGAGAGTGACATTGCTATTACTATGTTCAAATAGCTTCTTCAAGGTTTTGAACATCTTCCTCGCTGTCGTCTTTTCTGAGATCTGAGGAACCAAGTGGTCTCTAATTGAGTCCACCAAAATTCTTCTTGCTTTGGCATCATTCTTCCTGCAGCGAGATTTGTCTTCTTTGGCTTTTGATTCTGAGACCTTTTCATTTACACACCGTAATAGGTCATTTTCTTCTAGTAGAAGATTAACCCTAGACTTCCAGGGGATGAAGTTGGAAGCCCCTTCTAGACGATCTTCAACCTTCATACTGATCATCTACCGCAGATATGGATCTGAAACCCTAGTAGGGACTAGGTCAAAACTGAAGGTTGGAGTTTTGGAAACCTGACCCCACAGACAAATGCGCCCTAGAGAGGCGAGCTGAGAAAAGGTAGAGTTGAGCCATAACTGTGGAGGGAGTAGGTAAAAAACTGAAACCCTAATTTTTGTTGCAGCTGTAGAATTAGGTCAAAAATTGAATTCTGTCTTCACGAAAAGATGTACCCTCCTTAGAGCGAAATTCCCAAGGCTCTTTTTTTGCCAAAAGGTTTAGTGAAGACCTTGAAAGATGAAACCCTAGTTGCGACAGGTTTTCGACAGAGTTCCAACAATGGCTTCTTCTAGCACTGCTTTGATACCATGTTAGATTTTCTTAAGATTATAGCAGTATATCTTAATTGCATTTATCAATAAGATCACTAGAAGATAAACAAAGCACAGATCAATAACACGGCTATTTTTCACCTGGGAAACCAAAATGGGAGAAAAACTAGCAACCTTCATCTAGAGATAATAATTCTGAGATCAGAGCACAATGGAGAAAGAGAAAATATGGAAATGCTTTCCAAAGATAGAAACCCTGAACATAGTCTTCTTCTGCAGTATACGCGAACTTCTCTCTCCTACAAAACTGCAAACTTCTCTTGTGCTACTATTGTGTTGTTGTGTAAAATAATGAGGAGTGCCTCCTATTTATACAGATTTTCCACTAATATTTTAAATGGGGCTGACTTCTCTTGGGGGAGCAACACAATTTATATTTTATAATTTTTATTTTGTCTTTTCTTTTGCTTACTTTTCTCCCCAATGTCTACATTGTTCTTCTAGGGTTTGTATGATTGATTACAATAAGTTCATCTCCCGTAGGAGGTACAATACAAGAACAATAAGAAAAGCTTCTGAAGTTGCACTAACTACAACAAGGTTTACCTCTAATTTCTTGTTTGTAATGACATCTTCTTGATCTTTGTGTTAGTAACTGCAACACACAACGAAACGAAACGATATGAGTTATGAATTCCCAAGAAAAATTGAGACATTGTTTGTGAAGTTGTCCATCCGAGATCTATCTTCCTTGGAGTTGTTTGTTAATTGCTTTGTTGGATGGAATTTCTCGTTTTCTGCATAGCTTGTTCATTTTGTGTTCTTTCTCTTCTGAAATCATAACTCCTCCGTTTATGTTCATTTTGACCCTGTTGTTGGTCAAAATGATTTTTATTGTTTGTGTGTCGATAAGGAGTTTTTGTTGTTTGTTTTTTGACTGGAGTGGCTTCTTGTTCCTTAACTTGAATTTGTTTTCTTGAGAGTTTGGAAGCTTCATTATGGATTTGCTCTAATTTGTTCTTTGATAGAGTGTTATTACTCTGAATCTTTTCGAACCTTTCTACTTGTGACTTTTTGTCCTCTTTTAACTCTTTGACTTGCTCTTCTAGTTCTTGTTTAAGATTTCTTAGGCGATGATTTTCTTCTTGCTTCTCTATATTTTTTTCTTCGAAGTCTTCATTAGAGTGTTCTTCCTTTTGACTCTTTTTCAACTTCTTGATCCTTGTAACTAATATTTTGAAATACTTCTTTAGTCTTGCTTGTTAATGTATTATTACTTTTTGTAATTTCCAACTTGTGTGCCTTTCTAATGTCGTTGTATTTCTATTGGAGTTCTTTCATTTGTTGTTGATGTAGACATATCTCAAATTTTTTACTTTCCAACTTTCTCTGGACTTTCGCAATTTCTTCATCCTTGTCGTTTACGAGCGCATTCAAACGTGTCAGTTCTTCTTTTTCCTTACTGTCGACAACTTCCTTCTTGATACCTTGGTTTTGTGATTTTTGATTGAGACGCTTTAATTCCTCAATTTGCGTGAACAAATCTTCCATTTGATTTTCTTGGTCCTAATATCTCTTGTCTTTAAGCTCCTTTTGAAGATTTTGTAAGTCGATTATCGTTTGTAATATTATATTTTCATCTTCTAATTTTTTTATCTAAATATATGAACCATAAGCCATGGTTACGACTGGACTTGTATTCTTATGAAAATGTTAGATACTCCTTTGACTATGCTGCTTCGTCGACAATTTGGTCTTCAACTATTTCAACGGTAAATGGTCCCCCTTTGACTTGGCTTTTTGTCTATAATTTGTCTTTGACTCCTTTGATAAGAGGTAGAACGAAAAGCGTAATAACCCCTAATGTAGTTCCCTTCGAAGGAATTCTTCTTTTAACTTTGACTTCTTTTCCTTAGATAATAGATCTTGGCATGAAAAAATGTAATAACTCCCAATCAAGTTCTTGTGGAGAAAAATTGTCTTTGACCCTTTGATATTTCTCCTCTTCACTTTTACCAAAATATTTATTATTTCAAAATAGTAACTATAATAATAATAATAATAATTATTATTATTATTATTTTTTCAATGTGGTTCACGCGTCGGCTTGACCGACGGGCTACGTCCACGGAAATAAATTAGGCGGGCCCACCCGAAGGGGCCTCACACCTTCGGCACACTTCATGCCTAACCCCAAGGGCGTCAATGAGAGTTGAACCCGTGACCTCTATATCGAGAGGCCTAGCGACGGGTGCTCAACCGATTGAGCTAACTCTTGGGGCTCTATAATAATAATAATTATTCTAAAATAATAAACTATTATCATATAATTTTAAGAATATATATATATATATATATATATTTTTTTTTTGGGGCGGGGGTCAAATTAGTTTAAAACAAATAATATTAGTTACTATAATTATATTATTGTAATTGAATATTTTTTCTTTGTGAGCTTGGACGTATAGAGGTGATTAAGGTTTGAACAAAGATGGGTAATGGCGATGACCATATGAGAGACGCGAAGAAGGGGTACTGGTGGCGACGGGGATTGCGTGTGGAAAGAGCTTGCAATTGAGGAAGAGAAACGTTGACGGGGAAGAGGGCAGGCAAGAGATTGTATGCGGTGGTTGGTTGCAAAATGGGAAGGCGTGGAGTGTTGGAAGGCTAAGGCGATCGCAATGAAGAACGGAGGAGGACAAGGCACATAGCAGGGCGGTTGGAATGAGGAGGCGCAGGTGTAGATAGACGATGCTATGTGCAGGCGTATGGGATCGCGGGAATATGGAGGAGCAATGACCTATGGGAGAAGTGGACGTAGTGGATGTAGCTAGTTAGAGGAAAGGTGATTGCATGAGCAGGAGAATGGATGTGTGGTTGTAGAGACAAGAGGCGAACAGAGGGAAAGAGATCGAATGGGTCAGGAGTTTAGAGAAGGCAGTGTGGGGTGGTTGCATGAAGATAGCAGCGAGATAGGGGCGTGGATTGGAGGTGTGGCTACGTGTAGAAGGGTAAAGGAGATGGGCACAAAGCATGGGAAGAGACAGAGCATGGGAGGAAGGATGGAGCCGACAAGCGTGGAGCAGACGGGGTGACGGGCGGCAGGTGACAGGATACGGTGAAGTGACGACGTGTTGCGAACGACGGGAGAGAGTGGATAGCAGAGGGAGAGTTGGTGGGGAGCCAACGAAAGTGGATTGGAGGAGGTGCGCAGGAGGGATGAGGAGGTGCTTGCACGGGAGTAGGGAAAGGAGGAGGGGCGCAGGAGGGATGCTGCGATTTTATGGTCAAAGACCGTAACCAGAGGAACTTTGAAGCATTGATTAAAAACCAAGATGTGGTCAGAATCAGGTTGTGTTCGAGAATCGGAACGCTCTGATACCAATGGAATAGCAAAAAACCTGTTTTTACCGAAATAACGAGCGCGAATAGGCCAACGAACAGTAATCCATGAATGGATAAAATGATAAATGGATGATTTAAAAGATTATGTATTTCAATTACATTTGGTAGAGCTTATATAAGCTTTATCTTGCCTTTTCAACCATAAGACATGTCTTTTGGTAAAGACATTATTAATTAATTAATTAATATTATTATTATGTTATATATTTGATGATATATTGTTTATTATTATTTTATTCATAACATAAGCCTGTGTACATTTCAAAAAACTGGTTAATCAATGAAATTATAAAACCGGATTTCAAACTCTACTCATTTACCAAATTAGCAAGTATCTTTGAGCGAATTGTTGTAGAAGTGTCCTCAATAATTCAATTTTATTTAGTACATATAACATTTTTGTTGTTTTTGATTTCTGTTTGCTCGTGTTTTATTACCATTGGTTGTGTAATTTGAGTTTTGTAATCTCAGTGAAAGGTACAGGGAATAGCAGTCCAAATATGTTTCTGTAACTTCTTGCTTGTAATTTCAAAAAGAAATTTGAGTTAAAAGATGTAATGAAACTCTTGTGAACAAAATTTGAATTAAATTTATGTCATAAGCTACTTTGTAAAACAAATTTCTTGTTTTGTATAAGAATTGTTCCTTTTGGAAATGCCACCTGGAAGATTAGTAACTAAAACTACGAAGCCTTTGCCAAAAGCAAAGAGAAAACATATTGAGATTTCAGATACGAAAACTGAAGAGATGACAGAATCAAGAACTCCTAGAATTAAATTAGGCAAACCAGATGTTGAGCCTGTAAAACCAAAATTCAAATATACTGAAGCTGTGATTGGCACCCAAATTGATTTTCCCTCTTGGGGAGAAAGTTTTAGAAGAATCAAAGAAGAGGATTATCCTGATGTTATCCCACATAGTTGAAATTTTTTAATCCCCCACCTGGTTTCATGTTTTTGGTTTTCACATAGAGTTTAATGCCCAAACCCCATGGCTGCAAATTCACTTTACATGCATGGACTTTAATTTTTCTTGAAACACATGGAAATTTTTCACTACTTTAAACACACAAAATAAAAGACAACCAAACCACAAATTTTAACTCAGTGATTTTTGACCAAATTTGGTCCAGGATAAAACCCTGAAGGGATAACTTGTAGTGAGAGAAATTTTTATTTCTAAGGCAAAATCACAAATTCAGTACAACAGTACTTATCTCCCTTTTTCATCTCGAAAAATGTGCCAAAATCTCACCGATAGATTGCTGTACGATTTCCTTGAATTCTGTGCTTGTACGGTCTCGCATGTGTGACTGTACGGACTGCACTTTTCCAGCTGTATGGTCTGTACTTTTTCCTTGAAACCTGTGCCAAATTACTGCCTTTAAATCTACACCCTTTCCCTCGATTTGTGTGCATGTATGGATGTTGTACAGACAACAATTAATGACTGTCAGTACGACCTTGGGATTTATGCCCACTTTGCAGCTGTACAACCTCCACACGTGCCAGCAATAACTCTGCAGTACAACCTCATTAAATGCGCCTGCAAACATCAAAATCTTCCTCGATTTTTGTGCCTAGCATTAATGATTGTACAACCTGCATTAATTGGAGTTGCAACTTGTCTTGGAAACTGTGCCCTCCTGAAAATTTCTCATTTTCTTCTTTTCTCTCTTAGGAAAAATCTTCTTCTCAAGTCGATTTCTTCTTCTTCTCTCTCTCTCCAAATCTCTTGGGTAACAATGAATGAGATCTAAATGCCTTTCCCTAGTTTTGTTCATGGAAACTAACTCCTTTTAATCCAAGGGCTAGGATTAAGTCTTGACTTTTTAAGATCTAGGGCCCTCAATAAATGCTCATACTTTTTAACATTAAATGAATTTCACTCACATTCATTTAAATAATTAATGAGGCATTTAAATATTTTACCCACTTTTAAATTCTCATAAAATCAATTTAATGTTATAAAGTGACTTTATAAAATATAAAGTGCATCTCACTTTTATTAAGTGACTAGGGACCTCAATTAATGTTTGTCCATCCCTAGGCATCATATGGTGAACAACACTTGCCTTGGTACATTTTTTCAACATTCCCTCTTACCAAGGTAAGTGTTTTTCACAACCCCCAACTTATCTCTGAAGTGAATGAACTTTCCTCTCCCCAAAGTTTTTGTTTGATGGTCTGCTACTTGCG
The DNA here is from genome assembly GCA_001517045.1 of Pseudotsuga menziesii. Taxonomy (NCBI): domain Eukaryota; kingdom Viridiplantae; phylum Streptophyta; class Pinopsida; order Pinales; family Pinaceae; genus Pseudotsuga; species Pseudotsuga menziesii. The sequence continues at coordinate 66,087 of LPNX010363675.1, read as the reverse complement.
CCTTAGTAGAAACATATTGTAATTCAACAACACCTCTCTGAACATAGTCCTGGATGAAGTGGTATTGGTTCTTTATATGTTTCGACCTATCATGGAATACTGGATTTTCAGAGAGCTGGATGCGACTTTGATTGTCACATTAAATAACTGTGGGCCTCAGTTCCTGATCAGAGAAGTCTACTAACAACTTGCGAAGCCACAGAGACTTGTAACTAGCTTGACTAGTTGCCATGTACTCGGCCTCTGTAGAACTCAAAGCAACGAACTTTTTCTTCCGACTGAACCATGGCACTACTGCTGAACCTAAACTGAAGTAACGGCCGAAAGTCACTGCCTGCCATATCTGAATATGTGAAGCCAATCAAACTAACTCCATTTGACATCCTGTAGTCCAGATCATAATCTGCTATCCCATCCAGGTACCTCAACACATGTTTTGCGGCTATCCATTGCACTCTCCTAGGCTCCATCATGAACTGAATAAGTGTGTTCACTGCAAAACACAAATTTGGTTTGGTATTGACCAGATACATCAATGACTCTATGAGCTGACGATATAAGGTAGGATCCACCAACACTCCCTCAAAAGCATGAAGCTTCTTCCAGTTGTGATCATAGGTGTGGCCATCGGTCTGCAACACTCCATTTGAAAACTTTTTAGAGCATCAGCTGCATACTTTCCTTGTCCTAGGAAAACATGACCAGGCTCCTACCAAACCTCCATCCCTAGATAATAATGCATCAACCCAAGATTAGTCATCTCAAACTCTGAAGCACGATCTCTCTTGCAAGCTGCAATAAGGTGCTCCTCACCTATGATAAACAAGTCATCAACATACAATAGAAGTACGAGCAAATCACCTCCAACCATAATGAAGTATAGGTTGGGATCAACCTCACTCTTCTGAAATCCTATCGACAACAAGTAAGAGTCAATCCTCGAATACCAAGTTGGATGAGCTTGCTTTAGTCCATACAAGGCCTTTTTCAGCCTGCACACATGAGAATCTATCGCATGAACCTCAAAGCCCTGTGGCTACTCTAAATACGCCTCCTCTTGTAGAAGACCATTGAGAAATGCGGTCTTCACATCCATTTGGTGGATCTTCCTACTCATCTTTGCTACTATGGAGATCACTGCTCTGATCGAGGAATATCAAGCCACTGGCGCAAAGGTCCCGTCATAGTCAACTCCCTCTACATGTGAAAACCCACGCGCCACAAAACGAGCCTTGTACTTCTCAATGCTGCCATCCATAGAATGTTTGATCTTGTAGAGCCACTTGGAAGTCACAATTGACTTCCCTTCTGGTCTCGGAACTATCTCCCACGCATCATTCTTCATGATGGAATTGTACTCTTCCATCATGACATCTCCCCAAATTTGATGTGTAGCTGCCTCCTCAAAGGTGGAAGGCTCTGACTCAGACTGGTCATCACCACCATGTAATTGGAAAACCTCTCCGTTGCTTTTCTCTATCTAACTTCTCTCTTGGGTTTCCCAACTGACTCGAAAGCTTCCTTCATTAAACTTTGAGGCAACTTGGATTTCTCTTCCTTGAAGTAGCTTCTTGTGGAGAAACCTCCTCCTCTACATCCTCATCAACCGCCTGCCTACCTGAAGAAGTAGCACCTGAAGTCTGAGATCCTGTAGCTAGTAAACCTGTACCAAGTGAATCCGAATCTCATGAAGGTGAAACTTGTGAACCTGTGACCCAAGAACCTGTCTCTGTACCATAAGTCTCTGTATACTGAATCCCTAAATGTAAATATCCTGAAACCTGTGGATCAGTCACCCCTGAGACCTATGACCTTGCACCCTGACTAGCTGAACTCTGAGATGCACTCACCTGTTGAGTAGGAGATTGTTGCTCCTCCTGCTTTGACTCCTAAGACTTCTTGAAGGCTTGCTCCTCCTTAAATATCACCTCCCTCCTCACCACAACTTTTCTCTGTGTAGGAAGGTATATGTGGAAGGCCTTTGAAGTCTCATTATAACCAACAAAGGTGCCTCTCTTTGTAGTGGCCTCCAACTTTGTCCTCTTCTTAGAAGGGACATGAGAATATGTAAGGCGTCCAAATATACAAAAGTGGCCTATCTCAAGCTTCTTCCCGGTGAACATCTTCTTAGGAGTTTTACACCCCAAGGCATGGTGTGGACTCCTGTTCTACACATAAACAAAAATACTATAGGCCTCAACCCATAGAAAGAAAGGAAGGCTCTGATCATGCTACATCGCTCTCGCTACTCCCACTATAGCTATGTTTTTCCTTTCGGCAACTCCATTTTGTTGTAGAGTATATGAAACAGTCATCTGCCTCTTGATCCCCTCCTGTCTGCAAAAATCATCAAACTCGTTGGAGGTATACTCAGCCCCATTCTCTGATTTGAGTACCCGAATCCTCCTCATTTGGTTCATCACAAGAGCTTTGAACTCTTGGAACCTCTTCAAGATTTCCTCTAATTTCTTCTTTCTCAGGAAGTAGATCCAGGTCTTCTTGGAGTAGTCATCAATGAGGGTGGCATCGTACTCAAATCCTGTCAAAGAGGAAGATGACATGGGACCACATAAATCTGAATGTATCAAATCAAGTATTGCTGACCTGCTATCACTGCTCGAAAAAACAATCTTGGTGTGCTTTCCCAAAGCACACCCTCTACACACACCACTTTGCTCTATGTTGAACTCTGGTAAACTTGTGGTAATATCCCTCAGCATCCTCAAAGCTGAATGATGTAGATGGGCCATCCTCCTGTGCCACAACTTGCACAAGTCATTGCTGCTGCTACTGTGCACCAATACATGATGAGGATGGAAAAGAAGTTTGTACAGTTTCTCACATCTAACTCCAATGGCATAAGAGGCAGATGGCCCCATTGCTTTGGGAAAGACATGCACTTTCCCATCCAGGACACACACTCCAAAGCCTCTGTCGTCAATAGTGGAAACTAAAACAAGAGTCTTTTTCAGCTTGGGGACGTACAAGATATCCGTCAAAGCCGCGGGCTCCATGGACTCCCTCTGAAAGCTGTCAGTCCCATGCCCAACTGCTCTCACAATAGTATCATCACCCAGCACCACCTCCAAATCCAACCAAGTCTCAATCAACTCAGTGAAAATGTCTTGTGCACTTGTCATATGGCTTGAGGCCCCCTTGTCAATATACCAAATGGATGGAGTGGTGGATGCACTTAACAAATGACCAACTAGTAAGGAATACTCGCGATGATCCTCTATATCACTGCTGGTGATAGATGCTCTCTCTGTACAACCAGCATAGAGAGAAAACTCTCTCAAATCGTGTAGCATACTCATCAATCTCAGTTGCTGCTACTGTCTGCTGTCCAACCATAGTGTCCAAACTACTAGCAAGCAAAGCAATTAACTTTGCTCATATCCTTCTTTTGCTCGCCACCTTGCTGCTTGGTCCCACCCTTGGAATCCTTCTTGGAATTTTTCTTCTTTCCCTTTGCTACCAATGCCACATTCTTCATCTTTCTTGCTATGAGATGAACTACCTTGTACATACCCTCTTCGGGTCTCCTCCTGAATGAAGTCGTCCCAAAGACGATCCCAGGAAGGCATGTTCTCCAGAGCAACTACGGACTCCACAAATACAGCCCATGGTTTCGTCACGCCATTCAAAGCTGCCGTACCAACTCACTACCTTGTACAACCTCCTCGACTGCTCCAAATTCATCTCTAACTTAGTTCATTGTGGTAGGACTTGTGAAGTGTATTAAATTGATGATATCTATTGATGTTGAATGGTAGATTGAATTAAATCCTTTCACATGATTTATGTGTCTTTACTATCCATTGTTGACTCCATATAAGGCACTGATCTTAGCTATAAGGCTAGTAGGAGGGTATTTGCAGGTTAATGGTGATTGGAGGTACTCATTCCTCCATTAGGGACTCTCCCTTGGGTTTGGGAGTTACCTGAAGAAGTTGTGGAGTTAATTCGTGGTTACATTGCGTCTAACCCCTCTCATATGGTTACCATCACTAGCGTAGGGCATACTTAGTCTACTTTGAAAGGGCTGCTAGTTTGAGCGGTAATACCTCCCTTCTTTGCCAAGCTCCTATAAAAGTTGTTATGGTTGATCATTTGATGACAAAGTTAAAGNTTTAATCCATGTTTTCTATAGCTAATTCAACATCCTACATGTTTTTTAGATATAAATCCATCAAAATATATTAAAATATATACTATATAAAAAACGCTCTCGAAATGCTCCTGAAATGGGAGCTTTTGAAAGTTTTGCTTTCGCTTCACTCCCTCTCTCCACTCCTCGCTTCTGCTCCTCGGTCCCAACAACATAGGTTTGGGCTTTCCTGTTTATTTGTGATGAAGTATATTTGATTGTTAGTTCAAGTATATAGTTAAATTTATATGAGGGATAAGTTGGAGAGATTGCTATGATGCAAGATATATGTTTTTTTTTCTCACAAAATATGTCGTATATTATAGAAAAATATTTACAAAAATCAATGCAAAAGTGGAAGGTACATACAATGGACCTTATATCCTCTTCCATAGAGCTACTAATGTCGAAATAAAGTCTGAATAAACTACATACTTTTAAGACTTGAGCATCCTTAATCAGCAAATCCCCCTTGGCAAACTAGTGACGAACCTTATCAAACCACATAGCACAAAATGCGGACAAAGATCTAACCTCAACCTTAAAAACAAACCTACATTGAAGCTTCCAAAGGGTGAACAAGGAAAAACTCTCAAGCGTTGCCGGATCTCAATGAGAGAGAGTTGCAGTCACCAAACATTGTTGCTCGCCATGAAGTCCAACAGCTCCTGGCAAATTGACACTCCCAAAAAGTATGCTTCATTGTCTCAAAGTGGTGACAAGCAGGGAAATTCCATCCGAAATCCCACCCTTTGCCAATCTGGATATAGAGGTGTTCTCTTGGTAGATAACAAGCCAAGCAAAATTTGCAGCTTATAAGGCAACCAAATGAGCCACACACTATGAAGCCACCGCACCTAGTTGTCCTTTGGATCAACATATGTCCATCTTGTATTGAAGATTGGGGCTTGGGAATGCCTTTAATACAACGAGTAAACTTGATCAAAGTCATACTGTTGCAAAGGCTTACCAAAACTCCAATTCTGATCCATAAACTACTGTGGACATTCCACTGTAATAGTTCGTTAGAATGGATCTTACAACTTAGTTCATTGTGATAGCTTAATTCCACAAAGTGCTAAAATAAACTGTAACTGAAAGGAATATAGCTAGAGCAAAATAACACATCCACACACAGATAACAAAACATATACCCCAAGAAAACCCACCAATGGAAAAACCCAACCATAAGTGAGGACTATGCCTTGCTCATTTCTTCTCCAATATGCAATGCAAATACAAAGAAAGTGGTACTCTCTATGGAGTTACCTATGACACTATAGCCTATATGGCTACTACAAGGTCTCTTACTTCCTCTGTTATGCTCTAACATCCATTCCTTGGCTCTTGCTCAACTGTGGAACAATACAATAATGCCATAAGAATGGGACCCCTTCTCCTCCTAATGACTCAGCATTTAACAAAGCTTGATAGCTATCTAGGGTTCGTTTTAGGGTTTTTGTGTGCCTCAACTCCTGATTAGGGTTAGGGTTTTGGACCCTCTAGAATGTTTTTGAAGTCCACACTGACTAGTTCCATATGTGTTAGCTAATGATAGGTGACATGGAATCCATTCAGTACCATAGTGGTCAACAGGATAGGTCAACTTACAGGAGGCATAACTTGCTCATATAAATTTTGATTGAGATGGTCTTTGCATCATCGGAAAGCATTCAAACTTTTGACCTCAAAAAACATTGTTTAAGCCCTCAAATGGCCCTCAGAAGGTATTGGTGAGGCCCTACAGGGCAAGTATTTGAACTGCGCCTTGATACTAGATGTAAGGACTGGCTTGGCTAATTAGGGCTTAATATTATATATACAAACTAACTCTAAAATATACTGTTAGGTTTGGGAATTTCATAGAAATAACGACTACTATAAATAATCTAATATTTACTTATGATTCAATCTGAAAATTTTAAAATTCACTACATAATTTTTTTGACAATAATTTAACCAACCATTTCTTTAATTGAACAATCCAACTAATCAACCTAAGAAAGGTCACTTACCTGGTGGTAGATGATGAGGCATCGGTTGCATATGCTCCCTTGACCCCTAGCTGCCCGCACCCTCAACAACAGATTTGGGGGAACACCTCTCCACCCAACCAACCCTCTGCAGATAGCCGAGGCCCAAGAACCCCCAATAGATAATTCTATACCAACTAACTCTCCTCAATGTCACTGCCCTCAGACCTCCTATCAACAACTAACCAAACAAAAACTCAATCCAATATAAAACTAGACCGGACCACAATCCAAAAACCAAGCATACCCCTATGCTTTCCCCAAATCCCTCTGTTATGCAATTCATTCAGATTATTAATTAATTTAGCGTTATTTTGCATGGGTGCCAAGTGGTCTCCATGCACCCAATTCCTTTAATTATACTTTATTAACTTAACAACGTTTTACTTGTAATGTTATTATTTAACTTCTCCCCTCTTTTCTTCAATTTAATAAATATCTAATTTATTAATATGTTCATAGAGCTAATTATACTATAATAAACTTACTCTTCTTAATTAATCTTTGGGGTGTTACAGGCCCTACAAGCCAATTCATTCAATCTTTCCACCCAGAAAGCTCCGAAATAGATGACAAACTATATATTGATCCATTTTGCATTAAATTCCAATCCATCCAAAAAGGTCCTAGCATCCCAATGTTCATTTTAAATAGATCTTACTAGGGAATGAGTCCTATCAACTCCTTAACTGAATTCTGGTCGGGGCTGAGGAGGCCATATTCTTGAGCCAAGAATCACCGATCTTTCCAGGATTCAGTAGTGGCATCCCATTAGTCTCCCCAAAAGAAGATGCCTTTCCTGTGCAGTGAAGGAGTTTGAAGGCAAGCCACCTCAACAAGACTAGCGCCCTGAGACTGCCAACTGCAAATAGGGCGATGTGATGAATCCCAACCTGACTTGTTGCCTTCCATGTTGTACTAAACTGATCTTGCTACTGCTCTCCACACTAACCAAATACTCCTAAAAATAAGTGAGCTTGAAACCTGAAAGAGATGGGAGGACGAGATGATATCACACAAAGAAAAAGTCTGTACCTTTCCCGCATGTTGTGTTGAAAACAACCTATGCCAAAACAGGACTTGCCACAAAGCATCACCCTTTAAACACCTCACCACCTACTTGGCATCCAAATGGAGCTTTGAGTGGTAACACCAATCAACCTGAGCCCCCCATCCTTGGGCATGGTGCACACATTCCAAGGAACTAAAGGAAGACCCTTCTCAATGAGTCAACACCATACTTAAACCACAAGTGTGATTGCAAGATCTGCCTTAACCTCCAAAACTGAGCCTTGCTAGGCAACCGATAGGAAACATAGTATGTAGAAGGCTTGTAGTATATGTCCAACCATTGCTTACTTCCCGACAAAGGGGAGCTCCTTATGTTGTCAAACATGAAGTATCCTCTAGAGTTGCTGAAGACACCAATCCCACATAGAAACTATCAATAGATCCACACCGAAAGGAATGCCTAGATCTTTGACAATCACCCTAGGGGAATATGTGTCCATGCTGAAGGAATCCAATTGGGAGAAGAATCGAACCCTACCAACCAAAACTTAGCAATGTGATTATTGACCATAACTCCTGAAGCCAACCAAAATGTATCTAAATTCTAAACAAGGACAAACACCATTCATCAAATTCTTCTCAGCACTAGTTGATAGGAGTGAGTCATAGACAAAATGGTTGTTGACCATATTGGAATCATCAACAAGCAAAATGTCCTGGAAGACGAGCAATCTCCATCAAATATCACAAGGCATCAACTGCCAAAACATACAAATATGGAGCTAGAGGGAACCCATGGTTAATAGAACAGTTTAGGAAAATTTGAGGGGACAATGACTTATTGATTGATGCAAAAGCCGATGCATTAGTGGATAGAGTGTTCACCATAGTCATGCATCTCGGTATAGGTCAACATCTCAATGATAAAAGTTCAATCCACTTGGTCATAGGCTTTATCAAAGTCAATCTAAAAAAAGGAGACTGTCGGGGAACCCATTCTAGGGCTTTAGAAACCTCAGTGTTCAAAATAAACTGCCCTTGCACAAAACTGTTGTGCTCCTGTAGAAGGACGTTTCGTTCCATGACCTAAATCCTTAGAGCCATTGTTTTAGCCATGATCTTGTAAGCCATACTAAGGAAAGTAATTGGCTTCCAACCCCTAATAAAATCCCTATCTACAATTTTGAGGATAAGTTTAATCAACCCTTGATTAAGAGATTCAAATAGTATACTAGAAGTGAAGACCTTGTTTTCCTGGTGAAAAACATCATTGAAAAACATCATCACCAATTGTGCCCCACATGGCCTTGTATAATTCACAGGAAGGCCATCTATACTTGGAGACTTCTCATTCTTTGTAGAGTTGAGAGTTGCAAAGAACTCCTCTTTCGAGAAATCCTTGTCCAACCCATCCCTTTCACCAAGAGAGATCATTGGGAGGAATAACTCTACATTAGGCATTCCTAGCATGCACCACATAATCTATCAAAGCATAAGGAGAAAAAATATTCTGAATATGTAACCTGAACATTCCTCTAACCTTAGTTGGATCATCAATGAGATAAACATCTGCATGGTGCAAACCAAAAACCATGTCTGCTGCCACTTTCGTTTTCAGGAAGTCAAAATAAAATTTAGAGTCCTCATCTCCTTCCTAAATCCAATGGAAACAAGACCAAACCCCTAGCACCTTTGGCAATATGCTCCCCCTTACAAACCACTATCTCCAACCGTTTAACATCCTCCTGAAGGGCTACATTATGGATATTCTCTTGAAGGAAAATGCACACCTCCTCAAGTCTATGCTGAGCCTCCTGCAACTCCTTCCTCCTATTACAGACCATCATCCGACCCCACCCTCGTGAATTTGGCAATGCAGCAAACAACAGCTTCCCACCAAAGAATCCATCCCTGCTTACGGATAAGCCTTGGAGAAAGGGTTCAAACTCTTTGAACTAGGGCTTGAAAGTCCTTCAACTCCAAATGAGACACATTCAGCTTAAATAAAGTTGAAGGTGTTGAATCCACTGAATTACCCACTATAATAAAAGTCTCGATAGGAAGGTGATCAGATCCCGTAACATCATGAAGCCTACAAAAAAATGAGATGTCCTCCTTGGGGCCAGATATCTGGTCAAGTCTCACCTGCACCTTGCCATGTCCTTATTGAAAATTGGCCCAAGTGAACCACCCACCACAATTAACCCCCTTTACTTTCTAGTTGGGGTGTAACACTTGCAGGGTGGATTTACACCTGGACCAAGCCTGCCACTAATAACAGCCTCTGCACCACCACCCCAATCACCCTCCCACTTAGCCGTGTTAAAATATCTACCAACAATCTAGTCAGCTGCTGACGTGAAAGATGTTAATCTGCAAAAATCAAGTTTATTGTTACTATGTTTGATCAGTTTCAAGTATAGAGATAATTTCTGCTAGCTTGACTTTATTTTCAATAATGTAGAGGATAGTGGTCTTTCCTTGGTTTGAGGTTGTTGTAGGTGAGAGAATCTTTGAATATTTAATTTTCCATTATGCATTATGCTATCGGGAAACTAATTTTATCATTGCAGCCTGATTAGTGGTTTAGGTATGCTGGAACTATACCCAGATTATCAAAATAGATCCCTGTGATAGCTAGTCTCTTGAGGTGTTGTAGAGGGTACATTTTTGCAGTTTGTCTTTAAGAACACAAAACAGTTAAGTGGCAGAAGAGCTTGTTGATTTTTTAATGCACTATCAATTAAAAGTGGCAGAAGAGCTTGTTGATTTTTTAATGCACTATCAATTAAAAGTGGCAGAAAAGCTATATTTTTGTTGATTGTTTTTGTCGTTAGTGCATTATTGTAATCGTATTTGTTTATGATCGCCTTTTGCTCTGATTATCTAGTTTCCCCTCTTGCTGATGTTCACAGATAGCAATTCTCAAACAAGAGCTGGAAGATATGGAACAATCTTTGGATGTGGCAAACAACAGGTTAAAGTTAAAAGAAGAATTGGTAGCTGCGGCTATGGCTGCTCGTGAAGCTGCAGAGAGATCACTTCGTTTAACAGATAGCAGGGCTGCTGCATTTAGAGAAAGGGTTGAGGAATTGTCTCGGCAATTTGAGGAGCTAGATGGCAGAGGTGAACGAAATAGCCTTGCAAGAATGCGTTATGTATGTTGGCCCTGGCATTGGTTGAAGATAGCTCCAGTTACAAAATACAGAGACTTACGTCACACTTCAGCTGAGTTGGAACAACTTATAGACCTTACCCCCTAAGCAGGACGATGAAGCTTATAGCTTTCAGAGATTCAAGTGTCTTATCCACTTGAACTTGTATAAAGTTGCTTGCTGCTTTCAATTATTTCTTTGTGAATTAATAATTGAAGGGCACATTGTCCTTTCTACGTTGTAGTATTGACTCATCAAGAAATGCAGTTGTAAGTGTTAATATGGAGCCCTTGTTGCATACATCGCTGTACTTTTTTTCTTTGTTTAATTGTCTTAATAATTATCTATATTGTGATTGACAGGAAGGATAATTTCCAGCCTTTTTCTTCCTGCAGCTTCTTCACTGAAGGATGCGATTTATTTTTTGACTACAATTGACTTAGTTCATTATAATGTGGAAGCCTATGTTTGATTTTTCTTGTAACAATGATTCAGTTTGTAATTCAAAAAAAGAAACAGCTCCTATCCAAATTTCCATAGTGGGCATTTGTAGTCATCACGTTTACTACAAGTTTGCAACACTATCATTACTCTTAGTTTTTTTTAATTAAGTTTCCACTTATCACGATGGGACTGATGTTTTTAATTAAGCTTCCACTTGTCACGATGAGACTAATGTGTTCAGATTGAACATTGTGTAGGAACCTAGATATGTTCCCGATGTTTCCTGTTGGCAAAATAAACTTCTAGATATAATCGTTTTGCAATGAAAGCATATCATCATCATCAGCATCTTATTTTGGTTGGTCATGCCCTTTTAAAGTTAAAAGGTTGGAATTTACAATATCAAATTTATGACAAGATGATTTTTAGATCTGATGCTGTGATTGAGGGGTATCTATTTTGTTGAAGTTGCCAAGGACGTGCACATGGCTTCATCTGCATAAATTTCATTAGCATAGGGATCACCATTAACAAAAGTTCCCATTTAACACGGGGCCACCATAATAGTGGTGGTGCATTTGAATTTGTGTTTATTGCATTAACGTGACGTCACACTGTCTGAAGCTCTGGTCAATCGCAGGCAGCACGTCCGTGGGGTTTTGAATCTAGATCATGACATGATAAGTGCTTCAATTTACTACTTGTCTAGAGCCCAATAGATAATGAAACATAATCATTAACATAACCTACCACATAATAATAGTTTGTCATTGCATCGAGAGGAGTGAGGTGCTCTACAACCCAGTATGGGGGAGATGTAACGTAACGTAGCATTATATTACCCAAAATAAAAAAGTAATTAAAAAAATTAATGTTAACCCATAAAATAAAAATTAAAACCAAATGAAAAGTAATTAAAGAAATCCATGTCAACTCATAAAATAAAAAATATTAAAACCAAAATAGATCCATCTTAAACTCTGATCTATCAAGCACTAATAGGGACCCAAATTCTAAAGGTGTAATTTTTTTAGATGTGTAAAAAATTCAAGTTAAAAATATTACATCTCAAGAAATTGGATCCCTCTCCGTGCTTGATAGATCTAGGTTTAAGGTGGATCTATGCTGGTTTATTCAAAGTTAAGCAAATGAAGAGCTCATACTCTATTTGCATCAAATATTTTGTTTTGAGTAATAAAAAACCTTTCAAAATATATGTATGCACGTTGCCCTTTGGTGGCTATTTTTAGCACCTCTAGTGTGGTAGTTTTATGCAAAGGAAATGCCAGTCATTGTTGAGGTAAAGCCAATATATTCATAATTCTATTGCATGTTGGTTGTCAATTTTGTTTTTATTTTTGAGTTCCATCTATAAATATGTTTTCAATTATAGACATGTCTATATAAAAGATTTAACATTTTTATTTTTATTAAATAAGACAATCTTTGCCATTTCTACCCAAGCATAAGGTTATTTGTTTGAAGTTAAGGTTGAATAAAAAGTGTTGAGATTAGTGTAAAACTCATATGTGGTTACAACAAACCCATATGATGTCATTCATATGTGTCAAATGTTAACTTATGCTCTAGGTTATGTTCTATGTTGACTTAGTTAATCTTATGAGGACCAATAACCTGTATCTAGGAAACGTGTATAAATACACATTCAAGTATTATTTGTAAACATCATCGTGAGCCATTGCTCTCTGTAGAAGTGTTTAAGCGTATGCCCAACATTTACTACTACACTGTTGTTGTCTTGATGTAATTTTTATGCTTGGTCATCTCTTTAAGCGCTCTTATGTTCTGTTACTTTAGTGCACCTAGGATTCACTTTCAAAGCAATTTTTCTCTTTATCAATTGTTTCTTCTTATTTTTATTACAGGTTTTAGGGTCTGTTGGGTCTATTTGATCCTTATTTTTTTGTGATTTAAACAAAAATTACAATCTCACACACACATGGATTCATGATATATAAGCCCAACTTTATTTGGCCAGAATAAATCTTTCTAATTAAAAAAAGGGATTGAATCCCTTTAAATAAAGTTAATGGCCTTGTTGACAAATTCATGGCCTTAGAGAGAAATTCAATGAAAGGCCTATGTGACGATAGATAATCCATATCATATAATCAAATTGCCTTTGTATTGTAATCACCAAATATCATAACACTACATACATATTTGACCAGCCTTAGTTATACAAAGTTTCTATGATATAATAGTGAAGATGTTCAATAATATAATACTTAATATGATTCATAAATTTTATCATAATAATAATAATAATAGTAGTTCATTTTTTAAATATATTTTGTAATATATATATATATATATATATATTAGTTTTTATTATGATACGACAAAATTACATTTTGTAGATGTTTTTGCATTTCAAAAAGCTTCCATGGGAAGATAAAAAACAATAGATCATACAAATCTTTGACATGTATCAAATACTACCTCAAAGTAGTGAAAACATAAAAAATAAGTGATCCACATAACAATCCCTTTTATCTTACAAAAAAATTGCATGGATCACCCAAGATTGACACTAATAAAAAGTGACATTATAATAATCAAAAGATGGATCATCCACCTCTTGAATTTGCCAAACTCCTATAGTGGTATACAAACCAAAGTTTGAGAGACCATCAAGATCGACATTCCTTTATGTCTAAATATGTTGAGAATAAATAATATTAAATGCCGTTTGAGAAAAGTTTAATCTCCTTAAAAGTAGGCTTCAAAATGATCATCCAAGTTCGTTATTCCATTCATCTAGTTAGCCACAACAAGGAGTTTCCAGAAAATTGAATTTTTTGTGCACCTCTTTCAGCTAAGAACATTATAACCAACTTTAAAGCCAAAAGTTCAACTAGGTTGTTTGTGTCTCTGCCTAGTCTGAATTTAAACTTTCAAATACGATAATCTTTAAATATGTAATACCTCATACACCACAAATTGGAAGTTCCCCTTGATATGCTCCATCAAAGTAAGCTTGAGCTCATCACTTTGTCAATTTGTTCCTCTATAAGTTGTTAAGGTTATTTTTCCTTTGCAGGCTGGTCAAACACTTTTAGGATGGACATGCTTTGAACAACACAATGTATGTACAAACCTATGTTCAAAATTTTTGTATTACGTAGTGGGCATACTCCCCAAGCAACAATTAGAGGAAATGATATAATTACACTACTTTAGCATACATTCTTCCATATAATTTCCATCCTAGATCTCCCTTAAACTTGTATAAGTCTCCATTTCTTTCGAAACTTGACTTGTGAAGGGACAAAACTTAACAAATGAAGAATACACCAACCAAGGCCTTGATTGCCTCTTTTTTTATTTTATAAAATAATCCTACGTGAGGACCTTATTTTTTAGAGCTAGAAACATACATATATAATCTCTTAATGGGAATTTGAACTTCCACAAGCCCTTACACCCCCAAACCAAAAGATCTACCCTTGCAACAATACTTAAAGATTAATAACTTGTTTTTGGAGTATATATACCTCTGGCTAGATTTTTTCCCCACATGAGCTCATCTTCATCTTTCTTGATTCTCACATGACTTGACTTTAATTTTGAAACATATCAATCCCAATCAATACCATCTATGCTTTCCAGCCCTAAGCATGACAATGGATTCCCATTCTTTCCTTCATATAGTGGTTAACTTTGGATAAGCAGCTCAATTAAAAAAGAAATAACCATTTATATCAAGGGTCTCAGTTAAGCTATCAACCAGTGTATGCTAACCCTCACTAGTTTTGACCCAAGGGTTTGAACCACTCCTCATTCTAATCCCATTCCCATTCCTCTAAACAAACAAGTGTCCAATTAAAGAGAAGGTTAAGACCATTGCTTTCCAAAGGAACATATTTCCATTGTTTAGTGGAATTCCTAATCCAATTTTCCACATGATCAAGAAATATATACTTTTGGATTATGACTTGGCACCAGAGGCCCTTACCTACAATTAGTGTTCAATTTACCACCGACACCTTATTGAAAATATAAACATTATTTAAACTCCATTGTCCTAGTCTTTTTAGAATGACAATATGTTTCCATTTGACTAAAGCTATCCCTTTTTCTCCTTATTGCCAGACCACATGATTATGAAACTCATTTCGCTAATATTTTCTAATACCCCTTAGGAATAAAATCTAATGACATTCAATATAAAGGATTTCCTTAAGAATAAATTTAACTAATATGAGCCTATCTCCTCTATATAACCAACGATTACACCATACAAATAATCGCTTTTCCACCTTAGCAATAAGCTAGTTTCGACTCTTTTTCCCACAAGCATTTGGTATGAGATAAGACCCTAGATATTTCAATCCATCCTCAATATCAATATGCTCAAAAGGAAATAATTGCAAAAATTTCTAACCTCATCTTCAACTATCCTAGAAAAGAAGACTGTTCACTAATGAATATTGACCAACATATCTATAGTTGTGCAATAAAGATACAATAAATCGTTAGTCTTGAGAGAGTCCTTCCTTGAACCATCATAGAATAATAATGTATCGTCTACAAATATATGTGATAGGAAATATTATTACCAATTTTGATATCATTGAAATAACCAAATCTATTTGCCTCAAATAGAGCTCTGTTCAAACACTCAACAACACTTAAAATAATAGAGGGCAAAGAGGGCATCCTTGTCATAAGTACCCTCTTCCATGTTTATGAGGCATGCCCATTAATTAACATGGCAAAAAAAAATGAAGAACACATAGCTCATTACTTAATTAACAAAATGAACATCATAAACTAAATGGAATAACATCATCCTCATATACATACAACTTGTCCTATCATCAGCTTTAGACAAATCCAAATTTATAACCATTGATGATTTTTTTTTAATTGTATGTAACACTGTCTTAGGATACTCCTATAGCCTCATGAATCTACTTGCTTGACAATAAACCAAATTGATCATTTGAGATGTATTCCAATAACCACCTCTTGACTCTCAGAGCAATAACTTTAGATATACTTTTATAAATACAATTAGATAATGAGATGGGTTTGTACTAACAAATGGAATGTAGATGATCAACCATTGTGATTAAAGCAATCAAAGTGGAGTTGAAGGCTACTAACATCCTTCCAAAAACTTTGGATTCATTAATAATCCACACTAAAAAAATCTTTTAGAATATCATCAAACCTTAAAATTATTGTATAGGATACCCATTCAACTCAATATTCTTATATTCCTTCTGAAAGCTATGCAATCCCAAGTTCATCCTTTGAAATTTCTTCCAATAGTCTTTGATTTTCTTCTTCATTAACAAAGCATGGGAAGAATGTGGTCATCTTAAATACCTCAACTATTGTCACTTGTATTTCTTCTATGTATATATTCTTAAAATAATCCACACCCAATTGAGCAATGTCTTCAAAACGAGAAGCCAAAGATCCATCATGCTTTGGCATTTGCCATATTTTAGTAACAATATTTCGATGATTCGTAAACATGTGATAGTATTTTGTATTACCATCTCCCTTGGCAACCATAAGGCCTTACTCTTGAGCCTCCAAGTTACTTCCTTATATTCCAATATTCTTCACCTCTTGCTCCTACACCTTTATGTCATTTTTAAAAAAATTATCAAGAAAACGACCTACTTTCTTGTGAGTCCAATCCATTGATGATTGCTTGATGCTCTTTAGATTCCTAACAAAACGTAAGGTTGATGATTCTCTAGAAAGATCATCAAGGCGAGACCATGGCTCCTTTATCGTCTTTACATAATCTTTCTCCACAAGCCAATTTGAATTAAATTTAAATGGTGTAGGGTTTTTTCCTAGCTTTTGCAATTTCCAGATAATAGGCATGTGGTTAGACATTCCACTTGAACCAATCCACTATTCTTATTGAATCCTTTATAAAAGCACCGCTTACCAATAAACGATCAAGACATTTAGTTATTGTTCCTTTTCTATATCACATATTTCTCCAATTGAGATTCAACCTCAATGCATCAAAATCATATAGACACAAATCATCCAATTTCCTCACAAAATAATCAAAGATTACATCTACATTTGTAGTTGAACCCCATATTTCCACCCTCTCCAAAGAGAAATTCATATCCCATATAGCAACAAGAATCCTTTATTTGAGAAAATTCTTGGCAAATATATTATCCCAATAGGTTACTTGATCTGCATACGACCCATCTATGTTTAAAATAATGATCTCTTCATTGAGATCTTGAACATAGAGAACTATACCTATACTTGAATTGAAAGAGAAAAACATAGTACATTTAAAACTTCTTTAGTCCAGGTGGAAATCAAACCCCTTGAACAACCTATAGGGTTCATATAGAAAAATTCCCAATCTCCAATAGTCTTATCCAATTCATTAACACATTTATGACCATCGTCTATTATCTCTCATAATGATAGAATATCCAACTTAAAAAATTATACTAGTCCACGAAGGGATTATATCTTCGAGGGGATACCCAACCCTTTAACATTCAAAGACATACAAATCATGGAGCACATTTCCCAAGGGCATAGGCTACTCTAAAGATCCTATCATTAGGACATTGTCTTCCAACCATGATATCCTTCTTAGATATTCCTTGTGCCATAGACATAAATGACGTCTAGTTCCCTTTCTAGTCCCTAAAGAACAAGATAATGTTCTTAGCCCCGAACCACCCTCCACCCCTTGATATACAATATTGTTCCAATATGTCTAGGTATAATAAAACACCTAGAGGAACCCTTTGAACCCCTTCCACCCTGAATGATTGACATGGGGTATTCAAAAATCATTTACAACTCGGGTTATTGGAAACTATATATAGCTTATTTTCCCCTTTAAAGGAATTCCCACTATCTATGGGAAATGATACCACCTCAATAATCTTGTCATCCACAATGCACATAATAGAGAGGTTTTCTTACTCAAACTTTGGCACAATTACCTCTCATCCACTACATTGACCAAAAAATTAGAAATGAATAGAGAATTATTGAGTATAGGATTACCAATCATGTTGATGCAATGATTCTTCCTCAAATCCTTTAGAGTCATTCACCTGGATTTGAGTGGAATCAGAGCTAGAGTGATTTTGTTTTACTTTGTCCTCTTAAGCTTGTCCATAAACTTTCTTCAAATCCTTCACTGCCTTTGGCTATAAACCCTTATCTACCTAAGACAAATCAACCTTTATAGAATCATTATACTTGTTTACACTAGCCTAAATTCCAGATTTAGAATCACCCTTTTTACCCATATCTTCTTAATAATGTTAAGATCACAATCTACCACTAGGTGACCATGCCAATGACATCTAACACATCTGAAGGGTATTACAAAATAACCTGATATTTGAGTTTGAGAAATAGGAACTCTGTGTATAATCGTGTCCTCAATTAACCCCTCCATAATATCTAAATCAAATAGGATTCAACCAATAGTTGCAAAAACCATCTCCATGAAACACATATCCACTTCCATGAAAGCACCAAAAGAGTTCCATATCTCCTTAAAAACTTCCAGAGACAAAAAATATGAGGGTAAATTAGGGATATTTATCCATAGTGGATCAATGCCATGCTTCTCTAGTTTAGCAATGAATAATGGAGAAAATTTCTTAAGGATTACGGATGTCCAACCAAATTTCCAAATTCCCCCCAATATCATTGCCATGTCCCCATCATCTTGAAAGATACAATTTATCCACCCTCTCAGTAGGAGATTGAATTGTGGCTAATAATCTAGGATCAATTCCTAGAGAAAGATCAACATTTCCCTTAGGGTTTTATAACACTTTATTCAACCCTGAAAAGTGTCCAACCGGAGCCTGCGATGCTAAAATGACGACTTGATGCATTCTTATATAATATCTCAAGACCAAATAATCACATCTGCCCTTATTGTACACACACCTCTTACTTCTCCGTTGTTAAAATTCCATATGCTAAGCTAGATTATCAGCTTTTAATTTCAATTTCATAACAAAAGCATATAGATAGGATCACTGAAAGAAACAGTATCACAAGAACAACACAGATTTATCCTGGGAAAACCCTAAAGGGAAAAACCTAACAAAATCTTCCTCAATATAGATGCCCCAAAAAGATAAAAAGGTAAAACCCAAAAAGACTGATCCTCCTCCTTCTCCAGCTACAACTCTTTCTCTCTCTCTCTCTTATGCGCTACACAAGTGAGTGTGAGTGTGTTCAAATGAGAATCACCTCACCTCTATTTATATTCTTCCATTCACTTAATATTAGACTTAGTTATGTAGGATTGAGTAATCCTAACTCAGTTATGTAGGATTGAGTAATCCTAACTCAGTTATGTAGGCTCGAGTAACCACAATTAGGGTACTAATGACCCGACTTACAACGGAGAGGACTTCCTCATGACTTTTAGTAATTCTTCTGATAGGAACATCAGGGTATAAAGAAATATAAGTGATTCTCCCAATAGGAACATCGGGGACCACCAAAATATATATATAGAATATTCTTCGAAGTTACAATAATTCAACACTCCCCCTTAACGAGAAGGGTATTCTACAACAACAACAACGACAACAACATCAATAGGAGAGAGAGGGAATCATCAACATCATCAGGGTGATTCATCTATAGATCATCGAAATTTTTTCATCATCTTCAACATATAGTCTTCATCTTCAAACTTCAACAACAACAACACTTTGACCGCTCGATCGACATCATCATCATCAATAGTATTTTGATCTTTCGATCAGTAACATGTTCGTCATCATACTCTTGAAATTTCGGTCAGCATCATCATCATCATCATACTTTGATCTTTCGATCAGCAACATCATCGTTAGCATACTCTGAACTTTCGGTCAGTATCATCATCATCATCATACTCTGATCTTTCGATCAGTAACATCATCATCATTACACTCTGATCTTTCGATCAATAACATCATCATCACATTCTGATCTTTCGATCAACATCATCATCATCATCAGCAACCTGCAATCCACAACACGAAGACGAATGTCTTCGGATCACTTTTGGACTTGAGTCCAGGGATGATACAATCCTACCACATTCTTGATAGCCGAAGCTACCAGATACAATTACGGGATAATCACTCCCTATCACTTTAGGACTAAGTCCAAGGATGATGCAATCATACCACATTCAAGGGGACCGAAGCCTCCGGATACATTCTGAACAAAAGTTTTGGGATGATGCAATCCCACCACATTCACGAGGACCGAAGCCTCTGGATACATTTTGAACAAAATTTTGGGGATGATGTAATCCCACCACATTCACGGGGACCGAAGCCTCTAGATACATTCCAAACAAAAGTTCAGGGATGATGACATCCCACCACATTCACGGGGACCGAAGCCTCCGGATACATTATGAACAAAAGTTCAGGGATGATGCAATCCCACCACATTCACGGGGACTGAAGCCTCCCGATACATTCTGAACAAAATTTCAGGGATGATGCAATCCCACCACATTCACGGGGACCGAAGCCTCCGGATACATTATGAACAAAAGTTTAGGAATGATGCAATCCCACCACATTCACGGGGATCGAAGCCTCTGGATACATTTTGAACAAAATTTCAGGGATGATGCAATCCCACCACATTCACGGGGACCGAAGCCTTTGGATACATTTTGAACAAAAGTTCAGGGATGATGCAATCCCGCCACATTCTTGAGGACCGAAGCCATCGGATCTGTTTTAGACAAATGTCTCTGGATGATACAATCCCTCTTCATTCTCGAGGACCGAAGTCACCGGATCACTTTAGGACAAGTGTCCAGGAATGATATAATCCCACTGCAACATCACTGCTCCCCCTTTCGAGGAAGGTCTTTCCGAACAACACCAAGCTTGTCTCGAAAGTATTCAAACTTTATCTGCGACATAGGCTTCATCAACACATCAGCAACTTGTTCATTAGTACTCACATACTGGAGCTTTATGGCTCCCTTCTGCATCATATCTCGAATGTAGAAATACCGGATTTCTATGTGCTTTGATCTATCGTGGAACATTGGGTTCTCCGTCATCTTTATACAACTTTGGTTATCACATAGAATCACGGTAGCATCCAAATCCATGTTGAATAAACTTGACATTAGCTTCCGAAGCCATATGGATTCACAATATGGACTCTCCTCCGAAAAGACAAATTGTTCCTCCTTGCGAGGAAAGTTCTTTTGGACTACACCAATATTGTCACAGAAGTATTCAAACTTCACTCGAGATAGAGGCTTGGTTAGCACATCAAAAAAAATTCTCATTGGTACTCACATACCGGAGTTTTATAGCTCCCTTTTGTACCATATCCCTTATATAAAAATATTGGATTTCTATGTGCTTTGATTTATCATGGAATATTGAATTCTCTATCATTTTATACAACTCTGGTTGTCACATAGAATCACTGTGGTGTCCAACTTTATGTCATATAGGTCTAACATCAGTTTCCAAAGCCATATCGCTTCACAACTACCAGAGCAAGCTGCTATGTATTCTACTTCATCCGTGCTGAGAGAAACACTGGAATGTTTCTTACTAAACCATGAGATCATGTCGGATCCCAGACAATAACATCCACATGAGGTTATCTTTCTGTCTGTGACTCTTCCTGCCTGATATGAATCCGTATATCCATACAATTTGTAGTCATGATCTCTATCATAGTAAAGTCTAAAGTCTATTGTACCTTTTAGGTACCTCATCACATTCTTTGCAACTATCAGGTGAAACCATATAGGTTTAACTAGAAACTGACTTAAGGTGTTCATAGAAAAACATATATATGGCCTTGTATTTGTCAGATACATCAGCGACCCAATAATATTCCTGTTCTGAGTCATGTACACTAACTCTGATGATTCATCAGATAAGAACTTCAGGTTGGTGTCCATGGGTGTGACCATGGCTTTACAATCCAACATATCAAATCTTTTCAAGATTTCCACTGCATACTTTCCTTGGTTCATAAATATTCCTTCTAGGCTCTGCCACACTTCCGACCCGTGGAAATAATGCATCAATCCAAGATATTTAATCTCGAATTATTTAGCTTGATTCTTCTTGAAATCTGTGATCTATTTCTCATTTCCTATCAGAAACATATCATCCACATATTGTGGAAATTGAACCCAAGAGATAGAACAATTACACTCACAAAATTGCTAATCAAACATGCAAAATTCACACCAAAGGAGACTGAAATTGGAGCATAACACTAATCTGTATTGAGCAAGTGTACAATAGCCAACCATATGAATTAATAGGCTGCTGTAATATATAATTACATGAGAGAATCAAATGCATAAATATGCCATTCGAAATAGACAAAAAGCAGGCTTACCAAAACTAGTCAAATCCCCCATAGGTGCATAAAGCAGTTTCCAAATCTAGGTAGATGCTCACGAATTTTCTAATTCAAGTGGGCAAGATAAAGAGGGATGGAAAGAAAAATCATACATGCTTTTATTTGGAGAAAATGAGGGAGGATGATGTGGGAAAAAAGCAAGGCAACTACACCTAGTCTAGCTTTTCCTTTTGCCTTAAATCAGAAATAAAACAAGGCATCTTTTCAGAAAAAGAAGATATGCGCTTTAGAGAATCTGGAATAAAGCAGACATGCTAAATTGGGTTTCCAGGATGTTTCCCAAGTGCTCCATGACTTATTTTTAGCATGTGTTGAATTCTAGGATATGTAGAAGGCAACTAACATAGAATGGAATTTAGGAAACTATGTAATAAGACAAAAATAATTAAATTAATGTCTAATGTAGGTAACTATGGGTTGATTATTCTAACACCCCCCCTTAAGCCTGAATTTATGAGTAAATATCAAAAAACTATAGGGCCTAACAACAAGGCTTAGTCACCCTTTACATACTGCTTGTCCATACAACCAAGGAAAGAGGCAAAAACCCAGTGGGAAAATCCTCCCTTAAACATGGACAGGAAAGACAAAAATTGGAAATCTTGTCATCAATCATGATTCACAGCATAATCAACAATCCCCAGTAGTGATTTGAGATTGCTGAAGGTCTTCTCACAAAAAACTTTGGTGAAGATGTCTGCTACTTGTTCTGAAGATGCACAGAAGAGTAGATCAATGGTACCATCATGCACAAGTTGTATGATGTAGTGCATATGGATCTCAATGTGCTTGGTTCACTGTCTCTGAACTAGATCATTATAGATTTGAATGGTGCTTTGATTATCACAGTAGATAATAGTTGAAAACTCTGATTCGAAGCCACATTCTCCAAGTATCCCCTGCAACCACAAACATTGAGTTGTTGCATTTACAACTCCTCTATACTCTGCTTCTGTAGATGAGAGTGCTATGGCACTCTGCTTCTTCCTTGACCAGATGATTGACCCTTCTACAAGCATGAACACATATCCTGATGTAGACTTTTGATCTGTGTTGTCACTTGCCCAATCACTGTCAGTAAACCCAATCAAATCAAGATCAGATTTTGCTTTGTAGAAGATCCCATGAGTTCTTTTTCCTTGAACAAAGTTTAGGATCCTTTTGGTTGCTCTCCAGTGGATATCATGAGGCTGATCCATGTATCTCAAAGTCACACTAACTGCATAATATACATCAGTTCGAGTGTGTGTAAGATAAAGCAAACACCCAATCAACTGCCTATACAGTGTATTATTTACCATAGGAGAAGAACACGCTTCTTGAAGCTTAACTCCTGAAAGGAAGGGAGTCTTACTTGGCTTGCAATATTTTATGTTGAACTTGTTAAACAAATCCAAAGCATAATTGGACTGATGTACTTTGATTCCATGTTGAGATTGAGCAATTTCGAGACCCAAGAATTGGCTCAACAATCCCAAATCTGTCATAGAAAATGTATGGTTCATTGCATCCTTTAAGGAGGCAATCTCTTTCTTTGAACTTCCTGTAATCAGTAGGTCATACACATACAAGATAATAATCATCAAATAACCATGAATCATCTTTATAGACATTAGGATCAGACTTGCATCGAACAAAACTCAGTGATATAAAAAAGCCATCAATCTTGGCATACCAATCCCTGGGGGCTTGCTTGAGCACATACAATGATTTATTTAACCTGCACACTAAATATGGATTAGAAAAAAACCCTTTAGGTTGCTGTATGTAAATATCTTCAGTGAGATCTCCATTTAGGAAAGCACACTTCACATCCATGTGATGCACTTCCCACTACTCGAAGCTGCAATGGCTAGAGCTAACTAGCCTTATGGAATCCATCTTTTCCATTGGTGCAAAGGTTTCATTGTAGTAAATACCATGTACTTGTGAGTAGCCCTTGTCTACCAATCTTACCTTATATTTCAAAGGTTAACCATCAGTAGAAAACTTAGTCTTGAAAACCCACTTACATTGAACTAGCTTCCTCCCTGGGGGAAGATCAACTAGTTCCCAAGTGTTGTTCTTCTGGAGCGAGCTGAATTCTTCTTTCATGGACGTTTTCCATATTGTATCATGTGCTACATCTTCATATGTTTGTGGATCTAATTCAACCATCAGATAGCACTTCTCAGCAAATAGAGGATCTTTCACACAAAGGGCACTCTCAAATTGAGATCTAGTCCTCCTAGTGTCACTAGGATTTCCAGCTAGTTCCCTAGCTGCATGAATGGTCTTTACTGCCCATTTTGGTATTGTAGTACTGTTAGGATCTGCAATCAAATCATAATTATTAGACACATCAGAATCAGCAAACTCATTAGTCTCGTCACTTACAATCAATGGTTCTGGTGGTGAAGAGGACTCTCCAACTTCAACTGCTGCTAAAGGCTCTTCTTGGAACTGAAAAATTATTTCAATGCAAGATTTGTTAGTGATCAAGTTGATCAGCTTGTACCCTTTTGAATCTTCATAATACCCCAAAAATAGGCACTCTTGGCTTTGGGGTTGCAAATCCTTCCTCTTTTCAGTTGGAATTCTAGCCCAAGCCTTTGAGCCAAAAATCCTGAAATGGGTCACATCTGGCTTGTTCCCACTCCAAGCTTCGAAAGGAGTCATACCATCAAGCTGCTTATGAGGCACCCTATTCTATATGTAGGTTGCACATTTTATAGCCTTGTCCCAAAACTTTGGTAGAAAAGTCTTAGCCTCCATCATGCAGGTTTCCATCTACTTTAGTGATCTATTCTTTCTCTTAGCAACACCATTTTGATGTGGTGTGTAAGGGATCGAATGCTGCATCTGAATACTTGCATCTTTACAATACTGAATGAAATGAGACTTGAAATACTCACCACCATTTTTAGATCTGAGGATCTTGAGTTTCCTCCCAGACTGGTTTTCAACCAAGGCTCTAAAGACTTTGAAGAGGTCTAAAACTTCAGATTTATGCTTTAGGAAGTGAACCCAACAATATCTGGAAAAGTCATCTATGAAGGTCATTGCATATTTTTCTTGACTCATGGACATATGAGGGAATGGACCAGCAATGTCACTATGGATCATCTCAAGAGGTGAAGAGGTTCTATCATGACTAGCTTTCTCATACTTGTGCTCTGGGTGTTTTCCTAGGATACAACCTTGACAAACTCCCTTAGAAAACTTGATCTTTGGTAACCCTATGACCATATCTTTTTCACTCAAATTAGAAAGATACTTGTAGTTAAGATGGCCAAATATTTCATGCCAAAGCTTTCTTGCTTCATTATCATGAATCAGAAGAGCAAAGGGATTTGAGTAGGGTAGAAAATGGGAAAGCTTGTATACCTTCGAAGTGTGATCAACAACACCTTTTGCGATGACTTTACCAATCGAAATCTCAGTGATTTCAACATCATCAGGGGAGAAGATGACCTTCTTTGGAGACCTAGTATGAGTCATCTGATACACTGACAAGAGATTAGAGGCAAGACTTGGAACATACAACACATTATTGAACTTACCATGGTCAAGATCAATCCTTCCCTTCCCCAAACTATCAGTGAGAGAGTCATCTCCCAAAACTATTGGTGGAATTTTTGACATGTCAAGAGAGGATAATGTCTCTTTTGTCGAAACCATATGTCTAGAAGCTCCAGAGTCTATGACGAATCTAGGTGAGCTTCATGTGCCAGCAACCAAGGCATGTACTCTCTCTCTATCCTCTTAATTTCATCCTCCTTCCCTCTTCTTTGAGAAATCAGGAAGGGAGATGTTATTCTTCTCCAGGAGTTGGTTCAACATGTCAATTTGCTTCTTCATATAAGAGCTCTCAGGATGAGCAGCCCTTACTGCAGTATGCACACTTGATCATTTCTCCTTTGTTCTTCTTCTTCTGGGAGTTCTTCTTGGAACCTTGGGGCTCCTCTTGAGACTTGTCCCTCTTTTGCTCATCACATTGTACCACATTTTTGTGAAAGGAAATATGTCTAATTCACAGCAGGGAAGTAGTTTGGCAATGTCCATGGGTACACGATAAGGTCAAATGAGGAAATTAATGGAGCAATTACACCAGACGAGAAACGTTGAAACTAGACGGGACACACATTTATGGGGGATTAGACTGTTAGATTGGTATAATCGATGTCATATTCAATCTATCATTAGTAGATTTGGTCATGATGACTCAAAATATTTCGCACAAGTGATTTTAAGCTATAAAAATTGAGATGGGGCCAGTTGGATGAACCATGGTGATTATTGAGTTGAACAGAGCACGAAGAGTTAGCAGAGCGTAGTTGTGAGTTTGAGAGTGACAGAGTTGTAGCAATGGCACAAGTTATTAAAGTGGTAGTGTCCATGATTCTCTACCATCAATGACATTGATTGAGAAATAAATGCCCAATATTCAACAAAAAATGCGACGCTTTTTTCGAAAGAAGAGGGGTGCACATCACCCCAAGTCGCCATCGCAGAAGAAGAGGACCACGAGAAGTTATAACAGGGACAAAGTTGAAGCAGAAGCACAGGCTGAACCCTTGGAAATAGGAGGAAAAGATTCCACAACTAGAAAGGGGGAAATGACTAAAGACACTCTCGAATATATACCACCTCGCAAGACTAATGCACAACAAGTAAATCTCTCCAAAAATCAACGGTATCTTGTAAATATTCCCACAACATCGCAAGAAGTGCACACCACATTGAACATTGTTCCCTTATTGACTAAGATGACCTACAATGATGATGCCATGTTGGCATACGCAGAATGCACACCTGAGCCATATGAGTCACAAGCACAAGGAAAGGGAGTACCAGTTATGTGCACTCCACAACAGTGGGCCATGGGATTGTAGCGGTTGGGGTTGTTAAGGCTCATACATATGCCACCTTTTGGTCACCCAGCAGAGGCCAATGCATGCATGAAACAACCGTTGGATTACTTCCACAGAGGATATTTGTGGCTTGATACCAAAGTACTAGTCACCATTGAGTTGATTTCGCAAATTACTGGGTTACCTATGAATGGGGTTGATGTGTCGCAGTACTTTCACGGCAAGGACAACGACAAGCGACTAACGGGCAAGTTAAAGAAGAAATATGATGTTGTTCGAGACAAGAGGGATTATGTTATTAGAACAATCAATGATAGAGTTTTTCAAGTCGCAACCAAGATATTGGTTGTAAAAATGGTAAGGAAAAACTGATCGAAGCACTTCAGGATTCATTGCGTGTGCAGAGGGCGTCCAAATGAATTGGTCACTCATTTTGTTAAATCAACTAACGGGGGATGTGATGTTAGTCCAGGAAGGTAAATGAACCTTTACCTATTCTTGGCTACTGATTTTAATTACACAAGTGGGGTGGATGGAACCCACGCATTATCAAGGTATGGATGTAGAGTTCACCCAGGAATACAGGGTCGCATGGTACCAAACATTATGTTGGATCAATGAGAAGGAGAGACATACTGAATCCACTATTCAATTATATCTATACGGGGATGCCCCATGTGATGCAACATGGAAGGTTCCATGCATGACTGAGGAGGAGCTGATGAAATACCGATGGATCTTACGATTTGCGATGGGACCGCATGCCATCCACATTCAAGCGCCCTGAGACAGTGAGAAGCAATGGATCACTATAATGTAAAAGTTGTCAGATGAGGAGGTGGAGGAAATCATTGCTGAGTGGCTTACTGAGTCAAAATTCCCAGTTAGTGTCGAGGACCTATCAGACACTGAGGTGGGTCCACCACCCGACACACCGGTAGAGTAGGCAAAAATGCAGGAAAGTGATAAGGAATCATAGGAGAAGCCTTCCAAGACTCCAATGGATTCCAAGGCAGAAAGACGGCTTTAGGAAGGAAGAAAAAAAAGAAGACATGAGAAGGGCGAAAGGAGCAACACCCCAAGGATGGCTAATGATCAGGTTAGTTGTATCATTGTTGCAATCCACACGGCGACCATTAAGAGTGAAGCATAGTTGAAAGACCACTCAACTGGGTTCTTTCACCAAGTAAACAATTTGCTAACATCATTTACAAATGCGATACTGGAGAAGGTTTCGCAAGCCGACATGATAAAAAGAGCATTGAAGATCAGCACATGAAAGAGAGTACACATCATGCAAATTCCACCACATGCGCTGGAGTCTGGAAGCAAGAACGTTGATGCCACAATGCAATAGTTTGACACTATCAGTTTTGATGTCAATGATTTTACCACGCATGTGCTTGTACCATTGCAGAAGACCACGAGCTAAGAGCTCGTTGACTGAGAATCCATAGTATGTGATCAACTTATCAAATCGCATGATAAAGTGGAAGCATCGAATAATAGATCAAGTGAATGAAGGAAGCGTAGGAAGCCAAGTCGAGGTCTAAGGTGAAAGCTTTGGATGACAAAGTGCTCTTGGAGAAGGCTATTGCAGTTGCATGTTAGGAAATCCTTGAAATCACGAACGAAATGTTTGCAGAGGCAAAGATTCTGCGCCTTGGGAAAATCATCACAGAATTGAAACAAGAAAATGAGGAGATGCAAGTGTGGGAAGTTCCAAGTATGCTAGCAGAACAAATTACAGAGCACAAAGGGAAGATTGAGGATGCAGCTGCACAAATCAAAGACTACGAAAATATGAAAAAGATGTTGGTAGATGAAACCACACAATTCTGAATGAGTGTGCTTCAAGATGAGCAACTACAACAGCTAGGTGCACAACTCCATGAAGCAGAGGCACAACTAATGGAAATGAGAGATTCTCTTAAGATGATGCCAGTAGTGCTGTAGGTAAGAAAATCCATGAAATTGAAGGCACTTCAGCAGAGAGAGAACAAAGCACAAGAGCGACATCGGTGCCGAACAACCCAAATCAATGAATTCCAGGACATTGATGATCAGTTGGAGCAGAAGGTTATGGACGCATTAAAAGCTACGCATGAGGGTCACATATAAGTGGCCAAGAAGATGGTAAAGCACCCAACGATGTAGTATGCATAAGATTGCGTAGACTTTTGTAGACTGATGGAGGAAGTCGTTAATGAGGTAAAAATGAATACGACGAATTCAAGGTGCGGATAAGCACATATACCATTTACAGTTGACATGGCTCGAGGACGAGCCACAAGATTGTGTTGGGATCCTATTGGCAGGAAGTTTGGATGCAAAAGGTGCGATAGCAACAAAAGTCAAAGAACAGTGCGCAAGGCAGAGAAGTCGATAAGGGTCAGATTAGTGGCATTTTTGGTGCTTTTGGTATAAATTAGTTAGAAAGTTAGTTAGATGTGGACCATTTTGTAAAGGCACAAGCCTATACAGGGAATTAGGAATGTAGTAGAAAAGAATCATCTTTTTTGCATCATCATATGTTTTGCAGACTGTTTTGTTGAGGCCTGGTCTAAGGCTGTCGACCAGGAGATGTATTTTGGAAGTATGTTTTGACCCACAAAGTAATGTGACATTGATGGATGATGTTGGAAACCTTGCGTCTTTTTGTATATTCTTTTGTGTCTATTGTTTCTGTGACCTGAATGATGTGATTTAAATGACTAAATGTTGCGATCTATTTCTTTGATGGTTTACGCTTATGAATGATGAGATGTCTTCGCATAATGAATTAATTCATACTTGTTGATCTCTTTGTGGAATGAATAAATTAATGGGATAACCGATCTCATGCAAATAATAATGAATGATGTGATTGATGATGAATAATGTGTGTTAAATTTTAAACCCTCATCTGGATCTTTGGTTAGCATTGCAATAGGGAGAGAACAAGTTGTGCAAGTCCTCCTCCTTACTGCAGAAACTTGGTTCCTGCGACCCTCCCTCAAGCATCTTAGGTGAGAGTGCATATGCTCTGCAGGTGTTGTTGGATAGGGTAAAACCTTGGGTTGGTGTTTAGGGAGTCACATAGAAGATATGCATCGACAGAGTGTGAACCCCTGTCGACAGGGTTGTGTCAATAAGGTTTATGGAAACGTTTTTGAATCCCTAGATTCGTTGGTAGGACTGATGGTAGATGATAAGAGAAAAGGTTGTGTAATAAACCAGAAAAATTTATTTATTTTCCTGCTGATGGCATCACAGTGGGTAATTATATTCCATCCACAGACAAAATGATTAGAGTTTTTTGTCTATACTTATATTTGCAGTTTTTGATGATGTATATGTTGAATATTATATTGTTGCAATCGATTGGAGGAAGATCGTTTTTTCGCCAGTGATTTTAACAAGAAATTATATACAAATTAGAATGGGTAAACAACACGAAGAATTTGAAAGACTTGCTAATTCTTCACTATACATAATTGGTTTAGAAATGATTGCATTCATCGAGTGCATTTTCTGAGTGGAGTGTCGGCCTAGAATGCAAGAACTACATTCCTCTTTATTTTTGAATTCGTCATTAATGCATTGCACATAATCTAAGAACTACAATTTGTTGTGCATTATACATAATCCAAGAACTACAATTTATTGTGCATTATACATAATCCAAGAACTACAATTTGTTGTGCTATCCAAAGATGGATAGGAGAAACTATTGGAAAATACAAGCTAAATGAGAGGTGGGGTGAATCAGTTATCTACAAGAATTTACTTCTTAATCTTGTTTTCAAAATTAAATCAAAATAGTTAATCAATCCATAAACACTGAGACATTGAATTTTTCATGAGGAAACCCATAAAGGGAAAAAACCTCTTTTTTTAGATGTAGGGAAAGCAACAAATTCTTTATACATCAATTTTGATTGAGTAAATGACTTAAATGAGGCAGCTACCTCTGTTTCTTTAGCATCTACTGAAAATAAGCTTCTACTTCTTCAAGCATAAACTTCTGTTAATCTTTTCTACCCTCTTCCTCAAGCATGTTACCGTTCATTTTTCAATCCAAACCTATATCAAATATAAACATTGCCAAATATAATTTTGTCAAAATTTTTTTTCAAAACCAACCTGTCAAAACCATCTCTGTCATAATTTTCTGTCAAAAACCAACTTGTCTCTATCAAAAGAACTCTGTAATTTTGTCTCAAAACATCTCCATTTATGCATCAAGTATTTTATACAATACTCAGAACTTTCAATGCCAGTGATGTAAATTCTTTCTCAAAATTTTATTCAGTATCTTAATTGCTCTCAGCCTAAAACAAATCTTGTAGACTACTTTCTGGTTTTATTAAACAAACCATAATTTTATCAGCACACCACACATGAAGTATATTCAAACCAAATATCACATGAAGCTTCCTCTCTCTCAACGCACAGCATAAATAAACAATTCAAACACAAAGCTACCTCTGTTTCAATGCACAACATATTATTGAAATTCAACACACACAAGTTTATTCCTTTTATCCGATGCAGTCAACTCCAACATCAACCTCTTCAACACTTTAACTCCAACATTGACCTCTTCTACACTTCATTCAATACTCAATCATGTGTGCATTTTATTCATTGCTAAGAAGTTTCAACATTTTCTCAATTTCTAAAAACCATCTGCGTTTTCTGCATTTGAGACAGAGAGTTCCATTTTTTTCACCACTCTGTGTTCACATTCACTTCTATTTTATCTTGCAGCATATACACATATCTAAACAGTTAGATATGGTTATCATAACTATGTAAACCACCCAAGAGAGAGATTCCAAAACGTTTTAGCCAAAAAATGAAACTCTTTAACTGTTTGTCAGCGTTAATTATTTCCGGATATGGTTATCATAACTGTGTAAACTACCCACAACAGAGATTCAAAACATTTTAGCCAAAATATAAAATACTCAACTATTTTTTTGTCAACGTTAATTATTCCTGGGAAGCGTTAATCAATTTTGGCAGCGTTGACCAATTCTAGGTTTGAAGATGAGATGCCAACTGGACAACGTCAATCAATTTTGGCAGTGTTAATTAACAGGGTTTTTGCAATAATCTTTGGAATCAAATTAATTGATGGCTTAACACCCTCATGCATTCGAGGACTCAACGTTTAACTCATTATTTGATGGATTAAACTTTGGAATGCATTTGATATCTCAAGATATAGCTGCGTTGATGTTTAACAACCCCAATAACATGCTAGCACCCAATATTTAAATGAATCAATAGCGACAAAATCAATGTCAAACAACAAGCTCTCAAACTCCATGTTTACATCAAAACAAAGTTTATATATGCCAGCACCACTTTGGTCAATAGCTTATCTTTAAGCAACATGATTATATTATTTGGGTACACAGGGTACTCCCAAAAGACCGAACACCTTGATCAACCGCTTCACACAAATAGATCACAGATCAACACACCGATGTTTGTCACGTGGTTAAAACCCTCGAGAGGGAAACAATCCACGACCCCAGCCAAATAGCTACTTGGAGCAATTTATTATGCAAAAGAAAGAAAGTTACATGAGCTTCTCATAATCGATCAACTAGCCAAGGACCCTCTATGCTATTTAAATAGAGATCATAGACCAATCGGGTGTTGAGCCACAGATCAATGGTAGGTATGATCTAAGAAAAGTTGAACCGTCGGATCACTCTATGTCTAGAACATATAGTGATCGTCGGATTAGAATATTTACAAATGCATACTAATGCATACTAAAGA
Organism: Pseudotsuga menziesii; assembly: GCA_001517045.1. Classification (NCBI taxonomy): domain Eukaryota; kingdom Viridiplantae; phylum Streptophyta; class Pinopsida; order Pinales; family Pinaceae; genus Pseudotsuga; species Pseudotsuga menziesii. The sequence continues at coordinate 33,239 of LPNX010363675.1, read as the reverse complement.
AACACACTTTTACCTAACAGATATATTACACAAGTTGATCTTAACCAACTCCTAAGTGTCTAAATATCCTAACATCCCCCCTTAAGAACAACTTGGGATAGGATTGAAGGATTTACAAAAGTGACACTATTAGGAGAAGGAAGGAGGCATTAGAGCCTATCCCCCCTTAAGGACACATTCCTGAACTCCTAACATAGACCGAAGTTTAGAAAACTTTGCTTCTGTAAGAGACTTGGTGAAGATGTTTGCAACTTGATCATCTGTAGGGCAATAGAGCACTTCAATAACACGATCATGAACAAGATTTTTGATGAAGTGCATGTGTAGCTCAATTTGTTTGCTGCGTTGATGTAGAACTGGATCTTTGGAAAGCTTGATGGCACTTTGATTGTCGCACCAAAGTGGAGTAGGCTGCTGCTGCTCGAATCCAAACTCTGAAAGGATCTGTCGAAGCCATAAAGCTTCCTGACTGGCATTAACTGTGATTCGATATTCTACTTCTGCTGAAGAAAGAGCAAGAGCTTGTTGTTTCTTACAAGCCCAAATGACAGGTCTAGATCCCAGACTGAAAACATAACCTGCAGTAGACTTTCGATCATCAAGATCGCTGGCCCAATCTGAATCAGTGAAACCAACCAACAAAGGTTTCCCCCCTGTACTGTAATGAATCCCAAACTAAATTGTACCTAGAATATATCGAAGTATTCTTTTTGCTGCTTTCCAGTGACTTTCATGAGGAGTTTGCATATAACGGGCAACACGACCAACGCCAAAGGAAAGGTCAGGACGAGAATGAGTCAAGTATAAAAGACTACCAACAAGCTGTCGATACAAGGTGGCATCTACTTCAGGGGAAGTACAAGTGGCAGAAAGTTTGACTCCAGACTGGAAGGGAGAAGGGGCTGGTTTACAATCTTCCATGTGGAAGCGACGAAGAAGGTCACATGCATACTTAGAATGGGAAAAAAAGATTCCTTCTTTGGTTTGCAAGACTTGGAGACTAAGAAAATAATGCAAATGTCCTAAGTTTGACATTTCAAAATTTTGCTTAAGACTGGATTTCACATGGGTTATAAGTTTAGGGTCACTACCAGTAAGGATAAGATCATCAACATAAAGAACAAGTATGATGAGATGGTTTCCTACTTTCTTGGTATAGACATTGGGGTCAGAATGGCATCTAGAAAAACCAGTGTCAAGGAGAAAGCTATCCATTTTGGCATACCAAGCTCTAGGAGCTTGCTTAAGGCCATATAAGGATTTCTTAAGGAGACAAACAATGCTAGAGTTATTCTGAACATATCCAGGAGGGTGTTCCATGTAAATTTCCTCATGTAAATCACCATGTAAGAAGGCAGACTTGACATCCATTTGATGGACTTCCCAGTTATGCAAGGCTGCAAGGGAAAGAACAAGGCATATGGAGTTCATTTTTGCTACAGGGGCAAAGGTTTCATTGTAGTCAATCCCTTCAACTTGGGAAAAACCAGTGGCAACTAACCTTGCCTTAAGTCTTTCAACACTTCCATCTGATGCATACTTAGTTCTGTAGACCCATTTACATCTGACAAGTTTTCTTCCTTTGGGAAGAGGAACAAGATCCAAGTATCGTTCGCCATTAAGGAACAATATTCTTCATCCATAGCTGCATCCCAATCTGGATTTCCTGAAGCTTCTGCAAAAGTTTCTGGGTCATGATTCTCGAAAACTTGAGCCAAAAGAGAAGAGGCTCGCTAAAACTGAGAACGTGTTTGATGTTGATCTCTAGGATCACCGGCAAGATCACCAGTTGCTTCACATGTTGAACGGACGCATCGAGGAAGTATTGGTGCTGGTGCAATTTGAGGAACATGAGCAGGCAGAGGTGGATTTTCATCCGCACTATCATCATCAAAAACTAGAGTTGGAAACCTGTCAAGGAAGTTGGAAGAAGAAGAAGAAGGCATAATTGCCGAATCAGGCTCGTAGGCCAAAGATGGCATACCCGCCAAGTTAGGCTCGCAGGCCAAGAGATTTTCATCAAATTTAACATCTCTTCTAATGATTATATCATGTGAATGGGGTTGAAGAAGTCTATAACCTTTTACATCTTCAGAATATCCAACAAATATGCACTTTTCACTTTTGGGCTACAATGCTTTCCGTTTTTCATCCGGAATGTGAGCCCATGCTTCACAACCAAACACATGAAAGTGACTTACATCTAGTTTAATTTTACTCCATGCTTCTTCCGGTGTTATGCCTTGTAAAACTTTAGTGGGTGTGCGATTAACTATGTAATTTGCACAATTTATGGCCTCATCCCAATATTGAAGACTTAGTCCCTTAGATTGGATCATACAATTAGCCATTTCTTTTAAAGTGCGGTTCTTTCGTTCAACTACACCATTTTGTTGTGGTGTATATGGAACAATGTGCTGTTGTTGGATTCCTTGTTCAGTGCAGAAAGTAGTGAACTTGTTGTTAACATATTCTCCTCCATTGTCAGATCTTAACTTAATAATTTGATGACCAGATTGTTTTTCAACAAGGACCTTGTAGGCCAAGAACATGTTAAATACTTTGCTCTTAAGTTTTAGGAAGTAAACCCAAGTGCGTCTGGAGTAGTCATCAATGAAAGTTAAGAAATATTTGAAACCAGAAAAGGATGCAGATGGAAGAGAACCACACAAGTCACTATGCACAAGCTCCAAAGGAACCGAATCGTGCCAAGAGGCACATTTGTCAAAACTGTCCCAATGATGTTTTCTGAGTACACAACTGGAACAAACACCATCCTTGCAAGATACCATTGGAAGACCAGTCACCATATTGTCTTTACATAGTTGTTGCAATGAGCGATAATTTAAGTGACCAAATCGCTCATGCCAAAGTTTGCTCAAGTTATCACTATGAGCAACAAAAACTGAAGGAAAAGGTGATGACCCAAAGTTGTTAAATTTGTACAACCTGGTAATATCATCAACAGTTCCAGTAGTAAGGACATTTTGAGGATTTTTAAAATCCTTGATTACAACTTGGTGAGGTGTAAACGTCACAGTTTTACCTTCACCTAAATGAGTAATTTGATAGACTGATAACAAATTGCAGGAAATTTTTGGAACACATAGTACATCACTGAAATGACCATTTTCTACTAGAACTGTTCCGGATCCTACAACACTTAGAGATATATCATCACCAACAAATATTTGTTTGGTGTTACATTCATGCATAGTAGAAAATATGGTTTGATCCTTAGCCATATGATAAGATGCTCCAGAATCAATGAACCATTCATTTGAAGTAGAAGAAGAAGATGCAGTATAAGAGTAACCAAAAGCACAAAGTGCATGTCCATGAGAGTTAGATTCTGAAGACAAATCTATGTTGATGTGGTGCTTCTTCATTGCTGCTTCCAAGGCTGCCATCTTCTTGAAACACTTAGATTCATCATGATTATCTTTCCCACAAAAATTGCAATGACGCTCAGTCTTGTTTCCTTTTTGCTTGGATCCTTTGTCATTTTTTAAAGAAGGATATGACTGAGAGGGTTTGGGACCCTTGTTGTTTGGCTTATTATTGCGAAAATTCTGTTTCTTGGAAGGCTTGGACTTTTATTTCTGTTGGGACAATAAGGCTTTCCCAGATGTATCTGCATTGTTAATTATTCCAAGATGAATGAGCTTATCTTGCTCTCTAATTAAGGAATCACAAAAGGATTCAAGACTAGGCTCTTGATAGCTAGCTGTAGTCAAGGATTCTTTCATGGAGTAGAATGTAGATACAAAAACAGAATATGCAGGTCCAAGTTTGGAAATAATATGATAAATACATTGTTTGTCTTCTTTCTTAATCTTTCATTCTGCACATAAGAGTCTAAGAGTTTTATACTTAGATAAATAGTCTTGAATGAATGAAAAATCATTTAGATTCAAGGAAAGCAACTCATTCTCAAGTTGATGACCCCGAATTTCATTGTGTTTACCAAACACAGATTCCAACTTTTCCCAAGCTTTATCAGGTTCATCAATTCTAGATATGTGGAATCACAAATCAGTAGAGATTGACATCCCAATAAATGCACGAACTTCATCACATCTATTTTCCCATTTAATTTTCTGATCATCATCAATGGGTTCTGTTTCTTTCCCTGAGGTTATCTTGAAAAGTCCCCTACTTCGTAGAACATCCTCCATACGAGATTTCCATGAGAAATAGTAAGAACTTGTAAGTATAATATCACAAGGGGTGGCCATACTGTAAAATAATGGCTGAAAAAACAGAAACTAACTGTTTGGTTGCAAAGAGCTCGAAAAATATGCGGTTTTAAAAAAACAACACTGAAAACTGATTCTGGATGATGAAGTTATGCTTGATCAAAGAAAATGTTGAAGATATCTCCAATAGTGACGTGTCAGATATTAACTTGACCAACTAAAAAAAAAGAACCCCCCTCTTCATAAGATCAACCTTTGACAATCACTTTACAATAAAGTTGCTTTGAAGTGAATCACTTTTGTAGAATAAGTGAGGTTCACTTTTACAATAATGTTATTTTTAAATAGTGCAACAGTTAATTTAAAGACTTAAGTGACTCACTTTTTATTGTATTTTATTTATGTGAGATGCACTTTTACAATAAAGTAACTTGAAAATAGAAATTGCATGCACTAAAAAGTAGCTTAATAAGACTTGAACTCAAGACCTATTAAGGAATAAAGCAACTTTGGACCAAGTGAGCTAAGTTTAAAAGGTACATAAAAGAATGGAAGGAGGAAGGGGTTTTTTTGTTTTTTGTTTTTTTTTAACTCTTCTCTCTCGTTCTCCGTGCTTGCCTTTTTTTTCTGCAAATCACAAAAAAAAGAAAAACAAAAACAATTTTTTTTTTTTCCACACAATGGGGTTAGATCTTGGTTAGCTTACCTAGAAAGTGTACGTTTTCAAGTTTTCTCGCTATTTCTGATTTGTCGTGATCACACAAGGTGCACGGCAAAGAGCATACGTAGCTGAGAAGACAAGAAACAAAACTTTCCCTCACTGTTTCTGATTCGCCGCTATCGCGTAAGGTGCACGACAAAGAGCATACGCATTCAGGGAAGGAAATAATCCGAGACTAAACTAGAAACGATCTAATAACAAATTGATAAAATATGAGAGATTAAAAAAAAACAAATTAGTCACTGTAACATTATACCTTCATATTTGCCGAAATGGGTGTTTCTGGAGCAAAAGGAAACGATTTTCGGTGAAACAAAGACTATTTTCAAATGGAAACAACACTCCAAACGTAATGGAATAGCTCCCACAGGCCACAAATGCATAGAAAATCCAAAACCAGAAACCGTTTCAAAGTTTTGGCAACACCGATTCCAGATCTTGATCAAAACTGAAAGAGGCTCTTCATAAAAGCTCTGATACCATGTTTGGGTACACAGGGTACTCCCAAAATACTAAACACTTTGAGCAACCGCTTCACACAAATAGATCACATATCAACACACCGATGTTTGTCACATGGTTAAAACCCTCGAGAGGGAAACAGTCCATGGTCCTAGCCAAATAGCTACTTGGAGCAATTTATTATGCAAAAGAAAGAAAGTTACATGAGCTTCTCATAATCGATCAACTAGCTAAGGACCCTTTATGCTCTTTAAATAGAGATCATAGACCAATCGGGTGTTAAGCCACGAAACAATGGTAGGTATGATCTAAGAGAAGTTGAATCGTCAGATCACTCTATGTCTAGAATATATCATGACCATCAGATTAGAATATTTACAAATCCATACTAATGCATACTAAAGAAACACACTTTTACCTAACAGATATATTACACAAGTTTATCTTAACTAACTCCTAAGTGTCTAAATATCCTAACATATATTTAAATATGTGTTTACCTCAATGACAAACATCATTCAACTGACCAACCAACAAAATCCATGTTACATTAATGAACCTCATTCAACTGACCAACAAACTTTCCCTTTGTCATTGATGACAAACATAAACATATTCTCCCCCTTTTGACATCAATGGAAAAACCTCCTATGATCAAGTGTAGGAACCAATAATGTTCCCCCTAACACAAATCCCTGTGCCTGAATATACCTGTGCAAACTGTAACCAACCGGTGTAGAAGATGATAATTATCAAGACTGTAAAAAACACCTGAAAGTTAAAGCAAAATTGAACTGAACAAAAAAGTAACACATCAGAGAAGCCCCCAATAGAAGTCTGTTATTGAAAATATGCAAATATGATATACAATTATAACCTGTTGTGAAAGAGATTACATAGAACAAACACCTAATTATTCCCTGAGATTTTCAAATTCCAGCTGGGGTAAAGGCTTAGTAAATATGTCAGCAATTTGACTCTGTGTGCCAACATACTCCAGCTTGATAATATTGTTTAAAACTTTCTCTCTGAGAAAATGAAAATTAATTGGAATATGTTTTGTTTTTGAGTGCATAATTGGGTTCTTGGAAATGCTAATGGCACTTGTATTGTCACAGAAAATAGGAATAGGATCATTCTAGGTGACATGAATATCTGCTAGCATTTGTTTCATCCATATTACCTATGTGCAACAATTTGCAGCAGCAATGTATTCTCCTTCAATAGTAGAAATAGATATTGTTGATTGTTTCTTGCTAGACCAACTTACCAAGCATCCTCCCAGATAAAATGCTGCCCCACTTGTACTTTTTTGATCATCTACACAACCTACCCAATCTGCATCAGTAAAAGAATATAAATCAAGATTTTTAGCTTTGGGATACCATAAGCCATAATCTATTGTTCCTTTTAGATATCTAAGAATCCTCTTAATTGCAAGCAAATGAGAAGCTTTGGGAGAGGATTGAAACCGATCAACTTGACACATTGCATTCATAACATCTGGCCTTGTAGTTGTTAAATATAAAATACTACCAATCATAGATCTATATATTTTTTGCTCAACATTCTTAGAGTCATCTATGTTACTTAACTTGCATCCAGTAACCATAGGAGTTCCTATTGGTTTACACTCTTGCATTTGAAATTTTTTTAGCATTTCATTTATGTATTTGGTTTGAGAGATAAAAAATCCTTTATCATATTGTGAAATTTGGAGGCATAAGAAAAAAATTAATTCACCAAGCATAGACATTTCAAACTCATTCTGCATACTTTGTGAAAACTGTTTGCTAAGATGATCATTATCACTCCCAAAAATAATATCATCTATATATATTTCAACAATAATCAGGCTATCTTGTTCTTCTTTAATCTAGAGATTACTATCAGTATTTCCTTTTCTGTATCCTTGCTTCCTTAGATATTTATCAATCCGGGAATACCAAGCTCGTGGAGATTTCTTTAGCCCATACAGAGCTTTCTTTAACCTTTAAACATAACGGTCTGCTTCGGACAACAGAAATCCTTCTAGTTGTTCCATGTAAACCTATTCTTCTAATTCACCATTTAAGAAAGCATACTTGAAATCCATTTGATAAACTTTAATTCCTTTAGAACAAGCATAAGCTAGGATTAATCTAATTGCTTCCATCCTTGCAATAGGAGCATATGTTTCACCATAATATATGCCTTCTACCCGAGCATAACCTTTACAAACCAGTCTGTCTTTGTTTTGAGTCACCTTACCTGCTTCATCTAACTTGTTTCTGAATACCCACTTGCCCCAATAACATTTTGTTTATAGGCCGAGGAACTAGTTCCCATGTTTTATTCTTTTCTATTTGACTTAACTCTTCTTTCATGGATTTTACCCAATGTTCATCATTAATTGCTTCTTCAACATTGTTAGGTTCAAATAAAGAAATTAATGATACATATTCTTGATTTGTAATTGATTCTTTCCTTTTACTTCTTGTCTCAACACCTGCATTTATATCACCAATTATTTGATCTTCAGGATGATTTCTTTGTATCCTTTTACTTGGAGTTTTAGATGGATTTGAACCTTGTAACAAAGTAGAAGGAGTCATATTTTCATTTTTTACTGATTTAGCTTCCTCTTTGTCACTTGCTTCTTCTTCCTCCTTAAGTTTGTCATATATTTGATAATCTTTCTTTTCAATTTTTGATTTCAAGAACGAGGACTCGTCAATCTTGACATCTATAGATTCACAATTTTTCCTTAGTATGAAATTATAACATTCAATATGCATTTATTGAGCATGAATATCCAACCAATATGCCTTCATCTATTCTAGAATCCAATTTACCTAGATTTGTATCATCTCTTTCAATATAACACTTACTCCCAAAAATTCTAAAGTGCTTTATACTAGTTGGTCTACCTTTCCATAACTGATAAGGTGTTTTATCATTATTATTTCTTAACAAGATTCTATTCAATATGTGTACAACAGTATGAACTGTTTGAGTCCAAAACATATTACTCAACCTAGACTCATTTAACATTGTTCTTGCCATCTCCATAACAGTCTTGTTTTTCCTTTCAACAACACCATTTTGTTGGGGTGTTTCTGTAATAGAGAATTGTCTTTTAATGTCATTTTCATCACAGTAATTATCGAACTCATTTGACACAAACTCTCCCCCATTATCTGACCTTAAACACTTAATCTTCATATCAATTTCATTTTCAGTCAATTCTTTGAAAACTTGAAAAAAATTAAATGCTTCAGACTTCTTTTTCAGTAAAAATAACCAAGTCATTCAAGTGAAATCATCCACAAATAAAAAAAAGTACATTTCACTATTTAATCATGTTTCCCTCATGGGTCTACAAATATCAGTATGTATTATTTCCAAGGGCTTTGTTGTAGAATATTCCTTTGTTTTAAACTTGACTCTAGTTTGTTTACCATGTTGACATTGCTTATAGATAGATCTAGAAAGGTTCTTTATAACTTGTAAGTTTCGTATTGCTTCTTTTTTATTTAACTGAATCAAATTATCAAAATTAATGTGCCCAAGTCTTTTGTGCCATAACCAATTTTCATCTTCATTTCCAAGATAACAATTTTCATCCTTCTCATCTAATATGTAAATATTATTTGGTGTTCTTGTAGCTGTTCCAACCAACTGATTTGTTTTTACATCTCTAATTTGACACTGCTTGGAATCAAATATCATAAAGTGCCCTTTATCACATGTTTGACTTACACTTAGCAGGTTATGTTCCATGTCTTCAATCAATAAAACATTTTCAGCCATTATGTTTTTATTATTTAGACATACAGTTCCTTTTCCAATTATTCGAGCTGACTATTCATTACCAAATGTAATTGTTCCCTCTTTGCCTTCATCTAAAGTAATAACATTATGTTTTCTACATGTCATGTGTTTTGAACACCCTCTATCAACACACCAATTAACTTTATGGTTTTCTTGTAAAGCAAGATTGCAATCTTCAATGTTTAAGTGTTGATTTTTTCCAGCATTTATTTTTCATATCTGTGTATTTACTTATAGCAGATTTTGAGAAATTCATAGGCCAGTTTCTTGCTATATGCCCAAAATTATTGCATTTGTAACATTTAAGTTCAATATTTAAGACATCAAAACTATTGTATACATTGTTCACCGTGTTTTGAGTTTTTATTCCATACTTAAATATAGAGATATCATAGTTGTTCCATGCAATTCTGTTCCTTAACAAACCATTGCAGAAAACTGCTTTATGCCCATACTTGTGGCAGAAAAAACAATATCCATCAAATCTAGTTTGATACCTGTCATAAATTCTTCTTTGAACTGTTGAAACCTGATTCCTTTCTTGCTTTGTTGATCCAATCTGGATACTAGTATTCTTTTTCCATGTTCCTTTTTTCTCAAGAGTTGTACTTGTACTTGCATTAGTAGTCTCTATTCCAGTCTTATTAGTACTTGTACTTGCATGAGTAGTCTTTGTCTTATGTACCCTATTCCAAACTTATCATTAGTATATCTTTGACAACTAATAATCTAATTTAGAATTTTTGAAATAATATTCATGTTACTTTCTTGCAACATTTTTCTTAAAGAAACAACTTCAATCTTCAAACATTCATTGTCTTTATCTTTGTCTATAATAAACTTGTTTAATGCTTCTTCAGTTAATTTAGCCGCTTCCAATTTAACTTTTAAATCAATTATCATTGTCCCAGTGCTTTCTATCAATTTGCTATATTCTTGTAAGTCATTTTCAAGTTTCTTTGTTTCTTCCTTAAGAGACTTATATTCCCTTCTTGTCTTTCTATTACTTTATTCTTCACCAACAGAATGTTTATTGAAAGGACACTTGGAAGAAAAATGTTCTAATCTACCACAATCAAAGCATTTGAGTGGAAGTTTACCTTTGTACTTTCCACTACATCTTCTTAGATTTTTGACAAAGTTAGCTTCTTCCACATCTTCTTATGAGTCTTCATGATTGTTGACTTTAGTTTCAACTTTTTTCTTGTCTCTCTTTGCTGCCTTGAAAGCTGATTCTTTTCTGGAAGGATTCTCACTAGAATTCCTCATTTCATATGTTGTTAGTATTCCATGTAATTCATCCATTTGTAAAGTATCAAGATGAGTTCTTTCTTCTAAAGCAAACACTTTTGAGTTAAATCTTATAGGTAAATATCTAAGTACCTTTTGCACAATATTGATATCTTTAATCTTTTCTCCTAAACCTTTCATGGTATTAACTACTTCATCAATGCGTAAGAAATAGGTTTCTATGTCTTTATTTTCCTCCAACTTTAAGCTTTCAAATTAACTCATATAAGATTGTAGTTTAGCATTCCTTACCTTAGCATCTCCTTCATAAATATTTTTAAGTTTGTCCCATAATTCTTTTGTTGACTCACAGTGCATTACCTTAACAAATTCAGAACCTGCCAAGCCTCCAAGAATTGCATACATTGCTTTGGAATTACTTTCATAGAGTTTTTTACCTGTGGTATCGGTTGGAATAATTGCTGGATTTTTGTATTCATTTAACACAACTTTCCAAACATCAACTCCTTGAGACTGCAAAAACAACTTCAGCCAAACACTCCAAAATGCATAATTATTCCCATCAAATAAAGGTAATCCATGTTTAGTAAACTCAGGTTTCTTATCGATCATAAACAATGAAATACTTCCAGTAGTTAAACTCGAACTGAAGCAACCGGCTCTGATACCACTTGTTGGACAAGACAAGCTAATTGAGAGGGGGGGGGGGTGAACCATTTAGCTACGAGAATTTACTTCTTAATCTTCTTTTCAAAATTAAATCAAAATAGTTAATCAATCCATAAACACCGAGACACATAATTTTTCATGAGGAAACCCATAAAGGGAAGAAACCTCTTTCTTTAGATGTAGGGAAAGAAACAAATTCTTTATACATCAATTTAATTTGAGTAAATGACTCAAATGAGGCATCTACCTCTGTTTCTTCAGCATCTACTGAAAAGAAGCTATTACTTCTTCAAGCATCAACTTGTGTTAATCTTTTCTACTCTCTTCCTCAAGCCTGTTACCATTCCTTTTTCAAAGCAAACCTATATCAAATATAAACTTTGTCAAATATAATTCTATCAAAACCAACACGTCAAAACCATCTATATCATAGTTTTCTGTCAAAAACCAACTTGTCTCTATCAAAAGAACTCTGTAATTCTCTCTCAAAAAAATCCATTTATGCAGCAAGTATTTTATATAATACTCATAAATTTCAATGCCAGTGATGTCATTTCTTTCTCAAAATTTTATTCAGTATCTTAATTGCTCTCAGCCTAAAAAAGATCATGTAGACTACTTTCTGGTTTTATTAAACAAACCACAATTTTATCAGCACAACACACATGAAGTATATTCAAACCAAATATCACATGAATCTTCCTTTGTCTCAACGCACAACATAAATACACAATTCAAACACAAAAGGTACCTTTGTTTCAATGCACAACATATTATTGAAATTCAACACATACAAGTTTATTCATTTTACCCAACGAAGTCAACTTTAGCATCGACCTCTTCAACACTTCAACTCCATCATCGACCTCTTCTACACTTCATTCACTGCTCAATCATGTGTGCATTTTCTTCATTGCTGAGAAATTTGAGCATTTTCTCAATTTCTAAAAACCATCTATGTTTTCTTCATTTGAGACACAGAGTTGCAGTTTTTTCACCACTCTGCGTTCACATTCACTTCTATTTTATCTTGCAGCACATACACATATCTAAACAGTTAGATATGGTTATCATAAATGTGTAAACCACCCAAGACAAATATTTCAAAACGTTTTAGCCAAAAAAAAAACCCTTTAACTGTTTGTTAACGCTAATTATTTCTGGATATGGTTATCATAACTGTGTAAACCACCCATGACAGAGATTCAAAACGCTTTATCCAAAATATAAAATCCTTAGCATGGTTTGTTTGTTAGCGTTTATTATTCCTGAGCGACGTTAATCAATTCTGGCGGCGTTAACCAATTCTAGGTTCGAAGATGAGATGCCAATGGGACATCTTTAATCAATTATGGAAGCGTTAATCAAGAGGGTTTTTGCAATAACCTTTGGAATCAATTTAATTGATGGCTTAATGCACTCATGCGTTTGAGGACTCAACGTTGGACTCATTATTTGATGGCTTAAACTTTGGAATGCATTTGATAGCTCAAGATATAGCTGCGTTGATATTTAACAACCCCAATAGCATGCCAGCACTCAATATTTAAATGAATTAGTAGTGACAAAATCAATGTCAAACAACAAGCTCTCAAACTCCATGTTTACACCAAAACATAGTTTATATATGCCAGCACCACTTTGGTCAATAACTTATCTTTAAGCAACATGTTTATATAAATATATGTTTACCTCAATGAAAAACATCATTCAAGTGATCAACCGATAAACTCCATGTTACATTAATGAAACTCATTCAATTGACCAACATAAACCTTCCATACTATTCTATTATTTGCGTGTTGTTAGTTTTTTTGGAAATCAAAGTGGAAGTGTAAAAATGGTCGTTAAAATTGTATGATTTGAATATTTAAAAGATTAAGGTTGAATATTTTTGAATTAAAAATGAAAAAACTTAATTTCAATACTAAAAATTAACTATTTCAATAATGATATCTACACATATAACTTAAATAAGCTAAACTTTTAACACTTTAGTTTATATTTATTTACAATTCTGAAAAATGCGATATAAAAAATTGAAATGTTTTTTTAAGACTCATAATAAATTATAAGTGTTTTTTCTTACCCATATATGATGATAAATTTGGAGTGTATTTTTTGTCATCAAAGCTAAAAATAAATTAATGTGAAAACCAACGCTCACACGACGTTTTTCTTTTTTTATAATTTTGTTACTCACAAATCCAAACTAATATGTTTTTTGTATATCATGTTTTTCGTTGTAGCCAACACTCCCATGATGCTTTTATTTCTTATAAATGTGTTAAAGACAATCTCGAATCATCCCTAATTAGAATTTATGCCGTTTTTCAGTTGGTTAAAGTAAAATCTAGATTCATACATAACGAGCATTCACACAAATTTTTCATTTGTTACTAAGATCCAATCTAGATAGATAGATACATATATTAACTTCACAAAATCAGTGAATTAAGTTGGAAATAAATATGAAATTTGTCATTAACACACCATTTATTTATTTATTATGTCTTTGACAAGGGGATATATATAAATCGCTTATTCTCTATTAATTTTTTTAGACTTTATAAACTTTTCTTTTTTCTATAGTTTTGGATGGTTTATGTATAGTTCAAAAAAAATATTTATATGATTTTTTTAAATAATGAAAATTTGTTATGTTTTGATTAGGTTGAATTGATGACGTCTATATCGAGAATGCATTTCCACTTCGAAGATAGAGAGTTCTTGGTCATGCCATGTTTTTTTGTAGGTCTGGCTGGGTTTACCGTTTTGTGACTTGGCAAGTGTGTTTTGCATTTTAGCCTGCAAAAAATACTTAATGAACATATTTTTTCACAAGATGTTTACAAGAGTATATACATCTTGCTACATACCTATAATTCAAACAGCTGGTACAGTATCCAAATTTATGACTTTCATCTTCTCCAAAAACTATGTTCTATTTTCCAATCTAGATGATCATCTCATAGTAAGCCGTAAATATATTGTCGTTGTATAAAAAGGGTCTTATAATATTTATGCCTCCCCAAATCCCGTGAAGGTTATTAAGGATACACTATCACAAGCATTGGATTCTATTACCCGCTTGTAGGTCGGGTAAACAGAACCCTGGACAGCAAGGATCTCCAGGTAGAGTGCACAGGAGAGGGAGCTCTCTTTGTTGAAGCCTCCATGACCAGCAGTCTTTCACTATTGGGCAAATTGGAGGAGCTGAAACCTTCATTTAAGCAACTTCTCTTTCCGTCTCCCCTCACGGCAGAAGTCGAGGAAGTACCCCTCTCATTTTTTGGGTAACTTATTCAATTACCGTTGCTATTATTTCTAAGATTTTAATGAATTAATGTTTGGAATCCAATTACTGAATTTTCTTTGGAAAAATTAGGTAACACACCTCGTTGTGGGGACTTTGTTGTGGGTGTCATTTTTAACCATAGTCTATGTTGTTACGACCTTATTTTTAGCGCCCTTGGCAAAGGCGCTCTGCGATTGCGTTGGGATGTGCTAGCAAGAGCGCACGACGCGTTTATATGATTTTGGTAGCCTTGGTGGCCAACTCGAAGAGGAGGTGGTCAGGACGGTGTACCAGCGTGTTGGATCGCTGGGAGGACCAAGGAGATGATGTTAAGTCAAGTGGCTTGCATCTCGGCGAGTGTCAACATGGTGAACCCGTCGGAGGATGATGCGGCGAGCATTACGCTAGTGCAGGGCAAAGACTAGACAGGACAATGATGTTGATGGATGGCACGGGAACACATCGGTATGTAAGCATGTGGTTGGACTTGGCTCGGTGTGCAAGGACGACACCTTAAGACCTCCTCAAGTATTGGTTCTGGGTTAGCTTGCGGCACGGGTAAGTGTGTCGTCGGTCGTTCAAGTGTTGGCTCGGGGGTGAACATGCGACGGATTGCATGGGCTATGGTTGGGTGGCGTTGCATCGCGTTGCAATGTCTACGGTGAACGAGCACTTTACAATCCGCGCGACTCTAAGGTGTCTGGCTAAGGTTCGGTCAGGCTGGTTTCGGTTAGGCGTAGTCCGGGTGAAACTTGTAGTTGATGGCCTTGCCCAGCTAGCAAGCTCACGCCGGTGTCGCGCGTGTCTAGGCTTTCGAACGGTATGGGACGCTCGAGATGGTAGAAAAGCCTAGGCCCGTGACATATGTGATGAAGAAGGGGCATCGCAGTTTATCAAGGGAGTTGTCGAGATTACAAGATGAAAGGCGGGGCTTTCGGTTGAAGCAGCATGGCAGAGAGAATTTTTGAAGCCCCAGCAGCACCCGCATGATCTGGTCTCTTTTGAGCATGAAGAGATCCTTGAAAGTGGATTCGTCGTCAACCATAATTATTCTACGCAACAACAGATGCCCAATGTGAAAGTTGAGTACCTAATCCTCGCTTCGTTTATCTTCAGCTACGATGCTTGTACTACAAAGGTTAAAGCATCGTGTATCAGAAGAGTTGAAGGATCATTGTACTACATTCGAAGTGTTAGTAGTGTTGGCTTGGAGAATGAGAAATAGGGTGTTGGAGATTCCTCTTGATCAATCAATCAAGATTTTCTTTGTCGTGGATGTGAGGAGGGAGTTCGATCCCCTGTTCGCTGAGGGATACTATGACAATGGTTGGTACATGGTGTGTGCACGTAGCATTACAACGGAAGAGGTTGTGAATGGATCCCTTTCGCATGCTATAAATATGATAAAGAAGGTGAGGTTATCTTTAAATGAGGAGTGTACGTGAGATCAAGCATAGCCTTCCTTCAGATGAAACACTAAGAATTCCAAGATATTACCGATGTGCAAATTTGTGTTGAATACGCGTATCTTACAGACTGGAGATGGTTGGGATTTCACCAAGTTGATTTGGGTGGGATGAGCCCCTCGTTGCATAGCCTATTCATTTTCTCAAGACCTACGGATGCCCGATTGCACTCTTGCCTCCCCAAAAGAACAAGAACGGAGTAAAGATGGTCGTTTGTGTTGAACATCCAACATTGAAAGCCTTTGAAATGAAAATTCATAGTTTATGCGAAGTGTAAATGCATAGTCTGATATGAATAGTTGTTCTTGATGAAGTAGTTGTTGTTATTTATGTTAAATTTGATTGAGATGGAGTAGTTGTTGTTATGTATGTAGTTTAAAGGTTATGACTGAAATTTGATTATTGTATCTTGTATAATTGATACAAGATCCGAATAATTGATTTATGATCAGAATAGAAGGTTTGATGGAATCCAATTATATAAATTTATCTGTAACGTATATCGCAATTTGAACCCCATGAATCCCACGATGAATTCCAAATGATTCATCTCACGATCACTCAATAAATAAAATTTATGATGTTGATAGTTTCCTAAGATCACAACAGGTTCTTGTAGAGCACTACCAAAAGTCTACATTGCCAAGCAGATTGTGTTGGAACTGAGCAGCACGAAACAACAGCCATCGGGAAGTACCTGGAACACAAACTTAGGGAATTGGATATATATTCAACTCTTCCATATCCAATCTGATAAGCAAAGTCCGTTGTAATATGGTTATAGATTGCTTTGTGAAAGTGACTGTAAGAAGAGCTTGAATAAATTATGGTTCCACCTTGGTCGTTACTCTCACATCTCCATAAATTGACAGGCAACGTCAAGCACTTTCCACCAATACTCGTCGGTTCAATACCAATGTAATAGGATTCGTTGTA
The DNA here is from genome assembly GCA_001517045.1 of Pseudotsuga menziesii. NCBI lineage: Eukaryota > Viridiplantae > Streptophyta > Pinopsida > Pinales > Pinaceae > Pseudotsuga > Pseudotsuga menziesii. The sequence goes on along the minus strand of LPNX010363675.1, from coordinate 16,424 downwards.
TGGTTTAATAGAAGTTGCTTCAAAGGGAGTGTAATTATAAACATAAATAATTAAAATTTTAATGAAATCAAGGAGAAAATGTGTGGGCATGTTGATATGTTGCATGCACCTACAATAATTGGCTAAGGAGGCCACAATGCCTTCTTGGATACAAATATTAAGTTATACTCTATTGACAAAAGTTTGATATGAAATATCTTGCCACACAAGCTTGTCTAGAATAAAATTTCGAAGGAGATGTGGCCTCTTTGAAGAACCCAAATATTCTTAGGTATGTGCCATTTTTAGTCACCCATGGTATTGATTGGGGCATTAGTTTTTCTGATACAAAGATGTGTTTATAACTGTGCAAAAATGCCTCTAATGGAACTGTTCTATATATAGATCAATCAACAAAGTTCTCACTTTATGAGGGACAAAGTTTGGATCTCCATTTATGTGCAACCCCACTAGAATGATCCTAAAGCTAACATGTATTTGGTTTATCAATATTAAATTGTTTTTTACTATTTACGTTGTTATTGGGTCTGCTTTGGGCACTCCAAAGATTAACGTCGTCCTCTGCAACAATATTGATTACATAAGTGTTGGATGCAATTGGACATTTATATAGATAGAATAGGTGCATATCTGTTAGCGGGTAGCAATAATCAAACCCGCATCGTTGGCTTGGAAGGATAAGGGTTCTAGTCGACATTGATTATTCAATGCCTCTAATTCATAATCAAGAACATGAGAATTTCATGTCATTCAACTCCTTTATTGGGGATAGAGAGCGTTATGAGGGAAGAAGCGGAGTATTTATATCAAATCTTTGTTAAAGGAGATTTAAATTATTTCTCCTATTTTTTTTCTCTCTTTTCTAATAAAACCCTAATTTCTTATCGTATCCATAACATCTACGTCAGTTTCTTCTCTTTTCCCCCCTCCCCCCTCTCTTTTTTAAGTGAAGGGCCCTGAATCATACAATACTTACTCACTTTCTAGATGATCCCTATATAGAAAGATAAATTTGAAAAGTTTCAAATAATCACAAATTTTACTAGTTACTTCGTTCCTTATTTCCATTCATTTCGATCCCCCTGACATTAGCTTTGAGAAAATTCCAATAAAACAAAGACTTTATGTGGAAAAGGGCCTTCTCTCATTTAATGCTAAGGGCCCTCCTACTGCGAAATCATTATTTTCAAGGTGAGGATGAATAAATGCAAGGGCGCTCGCACGAAGTTGGTTCCACTTTTTAGTGCCACTTAAGAAATCAGAAACGCACTTCCGAAATGCAAATCAAGAATGCATATGCGTTATTGATGGTACATTCAGAATAACTCGAGCCCAAACACAAGGCCAAGGTTCGTAAAAAAGTATCGCGCATGCGATATATCGCATATGGGTTTTGTAAATGTTAAATATTGCATATGCGATATATCGCATATGCGATATTCAACATTTACAAAACCAGCTCAATACCAAACCACACAAGAAGCCTATGTATTGCATTTGTTTCCAATTACTCCTCGATGGGAAACCCATTTCTTGACAAACTATTGACATTTGTAACTTTCTACATGTATTTTCACATAGGTTTTTTACCAAGGAGAAAAAACCAAATGAAAAGCCTAGTTCAAGTTTCATTTATTTCTTTTTCTATCACACCATCTCTATTTGGCTATACGTGTGACTACACCATGAAAATGCCAAAATTGGAGTGAGTATTCCTTCATCGGTCATTTAAAAAGGAGTCGCATAGCCTCGCAAAAGGTTTAAGTTGCGTAGCGTCACCTGAATATTCTCCATCTTCTATTATTACAAGAAGCATAACCTACGATAAATGGCCAACATGAAAGGCCCTAGTTCATGTTTCAAATATTAATTTTTCTATCATACCACTTGTATTTCTCTGCACATGTGACTACTTCAATGGCATGCTAATGAAAGCGGAGAGGGTATTCCTTCATCCATTACATAAAAAGGACTCCCATAGCCTCACAAAACTTTCAAGGTGTGGAGTGTCACTCAAATATTCATGTTCTATTTGTGTTGTTAACACCACCCTTAATGGAAATATCTAGTAATTTAAGTAAGTTGCTTAAGGAAATAATTATTATTTCATGCTAGCTTGGAATCAACAAAGATTGAAGCCTCCAAAAAGCTTTGCTCTAAATATATTGCATCCTCTACTTGTTATCGACAATATGACTACTTAGTTTTCTTATTTCCTCCTGTAAATTTTTGTCAAGTTCATTTACCGTTACCCGTCTCTCATAAATTTTCACTGAAATTTTAGTAACGTCCTTCTCATCTTTATTCAAGTTCATGCTTGTTGGATAACATTATTTTAGGCATATCTTGTTTGTATTCCCACACTAAATTAATCCTTCAATTGGTTTGGATGGCCTTTACTATGGCTCCAAAACCATGTTTGTAAATGCTTAGAACAATAACAATATGTTTACACCATCATAATGAGAAAAATAACCATTCTAGTTGCATGCTTTACATTACCAAAAATATTTTATAGACTACATAAAGTGACTTACAATCCACTAAAGTGACTTATAGACTACTCAATTTTAATTCTTTTATTTAATTATTTAGGTAGGAAGAAGGATGGGGCAGATGTGATATTTCATATTTACAATATCGCAAGTGCGATATATTGCATATACGATATTGAAAAGTTAAAAAAGAAATAAAATAGAGGCCGTAGGCCCCTCAAATATCATTTGCACAGGATCGAGACAGCGAAAAACCACGTGGGCGAAATAGCGCAGAGGCGATTTGCGTTTTAGCTTTTGGAGGTCGAGTTCGAGGTCGAGTTGGTGGTGGATTGGCTCCAATGGCAGGTAAATGCTCTTATCCATTTCAGTTAGTCTTCAATTCTTTATTGTTTTCCATAATTTCATAGTTTTTATAATTATTTTAAACAAATTTAATAAAAAAAATTGAATGAAATCAAAGAATGATCAAGTAAAATAACTTGTATTTTTTTGTTTAAATCTTAATAGACAACAGAAATGAACAAGACAATGTGGAAAACCCACCCTCTAATAACCCACAACCTAACCCACAACAACTTAACCCACAACCTAACCCAAACCCAAACCCGGAGGGGGAACAAGATCGAAACTCACAGATTATTGCGCGTTTGGCATCATTGAGGGGCCTTAGCTCATCTATTAGAGGGGGGGATCATTTGAGACAGTATTTATCCGATGCATTGGACACAATAACAAACACAATTTCCGAATCCCAGGGAGCTATGTACAACATTATCTCGTACAGAGAATCCAGGAGGCAATACTACTCCGATGGATTGAGTTATAAAGACATCAAAGCCCTTAAAATTACAAAAGACCAATTATTTTCATTATTCCGGGAGCCTAGCACCGGATTGGTTCCACCCACCATTCAGCCACACATTTCCATAGACTGGTGCATTGAACCAAATATAAAGGCCAATTGGATGGATCGTTGGTATATGGTTTTCGATGAAGACCCTCATGGGAATAGGGACATACCATTTTATTTCCTTCTGAAGTTGTATGTAGAATTCATCCTAGGGAAACATGTTAACTACTTTGATCTCTTAGGCTTCCAGGGTGTTGGTCATGGGATGCCCCAAGATAGGGAATGTGCCAGGACGGATCCTAACCATGTGCCACGCCCTCCATGCACACCAAAACCCCCTCGGCTATATCCTCCTGCAGGTCCTGTGATTGAGAATACACATGAGGAATTATTTGACTTGGCAGATACATTGCTTCAGCATGGGACTGATGTCCAAGGCAATGTAGACCAAGGGGCTGACACTTCTAAGGCCGGACGTCTACATATCACACAGGAGATGCAGAGCGTTCAGAGCATCGTGTTACTCCACACCCTTGCACATTGTGTGGAGGCATATGCTATGGCCCTGCTTCAGACTTTTGAGACGATGGATTACTTCGCTTTGTAAGTAAAACTCATTATTTTCATATTATATTTTGTTTCATATCAAAATTTTCAATTGTTTCACAATTTATTTCTATTTAATTATCTAACAAATTATGTGAACAAATATACAACTGGTGTCCCATGGCACACCACAGTCGCATAGTCCGTCGATCAATGTTGAGAACATTGATGCGGTTGTCAATATTGCATATGGGTTTGGTTCTTCACCAATAGGGGTAAGAACTATACTTGTTAATTTGTCAACTTTATTTACATATTTATAGGATAGATTGTAACATTCAATACATCCTAATTTTGATACAACATGTTTTATGCAGGGTGATCAGGATGAGTATATTGTATCTCAGCCTATTCCATCTCATGCAGAGGTAGATTCCCAGACACAGGTATTATTTGAAATATGATTTTAATTATGTTTCACTTTCTTTGGAAAAATCATTTTACTTGTGTCTCTTTGACATATGTTACTTTATGCAGGAATCTATTGTGACAGTCGTGCTTGAATAGCACCAAAGAAAGGTTGTTGTCAACCCACCTCTTCCCCCCAGCCAGGTATGTATGTTTCACTTTCTTTGGTAACATAATTTTCTGTCCATGTAGTATATATGTCTCTGATTCACTATTTTATTTGAAATTGACATATATGTTACTTTATGTAGGCCCATAGTGAGGCACCGGTGCGTGAAGAGCACCAAATCGGTGGCCCACCTTTGACGAGCCAGCAGGTATGTTTATGTATCGCTTTCTTTGTACATTTGTGTATCGCTTTCTCTGATTTGGTGCTTGAAGAGACCCAAATTGGCGACCCACCTCTTCCCCCCAAGGTACATGTATATTTGTTGACATTGGCATATATATATTTTTTATGCAACTTGATAGTGAGCAAGTGGTGCTTGAAGAGCACCCAATCAGGGTCGTTGTTAGTGAGGCACTTGGACCCACCATTACTTACTCATGTACAGTAAGTAAAAATGTTATTTTGGTTTTGGAATTTGAACAAATGTACATAGAATTTTTAAAGGTTGGTAAATTAACTTACAAAATTTGGTTTTTCTGCAGTCTCCACTGATGCGACCTATCCCTCTTGTTCAGCGATGGGGATCACCAGTGAGTAGTCAGAAAAGAAATCTAGACTTCTCTGAAGACACTAGCAGTGGCAGGCAAAGGGGGGATAACTAGAATAAATGTATAGGGGGCATACATAGATGTAACTTTTTGTTCATATGTACACACAGATGTACTTTTTGATCCACTATTTTGTATTATGGCCATGTGGCATGACAATTTTTGTAACATTATTTCTATACATATATAATATAAAGCAAGGTTCAAATTTATACATATATGGTTGACTTGATTTTGGAACATGATATGGTTGACTTGATCTTGGAACATGATATGTGTGGTTCACCTATGTGATATAATGATATGTGTGGTTCACATGTGTGCTAACTTATGAATTTCCAATCCTTAAAGGAAGAATTTATGACTCATCAACTTTTTAACATTATGGCTATCCTCAACTTTTTAACATCATAACCATACCATACACTAACTAAATTACATACAATAACAATCATAACACTATGTCATGCATGGATGTGTAATATATACCATATCATACCCTACAATACCCTATGATACTAACATCATACAATTCTAACATACAATAACATACCCTACAATACCCTATGACATAACATCATACCATACTAACATACAATAACATACCATAACATAACATACTTTAACATCATACCATACTAACATACCATACCATTGTAATATACCATACACTAACATCATAACACTAAGTCATGCATGCATGTGTAATATACCATATCATACCCTACAATACCCTATGATACTAACATCATACCATACTAACACACAATAACATACCCCACATTACCCTATGACACTAACATCATACCATACTAACATACAATAACATACCATAACATAACATACTAACAATATGTACACCATAACACTAAGTCATGCATGCATGTGTAATATATACCATATCATACCCTACAATACCCTATAATACTAACATCATACCATACTAACATACATCATACCCTACAAACCTTAAATTGGTTGAAGTAAACCCTAGTTCCATCTCATTATTTGTCAACCCTAGTGATAGCATGCAAAGTGGTGTTCATGAAAGCCTAGTTGGTTTTCGATTTGTACATGGCCATGTGTTTCTAGTTCCCTCTCCTAACTTGCAAATTGCTCACTAAACCCTAGTTCCATCTCATACCTTGTCAACCCTAGTTGGTGCATGCAAATTGGTGTTCATGAAAGCCTAGTTGGTGCATGCAAGTATTGGTGATCATGTGTTTCTAGTTCCCTCTCCTAACTTGCGTGATTGCTCACTAAACCCTAGTTCCATCTCATACCTTGGAAACCCTAGTTGGAGCATGCAAATCGGTGTTCATAAAAGCCTAGTTGGTGCATGCAAGTATTGGTGATCATGTGTTTCTAATTCCCTCTCTTAACTTGCAAATTGCTCACTAAACCCTAGTTCCATCTCATACCTTTTGAAACCTAGTTGGATCATGCAAATTGGTGTTCATGAAAGCCTAGTTGGTGCATGCAAGTATTGGTGATCATGTGTTTCTAGTTCCCTCTCCTAACTTGCATGATTGCTCACTAAACCCTAGTTCCATCTCATACCTTGTAAACCCTAGTTGGTGCATGGAAATTGGTGTTCATGAAAGCCTAGTTGGTGCATGCAAGTATTGGTGATCATGTGTTTCTAGTTCCCTCTCCTAACTTGCATGATTGCTCACCAAACCCTAGTTCCATCTCATACCTTGTCAACCCTGGTTGTTGCATGCAAATTGGTGTTCAAGAAAGCCTAGTTGGTGCATGCAAGTATTGGTGATCATGTAAGCCTAGTTGGTTTCCGATTTGTACATGGAAATGTAATTAAATGTATATAACATAACATCATACAATAACATACCATACATTTACCATACTAACATACAATAACATCATACAATACCATATATCATACATAACATATCATACATTTACCATACTAACATACAATAACATACCATAATGTATAACATACTAACAATATACCATAACACTAAGTCATGCATGCATGTGTAATATATACCATATCATAGCCTACAATACCCTATGATACTAACATCATACCATACTAACATACATCATACCCTACAAACCCTAAATTGGTTGAAGTAAACCCTGGTTCCATCTCATTATTTGTCAACCCTAGTGATAGCAAGCGAAGTGGTGTTCATGAAAGCCTAGTTGGTTTCCGATTTGTACATGGCCATGTGTTTCTAGTTCCCTCTCCTAACTTGCAAATTGCTCACTAAATCCTAGTTCCATCTCATACCTTGTCAACCCTAATTGGAGCATGTAAATTGGTGTTCATGAAATCCTAGTTGGTGCATGCAAGTATTGGTGATCATGTGTTTCTAGTTCCCTCTCTTAACTTGCAAATTGCTCACTAAACACTAGTTCCATATCATACCTTGTCAACCCTAGTTGGTGCATGAAAATTGGTGTTCATGAAAGCCTAGTTGGTGCATGCAAGTATTGGTGATCATGTGTTTCTAGTTCCCTCTCCTAACTTGCATGATTGCTCACCAAACCCTAGTTCCATCTCATACCTTTTGAAACCTAGTTGGATCATGCAAATTGGTGTTCATGAAAGCCTAGTTGGTGCATGCAATTATTGGTGATCATGTGTTTCTAGTTCCCTCTCCTAACTTGCATGATTGCTCACTAAACCCTAGTTCCATCTCATACCTTGTAAACCCTAGTTGGTGCATGGAAATTGGTGTTCATGAAAGCTTAGTTGGTGCATGCAAGTATTGGTGATCATGTGTTTCTAGTTCCCTCTCCTAACTTGCATGATTGCTCACCAAACCCTAGTTCCATCTCATACCTTGTGAACCCTAGTTGGAGCATGCAAATTGGTGTTCATGAAAGCCTAGTTGGTGCATGCAAGCCCTCTCCTAACTTGCATGATTGCTCACTAAACCCTAGTTCCATCTCATACCTTGTCAACCCTAGTTGTTGCATGCAAATTGGTGTTCATGAAAGCCTAGTTGGTGCATGCAAGTATTGGTGATCATGTAAGCCTAGTTGGTTTCCGATTTGTACATGGAAATGTAATTAAATGTATATAACATAACATCTTACAATAACATACCATACATTTACCATACTAACATACAATAACATTATACAATACCATACATCATACATAACATATCATACATTTACCATACTAACATACAATAACATACCATAAGATATAACATACTAACAATATACCATAACACTAAGTCATGCATGCATGTGTAATATATACCATATCATAGCCTACAATACCCTATGATACTAACATCGTACCATAATAACATACATCATACCCTACAAACCCTAAATTGGTTGAATTAAACCCTAGTTCCATCTCATTATTTGTCAACCCTAGTGATAGCATGCGAAGTGGTGTTCATGAAAGCCTAGCTGGTTTTCGATTTGTACATGGCCATGTGTTTCTAGTTCCCTCTCCTAACTTGCAAATTACTCACTAAACCCTAGTTCCATCTCATACCTTGTCAACCCTAGTTGGAGCATGCAATTTGGTGTTCATGAAAGCCTAGTTGGTGCATGCAAGTATTGGTGATCATGTGTTTCTAGTTCCCTCTCTTAACTTGCAAATTGCTCACTAAACCCTAGTTCCATATCATACCTTGTCAACCCTAGTTGGTGCATGCAAATTGGTGTTCATGAAAGCCTAGTTGGTGCATGCAAGTATTGGTGATCATGTGTTTCTAGTTCCCTCTCTTAACTTGCAAATTGCTCACTAAACCCTAGTTCCATCTCATACTTCGCGAACCCTAGTTGGAACATGCAAATTGGTGTTCATGAAAGCCTAGTTGGTGCATGCAAGTATTGGTGATCATGTGTTTCTAGTTCCTTGTCTTAACTTGCAAATTGCTCACTAAACCCTAGTTCCATCTCATACCTTGTCAACCCTAGTTGGTGCATGCAAATTGGTGTTCATGAAAGCATAGTTGGTGCATGCAAGTATTGGTGATCATGTGTTTCTAGCTCCCTCTCTTAACTTGCAAATTGCTCACTAAACCCTAGTTCCATATCATACCTTGTCAACCCTAGTTGGTGCATGCAAATTGGTGTTCATGAAAGCCTAGTTGGTGCATGCAAGTATTGGTGATCATGTAAGCCTAGTTGGTTTCTGATTTGTACATGGAAATGTAATTAAATGTATATTAAACTAAAAACATCAAGAAATGTAAATTTCAACAACTCGAGAGCTTGTTTTTTCGAACTCTATTTGGTGGTGTTTAAAGACACCATTCTTGGCGCCTCCAATGTGTTGTAGATGGTCTTTGTATCCTAGGCACACGAAAGGCTAGACATTAGTAACATCATAAGAAAGAAAAAAGAACCCAATGAAAATGTGCAAACATGATTTATAGATAACTCACCCGAGGTTGTACGATCATGTTTATAGTGTCCAGTATCCTATGAATAATATTATGTCTGTGAATGGTATCTGTCAATCATAGGTTTATTACATTGGGAATAAAGTAAGGCTAAATAATTGAAATTGTGCTTCAGAATTCACTTTAAAGGTTAAATAACGCACCTAACAATGCACTCATACAAGTAGGCCATCTGGATCATCTCTGGTGCTGATGGTGTCCATCAATCTTTCGTGCTCTATATGAGGTAGAAAGTATCATACATGTGACCTATTTTTGTGACCAAGTGTACGCAGCTTGATGTTTATACCAACTACTAGGTTGGTGAAGTGGTATACAATAGCTCCTGGTCTATAATCCTAATATACATACCCACCCTTCCTTTTCTGTTGTGCTGCAAGTGTCAAGTACTCTCCTTTTATAACCATCGAGCCAGTTGGGAATTCAATATTTTCATCATCTGTAACAGGTTCTAGAATGGTTTGTTTCCCCTCTAAGCAACGTGCCAACCAATAGTCAGAACCCCATTGATTATTTTTTGGGGCAACCACTACATATATCTGACCTGTGAAAGGAAATAGGTTAAGTTAACAATACATTTTGTAAATAAGGTCTTGCATTTCTAATTTCTACATAAATTAAATTCTACATAGGTCGAGTAAACAATACATAAATGCATTTTATTATTTAGGTACTACTCATGTACCTGCTTGTATGAGATCCGATATATGATCATAGTCTGTAGAAATATGTGTTTGATCATCTTCCAAATGGTCTATTTCATTAACCCCGTTGAAATTGGTGCCAAGTGTCATTCGATCCCATGTATCAACAATATCCGTATCCTCACAATCATCCCATTCACTGATGCTACAGGAACTGCAAAAGCAAGCCTTCAATCTTGTCCAAATTTGTAGGGCCAAGTTGTCTGAAATTCTAATTGAATGAAACTGTCGAGTTCCATGCACTGTGTTCACCCGATGTGTTTGTGATCAGTCCACATTTGTCACCTCCCAGAATATTCTTCGCACTAAGTGTTTCCTTGTTTCTTGTTCTCCCATGATAGATGCACACCATTGGACTATAGATGCAGCGTCTCGAAGGAGAGCACCTGTAAACTTCATCTCTTCCCTTCGAAGGGAAGTTTTAATGCATGCACCAGCACCATCATGCTCTCCTTTTCCATGACCAATTTCAAAGTAGTTCCATACATGTGGCACCTTGTATTTTATGTGCAACAAACACAACCATTCAAATACATGTGCATTCTTGAACTGTCCAACACAACCATTTGACCAAATGAAATGACGATAAAATGGTATATCCATAGCTATCACGTGATCATAGAATAATTTAAAGCAATGTTGCACATAATGGATGTCGCGGGTATGATAGTCACTTATGTAGAAGTGACTTTCTTTCAGTATCACATGTTTCTCTTCATTGCTATCTTGCCCATGTCGATACATGATATGCACCATTATGCTTACCTGCTCTGAGTGATAGTATTGACTTTGAATTTCATTTTGTGGTTGTAGGGTGTAATTTTCCGCAAAGTCAACCACTGATAGTATTGTTCCGAGAGGGAAGGTGTCCTGACATATTCTGAATCACTCATCTTGCCACCGTGCCATATCAACATGTTGAATGTACTGTTGGATCTTTCCACGAAACTATGGAATAAAATCACATACTCGCACCTGGTACATGAATATTAATATGTCAATAAACCACATAAAAAAATGTGTACATGAATATTAATTTGTCAATATTCAACAATTTACATGTGAAGTCACCAATTTAATCTTCCTGCTTTCTTTCCCATCATTTAGCTGATATGTCTCATACTGATAGTTCTGCTTCTCGACAATTGCATTCCCGAATGCTTGATTTTCACTTTCATGGATGCAATCAGACCATAATGATAGCCCACCACAATTGTTGCAAGAACCATCTACACATTGTTTTAAGTAATGTGTCTACCCATCTTGCCTCAGACACATTATGCCATGGATGAAATCTCTGGATGACATTGGCGGTACTGTACTTGAGCATTCTTGCACATGGTTAGGATGCAAAAAACGACGTATATGTGAAAATGTATGGTAATATAGGTCAAACTCTATGTGGTATCTACAACAACAAGTGTTCCGGATGGTATTGATTCTAACATACCAAGGCTTGCATTTTTCAAAAGATCTTTGCCCGAGCCTTAGCTCTATGTGGGCAACTTTAAACATCTCGAACAATTGTGTTTGTGTCATGTCAAGATAATGTTTAACACGAGGTTCAGTGTTTCTAGAACCCCTACAATGTTTTAACACATCCTTCGTGTTAGAAGAAGGCCTAGTGTTATCATGCCAAAACGTTTGCACTAGGCCCTTCACTGCTTCGACTAACTTCATGTCTTTGTGGGGCAACCTACCGCTAAATGCCCATAATGTTTCCATTTGTCCCTCTACATCAAGGTTGTCTCTTCTTACTGAATATTTTTTAAGTGTCTTTGGATGTAAAGGCACAATTTGTGATGTGCATTTAAGTAAACGACGTTGTCTTGTGGATCTACATACAATTGATTCAACCAATACACAACGAGCCACATTACAGTCTTGTGAACGAGTTTTTTTACCAATCGATGTGAATACATCAGCAAGAGATTTAACAATGTGATTACTTGATTCGATATTCTTCATTGTTGTTATGCCTAAATTTCTTCTAACAGTTGCCATATTTCTAGATTTAAGCAAAGCTAAAAACAATTGGCATTTACCGACTTCGGATTTGTTATCAAAATATTGTTTCATTATTTGAGAAGAATGACGAAGGATAGTGCGTTTAGCCACCTTACCTTCCATGGAAGTCAATCCGCTCTCGTCCACTTGTATTCGTTTAGGAGTTCTCTTTCGTTTTGATGCAAAAATTTGTTGTTGTTTGAAATGTTGGAGTGACGTTTACATCCACTACAGGCTCACAACTTCGATTAGGAGATTGAATCACCGAACATGGTTGTTGCTGAGTCACATTTGCATCGGGAGTAACATAATTTTTAACTCTTCACAAGATTGTTCGTTTACTAATGGATCAATAATATCAACTTCCATATAACCAGCTTCCTTTAATGTTTCATTGTCTTCCTCAGCCTCTATGTCAGGTATTTGTTGAGGGGGAATGGGAACTATTTGCTCATGTAATGAATGCCAACAATTTCTTGAATCTTCCCTCTTTTTTTGTTTTTTATTTTCTGCTTCTTCTGGTGTAAGCACCTTCCTTGCTGACTTTCGTCTTCTATTACGTACATTCCCCATTGAAATCCACCCAAACCTGTACAAAACTATGGAATCATGTAAGTAATGATAAAAAATTGCATGTTGAACAGTTCTCTGTGCGCGGGTTCAGACGAATTATGTCTTTTGATACAGCAAACCTGGCCCATAGGATGCCACCCAACATTTTGTATAAAACACATATCGCATATGCGATATAACGCACCTTTGATATATCGCATATGCGATATTGATTTCCATATTTTTAATGAACGGGCAGGTTTTTTTACATGTTCTCCAAAACGCATATGCGATATATCGCATATGTGATTTAGTGCATATGAGATATATTGCATATGCGATTTAGTGCTCACTGAATATATGCAATTTACATTTATCTATGCTTATGAAGATGATGATGAACAATGATGGTGATGATGAGGAGGATGATGACTATGATGATGATGATGAGGATGAGGGTGATGATGATGATGATGATGAGGATGAGGATTATGATGATGATGATGATGATGATGATGATGATGATGAGGATGAGGGTGTCGATGATGTTGAGGATGAGGGTGATGAACAATGATGATGAGGATGAGAATGATGATGATGGTGAGGATGAGGGTGATGATGATAATGACCATGATGATGATGATGAGGATGAGGGTGATGATGATGATGAGGATGAGGGTGACGATGAAGATGATGATGAACAATGATGGTGATGATGAGGAGGATGATGACTATGTTGATGATGATGAGGATGAGGGTGAGATGATGATGATGATGAGGAGGAGGAGGAGGATGGTGATGATGATGAGGATGATGGTGACAATGAAGATGATGATGAGGAGGAGGATGATGACTATGATGATGAGGATGAGGGTGATGATGATGATGATGATGATGACCATGATGATGATGATGAGGGTGATGATGATGATGATGAGGATGATGAGGATGGTGATGATGAGGATGGTGATGATGATGAGGATGAGGGTGTCGATGAAGATGATGATGATGGTGAGGATGAGGATGAGGGTGATGATGATGATGATGATGATGAGGATGAGGGCGACGATGATGATGATGATGATGATGACCATGATGATGATGATGAGGAGGAGGGTGACAATGATGATGAGGAGGAGGAGGGTGACGATGAACAATGATGGTGATGATGAGGAGGATGATGACTATGACGATGATGATGAGGATGAGGGTGATGATGATGATGATTATGATGAGGATGAGGATGGGGATGATGATGATGATGATGATGATGATGATGATGATGACCATGATGATGATGATGAGGATGAGGGTGATGATGATGATGAGGTGGATGAGGGTGATGATGATGATGAGGATGAGGGTGACGATGAAGATGATGATGAACAATGATGGTGATGATGAGGAGGATGATGACTATGATGATGAGGATGATGATGAGGATGAGGATGATGATGATTATGATGATGATGATGATGACCATGATGATGATGAGGAGGATGAGGGTGATGATGATGATGAGGTTGACGATGATGATGATGAGGATGAGGATGAGGATGATGATGGTGGTGATGATGATGACCATGATGAAGTTGATGAGGATGAGGGTGATGATGATGATGATGATGACGACGATGATGAAGCTGATGAAGATGAGGGTGATGATGATGATGATGATGATGATGAGGATGAGGATGATGATGATGGTGATGAGGATGAGGATGAGGGTGATGATGATGATGATGATGATGATGACCATGATGATGCTGATGAGGATGAGGGTGATGATGATGAGGAGGAGGAGGATGAGGATGATGATGATGATGAGGAGGACGAGGATGATGATGATGAGGAGGATTAGGGTGATGATGATGATGATGATGACGTGGATGATGATGATGATGATGATGATGACCATGATGATGATGATTAGGATGAGGGTGATGATGATGATGATGAGGATGAGGGTGACGATGAAGATGATGATGAACAATGATGGTGATGATGAGGAGGATGATGACTATGATGATGATGATGAGGATGAGGGTGATGATGATGATGATTATGATGAGGATGATGATGATGATGATAATGATGATGATGATGACCATGATGATGATGATGAGGATGAGGGTGATGATGATGATGATGATGATGAACAATGATGATGATGATGATGATGATGACGATGACGATGAAGATGATGATGCACAATGATGGTGATGATGAGGATGATGATGATGATGATGAGGATGAGGGTGACGATGATGATGATGAGGATGAGGGTGACGATGAAGATGATGATGAACAATGATGGTGATGATGAGGATGATGATGATGATGATGATGACGATGACGATGAAGATGATGATGAACAATGATGGTGATGATGAGGATGATGATGATGATGATGATGATGATGATGATGATGATGAGGATGAGGATGATGATGATTATGATGATGATGATGATGATGAGGGTGATGATGATGAGGACAAGGATGATGGTGATGATGATGATGAGGTTGACGATGATGATTGATGATGAGGATGAGGATGATGATGGTGATGATGATGATGATGATGACCATGATGAAGCTGATGAGGATGAGAGTTATGATGATGAGGATGAGGATGAGGGTGATGATGATGATGATGATGATGATGATGATGACCATGATGATGTTGATGAGGATGAGGGTGACGATGATGATGATGATGATGAGGATGATGATGATGATGATGATGATGATGACCATGATGATGCTGATGAGGATGAGGGTGATGATGATGATGCTGATGAGGATGAGGGTGACAATGAAGATGATGATGAAAAATGATGGTGATGATGAGGAGGATGATGACTATGATGATGATGATGAGGATGAGGGTGATGATGATGATGATGATGATGATGACCATGATGATGATGACCATGATGGTGATGATGACGATGAGGGTGATGATGATGATGACGATGAGGATGAGAGTGATGATGATGAACAATGATGGTGATGATGAGGAGGATGAGGATGAGGGTGATGATGATGAGGATGAGGATGAGGGTGATGATGAAGATGATGATGAACAATGATGGTGATGATGAGGAGGATGATGACTATGATGATGATGATGAGGATGAAGGTGATGATGATGAGGATGAGGGTGATGATGATGATGATTATGATGAGGATGAGGATGATGATGATGATGACCATGATGATGATGATGAGGATGAGGGTCATGATGATGATGCGGTGGATGAGGGTGATGATGATGAGGATGGTGATGATGATGATGATGATGAGGATGAGGGTGATGATGAGGATGAGGATGAGGGTGACGATGAAGATGATGATGAACAATGATGGTGATGGTGAGGAGGATGATGCCTATGATGATGATGATGAGGATGAGGGTGGTGATGATGATGAGGATGAGGGTGATGAAAAATGATGCGTTAGGACAAAGACAAATTAGTTAATACAAAATGCATATGCGTTATATCGCATATGCGATATGAATAAGCTATAACGCATATGCGTTATTTTAAAATTAAAATAATTGGTGGGAATAAGGGGTCAGTGCAAGAAGATGATGGACCTTTTTGGCGCGTTAGATGCAATAGAAACCTGAAAAATCAGGCATCCCTCAACTTACTTGGATTTTTTGAGATA
>LPNX010363652.1:59129-112521 GCA_001517045.1 Pseudotsuga menziesii | reverse complement strand
AAAGTCTATGACTTTCCTCATCTTGAAAGAACTCAATCTAGCGGAAGTTCTAAATTCTAGATCCACTAAATAATTACAAATTTAATGAAATATGTGTTACAAAGTCCTTTATGATTCCAATATATTTTCCATAACACTGTTAGATTTTGATAGGTTTGAACTCATGTAATGCATCAATGGCTAAATGCAGACCTACATTAGAAACCATTGTTTCTATGTATGTTATAATTTCACTGGACATTGAAGTTGATATAATTATATAAAATTAGAAGATATTAGAACCTACATAAATCTCCACAATATATTCACTTCCTTTGGCATCAACATTATAGGGTGACACTATGATAATCAAACTAGACCTATATTGTTAAGGATGAATCACTAGACTATGTGTATACCTACTCGACAACCTAGATCTCCACAATACCACCAATGTGAAAAGTTTACCCCAAATTAAAATAGTGGTATTGGATATGTAAATCACCTGACACAACTTGTGTTGCATAGCTATGATAACAAAATTGATGCATAAATATTAAATGATGTAGAGTTTTTTTTTCAATCTGTATGAGGGACTTTCTTATACATTATATCCTAGTTACTCAAGGATCCAATCTCACTGCAATAAGGACATTCATGTACAGATAAACCAAGAAAATAAACTGAAAGTTTTAGGAAGTGAATTAGAGAGGACAAAACATATAAACTTCTCTATGTCTCACACAATCAAAAGACTTGTTGAAAATAAGAAGAAACTTTTGGTAGGTTATGATTTACGAAGAGCTAAAAATACTGAAGAGTTCAAGGATATTGATAGTGGGACTTCCCTTGTTGAATCCAAACCCATAACAACAATATAAAGGATGAAAATGAAAACTTTATGAATCGGCTGCTGATACTCACCATAGACTTGACATTATAGAAGTTGAGTAATCAGTCGTTACCAATGAGCTGTTGAAGAAATCAAAGGAAGTATTCATATCCTTGATACTTTGACCCTTTTTAGAAATACCCAAAGAGTAGAGGAAGGAAACTTAGTGAAAAAAAATGTCGCACTCCATATTTGAAAATTCAGCAAAAATTTAGGCTCAAAGGCATTCAATAGGAGAAAATTCAAAACTACTTACCTTAGTAGCACCCCATCCTAATCCTATACCAGGAGCATGACCTTCTCTGTCTTTCAATTCACTGGACTACTCAAGGATCCACTCTAAAGACACAAGATCCCAAAAAATGTCTAATGCACATTTCATCTCATTTGGAGAAAAGCTGCAAACTCTCAGGTAGATTCAACTCATTTGTATTTTATAATTATTTTTCTCAAATATTCAAACTCGAAGCTGAAACAATAAGACAAGCATGTACAACAAAGAAAAACCATATCTCAATATCCTTCATGTCTATCATTTCCCAAAAACAATGAGTTACAATAACCATTAAAGTACTTAAAACAATAACAGTAATAAGAGTAGCGATTTATATCATATCTAAGTTTTTAATGAAATACAACAATACATAACAATAACATGATATATCAAATCTGAAACAATTATAAACTCAACATAATATTTTATGGAAGAGCTCCCTTATCCTTAGAAAAAATGCTTCTAAACAGCCTTCAACCTCTTAGAGTTGTTAGAATTTCATCATTAAGCTAGCAATACATTAGGATCTTTAACTGAGAGAATAACAAGCACAACAATCAAACACAAGAGACCATGAACACAATGTTTATCCTCAGGGAAACCATAAATGGTGAAAACCCCATAACTTCCTCAGAGATAGAATCAACACCAAAAGTAGAACCCAAAATAGTAAGTGATCTCTCGACAGCAGTAACCTTCTTTCTATCTAGCCCCAGTGTCTTCTCCTTCCTCAACTATGTGCTACACTTGAGTGTGTATGAGATGCATGATAAATAGAGAGGTTGGCTCTCTATTTATACTAATTCCTGACTTGACTAAACCCTACTAGGGCTGACCTCACTAGGAGAGTCGAATAACCCTAGTGCCCCGGAACTGTGGGGACTTTAACCCTTAGCCAATAGGAGGGTTACCCACAATGACTTGACATGACTTGTTTATATTACAGAAATTTCTGATAGGAACATCGGGGCATGACATAACTCAAGTACATCCTGGAATAAACATTGGGTTACAATATATAAGAAATATAAGTGAAATACATTCCGAAGTTACATATGCATCAACACTCCCTCTTAACTAGGAAGGTATTATTTCGACACAATTTTCAACACAAGTCTTCTTCTCTGTATCTTCTAGATCATCATTGAGTCCTCGTCATCTTTAAGTCTTCTTCATCTTCAAGTCATCTTCATCATCGTATCTGAATCATCACTCGATCTGGATCATCACTGGATCCGGATCATCACTCGATCTGGATCATCACTGCTGGATCATCATCACTGGATCTGGATCATCATCACTTAATCTAGATCATCACTGGGTCATCATCATAGGTTCTATCTCTTGATTCTTCTCGTCATAGGAACTTCTACAGAGCCAGCCATTTTTCATGATGGATGTATCATCACAGAGCTATTCCTTTTTCATACTAGATGTGGGATCTACTCAAAGCTAGTCCTTTTTCATACTAGATGAGTCTTCACAGAGCTAGTCCTTTTTCATACTAGATGAGTCTTCACAGAGCTAGTCCTTTTTCATACTAGATCTGGGATCGACTCAAAGCTAGTCCTTTTTCATACTATATGTGGGATCTACTCAGAGCTAGTCCTTTTTCATACTAGATGAGTCTTCACAGAGATAGCCCTTTTTCATACTAGATGTGGGATCTACTCAAATCTAGTCCTTTTTCATACTAGATGAGTCTTCACAGAGCTAGTCCTTTTTCATACTAGATATGGGATCTACTCAGAGCTAGTCCTTTTTCATACTAGATGAGTCTTCACAGAGATAGCCCTTTTTCATGCTGGATGTGGGATCTACACAGAGCTAGTCCTTTTTCATACTAGATGTGTCTTCACAGAGACAGCCCTTTTTCATGCTAGATGTGGGATCATCACATACACCTGACAATGGAAGGAACCAATCCTCTCACCATGTCATAGCTCTTACATCCGACCATGGAAGGAACCAATCCTCTCACCATGTCGGAAGGGAACAGCTCTTACATCTGACCATGGAAGGAACCAATCCTCTCACCATGTCAGAAGGGCTCAGCACGGACACATCACTTCCTCTTGGGAGGAATATCGATCTAGAGAACACCAAGATTCTCCCTGAAGTACTCAAACTTCACCCTAGCTAATGGCTTAGTCAACACATCATCTATCTGTTTATCCGTCACAACATACTAGAGCTTCACTGCTCCTCTCTGCACCATATCCCTGATATAGTGATACTTGATCTAGATATGCTTCAACTTGTCATGGAATACTGGATTCTCTGACAACTTTACACAACTCTGGTTGTCACAGTATATACAAGTAGCATCTAACTGGAGATCAAATAAATTAGACAGTGGCTTCCTCAACCATACTGCCTCACAACTAGTTGAACAAGCTGTGACATATTCTGCTTCAACTATACTTAGTTCCACTCAGGATTGCTTCCTGCTAAACCACGAGATCACACCTGATCCCATACTGAAGCAAAACCCTAAAGTGCTCTTCCTATCGATGGCACTCCCTGCCCAATCTGAATCAACATAACCCTCCAGGTTAATCCTTTGATTAGTCTTATAATTGAGCCCATAATCAACTGTACCCTTTAGGTACCTTAGAATGTGCTTTGCAGTAGTCAAGTGAACATGTCTTGGATTTGTTAGATATTGGCTCAAGGTGTTCACAGCAAAGAAAATATCTGGTCACGTGTTCGTTAGATACATCAAGGACCCAATCATCTGAGGATACATCGTGGCATCAACTGTCTCTGATGAAGCATCACTCAATAACTTTAGGTTTGTTGCAATAGGTGTGGTTAATTCCTTGTAGTCCATCATCCCAAATCTCTTCAGGATCTCTACTGCATACTTCCCTTGTCCAAGGAAGATTGCATCCATAGTCTGCCATGCCTCCATACCTAGAAAATAATGCATCATACCTAAGTCCTTCATTTCGAACTCGGCAACAAGCTTTCTCTTCATATCAGCAATCAATCAATCCATACCTATCACAAACAGATCCTCTACATATAGTAGTATCATCACTGGGTTGCCATATTCAACCTTGTAGTAAAGGTTGGAATCTGCTTTACTCTTGGTAAATCCCAAACTGGATAGAAATATTTCAATTCTATCGTACCATGTCATGGGTTCCTGTTTCAAACTGTATAGGGCTTTCTTCAATTTTCACACATGAGACTCCCTGTCATGTGTCTCAAAACTGAGTGTCTGCTCCACATACACTTCCTCTTCCACTACGCCATTCAATAAAGCAGTCTTGACATCCATTTGGTGTATCTTCCATTTCATCACTACAACCACAGCAAGTACCGATCTGATGGAAGTGTATCTGGCTACAGGTGCAAAGGTTTCTTCATAGTCTATTCCTTCTTTCTGTGAGAAACCACGAGCAACAAAGCTTGCTTTATATTTCTCTATGCTACCGTCTGCAGCATGCTTGATCTTGTAGATCCATTTGGAAGTTACAACTAACTTCCCTTCTGGTCTTGGAACAACATCCCAAACATCATTCTTGATGATCGATTGATACTCTTCGATCATAGCATCCTTCCATTCTTTCTGTTATGTCGCTTCTTCATAATTGGAAGGTTCTTTATTAATATTGAAATCACATAGTAATGCCACAAAACTGGAACAAGATCTGGTCCTCTTTCTTTCTCTAAGATTCTCTTCTGGAACCCCATATCTTTCCACACCTTGGATAATCTCGCATACCCAAGCAGGTTTCCTCTTGTGAGGATTCTTCTCCTATGGTGGATCTATAGGTCTTTGTGGTTCTTCAAATTCTCTATCTTCTTCTTGAGTTTCTTTGTTCATGATTGTATCATGAATTCTGGGAGATTCTGCTTCTTTAGGTTCTACAGCGGGTTTCTTTTTGGATTTGACGTAGGATGAATCTTTGTCAAATGTTACATCCCTGCTGATGTCAATCTTCTTGAACCTTGGGAAGTATATTCTGCAATCCTTCGATCTTTCAGAGTATCCCACAAATATACCCTTCATTAGAGGAAATTTCAACTCAAAATGGGCCTTTTAACTTTAACTTAAATTCCATCTCATCATGTGTTAGCCAATGAAATTGATTTAAATTTGAAATACCGTATAGGTCTTAAACACTTTTTTTAATATAAATTTGGGAATAGGTATCATAAAAAAACTACTTTTTTGTTTGTATTTTCGACATATCTCCTTGTGTTTTTACTCAAATTTCAATCGAGAGAGCTTGTTGGATGCGGAATTAAATTCCACATCCAACGAGTACCCACTCGGCATTCTATTGACAGACCCCACTACCCAAGAAACAAGAAATACCTGAAAAACATGTGATGATGACATCATCTTCATGTTTTTTTCAAGTATTTCTTGTTTTTGGGGTAGCGGGGTCCGTCAAAAGTATGCCGAGTGGCTACTTGTTGGATGCAGAATTTAATTCCGCATCCAACAAGATCTCCTGATCGAAATTTGAGTAAAAAAATGGGGAGATATGTCAAAAATACAAACAAAAAATAGTTTTTTTCTTTTCTTCCTCCAAAATTAATAAATATTATTTTATTATTTTAACTATTATTTTATTAATTTTTTTATGAGGCCCATTTTGAGATGAAATTTCCTCTAATGCTTTCCTAAAGGATCTAATTTTTTCCTCTTCTCTTTTGGAATGTGTATGTACACTGGACAGCCGAATATTCTGAGATGGCTGACTTCTGGTTTCTTGCTAGAGAAGGATTCTTCGGGAGTCTTGTTCTTGAGTACTCTATGTGGAGTACAGTTCTGTACATACACTGTTGTTCTGGATGCTTCTGCCCAAATATGCATAGGAAGATCTTGATCATGAAGCATAGCTCTTGCAGCTTCCATGATAGTTCTATTCTTCCTTTCTGCAATCCCATTCTATTTTGGATTATAAGGGGTGGACAACTCCCTCTTAATCCCTGAGTCTTTACATAGTTCCTTGAACTCATTCAAAGTGAATTCTCCTCCATTGTCTGATCGAAAGGTTTTGATCTTGTTTTCAGTGTGGTTCTGAATCAAAGCTTTGAATTCCTTGAACTTGCTAAATACTTCATCTTTGTTCTTCATGAAGTAAATCCATGTTTTCATAGAAAATTCATCATTAAAAGAAACATAGTAAAAATACCCTCTTAGTGAGCTTGATGACATTGGTCCACATACATTGGAGTGGATGATTTCCAAGATTCTTTTTGCTTTGCTTTCACTACTTGGAAATGTCTTGTTTGTGTTCTTTCCTTTCGCACATCGTTTGCAGACCCCTTCATGTTTTGCTTGAATTTCTGGAAGACCTTCAACAGCTTTGCTTGCAAGTGGTAGTGCTCTATAATGCACATGTGCAAGCCTTCTATGCCAAAGTTCGTTTAGTTATACTGAGTCATAAACCAAAGCTTGTTCTGGTTGGCCCTTCAACTTGTATAGACCTCGTTCTTGTTCCCCAATCACTATTGCATCATCAAAAGTCTTTCCCTTTGGCCACATAAGAACTTGGCCATCTACAAAAGAAACCCTCATTCCTTTTGCATCCAATGCAGATATGGAGAGGAGGTTCTTCTTTAGTCCTAGAACCAATAATACATTCTTCATCTTCAAAGACTTTCCAGAGTCTAGTTTATAAGAGGATTCACCACTACCTTTTATTGGATACTGGTAGTCATCCCCAAGTTTCACCTTGTGAGGTGACTCATGTTCGGATAGCTTCACAAATGATTCTTTGAATCGTGTCATGTGCTTGGAAGCACCACTGACTATGAGCCAATCATTGCTTCCATGTGAAACAGTTCCCGTGAGAGCGGAGATCAGCACATATTCTTCCTCACTTGAAGAATCGTCACTTTCTTGTCTTATTCTCTTTGTGGAAGGTTCATCATCCTCTGCAGCATGAGCATGATGTCTTCTCTTGTTTCCCTTCTTCTTTAAGTTCCTTTTGTTAGGGTAGAATTTGGATATTTGACCTTTCTCATCAAATGTGTAACATCTAATAGTAGACAAATCTCTTCTAGAGTGTGAGATCTTACCTTTGGAGTGATGATGGCTCCTTCTGTTTTTCTTGAAGTGAACTATAAGAGCTTGATATTCACTTCCCATCTTCTCTTCTTGAGCTGCTATCTGAGCTTCTTCTTGAGAGCATTCTTCCCATAGTCTACTGAACTTGACTAACTTCTTTCTGGCATAGATCCCTTGAATGAAAGAGTCCCGTGATCTAGGGAGACCATTCAAGGTGGTCATCACAATCTCTGCATTTTCCACTTCTTCATCTACTGATTCTAGTTGTTCCTTGATCTAAGATACCCTTTTAAAGTAATACTGAATAGTCTCATCATTCTGGATCTTTACATTCTTCAATTGGTTTCTCAGAGTCATCTTCCTGTTTATGTTCTTCCCTTCAAACAATTTGGTTAGGACATCAAACATAGCTTTAGGTGTCTTGAGGGAGGACACCTGTGGTATGAGGTGATCCTTGATGGAATCAGCAATGATTCTCTTTGCCATAACCAACTTCTTCTTATGTAAGGCCTTAGCCTCATCTCCCTCTAGAACTGGAACCTCCTCATTGATATAGGAGTCCAACTCATTTTCTTCCAAAACCAAGGAGATCCTATACTTCCAGGCTCGAAAGTTGTCAGCTTCCTCAAGATTTTCATCAAGCTTGGTATGATGAGACATCTTAACTAAGAACCTCAAATGGAAATGAAAAATATTTAGATCTTACCAGGTCAATATTTCAGATCTGAATTTGGAGCTGAAATCCTGTAGTGTTGGTTCAGTAGCAAATTAGGGTTTTGCTTTTTCGGAGTTCTGTCCAACCAAATTCTTTGAATTTGATCCCTAACTTTGATTTTGGGGAGGAGATCAATCCAGGCTTGGGCTCACTGAAAACTTTTTCTTCTATGAAAAGCCCTAATTTTCGATACCAGTGTCGGGTCCAAAACTGAAAAACCTCAAAATTGGATTATGCTTCAACAGAAAGATGTGCCCTAAGGAGGAGAGTTAATCCAAGCTTATTTTTCTGAAAATATGTGGAGGAAGATCCACTAAGTAGGAATCCCTAGTTCCCGTAGCTGCACAGTATCTTTTTCTCAGGTTAGCTCTGATTCCATGTTAGAATTTCATCATTAAGCTAGCAATACATTAGGATCTTTAACTAAGAGAATAACAAGCACAGTAATCAAACACAAGAGACAATGAACACAGTGTTTATCCTCGGGGAAACCATAAATGGTGAAAACCCTGCAACTTCCTCAGAGATAGAATTAGCACCAAAAGTAGAACCCAAAACAGTAAGTGATCTCCTGACAGCAATAACCTTCTTTCTATCTAGCCCCAGTGTCTTCTCCTTCCTCAACTATGCGCTACACTTGAGTGTGTATGATATGTGTGATAAATAGAGAGGCCAGATCTCTATTTATACTAATTCCTGACTTGAATAAACCCTACTAGGGCTGACCTCACTATGAGAGTCTAATAACCCTAGTGCCCTAGAACTGCGAAGACTTTAACCCTTATCCAATAGGAGTGTTACCCACAATGACTTGACATGACTTGTTTATATTATAGAACTTATCGATAGGAACATCGGGGCATGACATAACTCAAGTACATCCTAGAATAAACATCGGGTTACAATATATAAGAAATATAAGTTAAATACATTATGAAGTTACATATACATCAACAAGAGTTAGGTTACTTGCATGAGACTCAACGAGACCAACATACTTGTCAAAGGAGAGAACCCAAAACTAGAAAAAAACATAAATTAGATCATCCAACCCTCACAAATCAAAAATAGTAGCAGCACAACAGTACAACCAACAAAAAATAAAAAAATGACAGCAAAGTACTCCAAAAATGTCATATAAGGTAGCGATATGGTGGATGCCATCTAACGAGGGCTCTTAAGGTGAACGCAAGGGTGCAAGAATGGAGAAAGAAGTTTATGTGGACAGATCTTGCAAAGTACAGAACAAGTATTCAAAACATTTTTTGGCTCATCCTCCTAGTTGATGTAAAGAATGCCTGCAGAAATGCACAAAAGGTTCAAAATTGCCCTGTGGGCATGTTTAACTAGCTACGGGCATTTTATCTTAGTATTTCATGCATAATGCAATACTTGCGGGAAAGCTTCATAAAAATGCATGCATGCAGAAGAAAAGTGCCCACATGAGTGAAGGAGATGTCATTAAAATCTACGCATGGTCCCCAATATTCCTGCAATTGGAGTCGACAAATGCCAGCTAAGGCTCAATAATATCCTCAAGCATCAAATATTCCTACACTTGAGAGAAAAAATGCCCCCATTAAGTTAAAAATGCCACATGGCAATAGAGAAATAAAAATGGTCACAGGTCAATAGAGTAAAAATGCCCACAGCTTGTAAAAGTTCCTGCAGCTAGTTAAATATGCCCACATTTAAGTTTATGAATACAATTACATCAATTCTCCAATTTGGATGAGCAGTTGATTTGGAAAAATGTATGCAACCTATTGAGAAATTCCCTGTATCCAGTTTGTAAATTCTCGTTGGACTGATAAAATGCCCACGCTACCTTATAAAATGCCCACAGAAGTCAAACATATGCATGCATGTCCAGACAAATTCTCACAGGCAGCCATAGCAATAGATGAAGTAAAATGCACGAATAAATTAGGTACAATATGTTTACAAAAATCTACTTTTGTGAGATATCACTTTTCATCGATTCTGAAGATATATGTGAGACAAATTAAATATCTTCAGATGAACATACCATCAAGGTTTTAGGGGGAGTAGTATGGTTAGATAAAGAAAAGAAAACAAAGTGAAAAAGCATTGTGATGTTGTCATTGGTGCATGATCACCTTTTATGAGTTTAATAGATGAATGTTGATGACAAAGGATGATGACATGGAAAAAAGGACAAGATAGTTTGGACATCAATTCAACATGAGGGTAGGTTACCCGGCCTTCTCAACTGTATGTGGTCATATGTCTCATGTGTCTCATGCAAAGATTGGAAGCTCATAATTGTCATCACTGGATAAGGAATATCATGTCATCATCTCATATTCCTCAAGTTAACTCAGAAAGGGGTGGCTAGCCCCTTGAGGATAACCAAATTCCTCGAAAGCTGTCACACATATTAAGAAATAATCTATGCAACAAAATTGAACAAACATTTCGCATATAAATTGTAAAACACACAAATATAGGTATATTAATTGTTTTAATCAGCACAGTACTATAAAATAGAGAATTGCATTAATAATCATTAAAGTAATGAAAACACAAACATTAATAACCATAATTATTTAAATGCTACAATATTGGAAAATACTGAAACGTGGGGGGGTGAATCAGTATTATTACCTTTTTCACAATTTTATCCACTTTTAAAATAATAAATAACAAACGGAATCAACAAGATATAGAGAACAAAAATTTATCATGGAAGCCCAACTGGTAAAAACAACAAACACTTTCCATAACTTCAAAATTACATTTTCAATTGGTTTTAATAATTTCAAAAAGATCTTATATCTTATACCTATGTCAATACAAAGTACCCATTTTATGTTAAAAATGTATCCTACAGCCCATCATCAAAGGTGTACAAAAGGAATCCGCAATACAACACCAAAAATACATTCCACGCAGTCAAAGGAAGTAGATAATGAGCCCTGAAAGCTTATCCAAGGAAGCACCTAGGGGGTAAAGTCAAAATCCCCCTGAAGTAAGGCATTTATATGCCATGAAAATAGCTCATCCAAAGGAGCAGTCAGTAGAGCATAGTCAAAGGATCAAACAAACTTGAATATTTTCTAAGAAAGGAGAGTAAGCCACAACAACTATGTTGAATAACATAACTTAAGAGAACAAGATGGTATAGCTCCCAATAGACTCTCCATCATGATAATCCTACCAACTACAGTAATAGGGATAATTAATAAACATTAAAATAACAACAAACAATTAAAACTATCCATATTACCTTCCACCTGTCGCGACAACAAAATTTTACATCTTTCACTTACTGCACCCACGAAATAGGCCCGAGGTCGTAGAGGAGTTTCCAAGGTTGCAGAGGAGGTTTTTCAGTTACCTCACCCATGAACTAGGCCCAAGGTCATAGAGGAGGTTCCAAGGTTGCAGAGGAGGAAACTCTTGTTTGTTCAGCGAACCCCTTCCTTGACACAACCAAAAATCTATCTTGTGAGCATGGTGAAACCCTTAAGCTGCACCGGACAAAGATCAATTTCTTGTTTGACTCCATTTTTATAGTACGATTTCTTCCTACAAGATGATTTTTATTGGGTGGGCGTCCGGATTCAGCTCAATTTTAATGGTATCACAGCTTTGGGGTTTTTTTCTATCCTCAAGGTTGTCCACCCCCTTCATCTCTGAAAGCTAGGTATAGGGACATTGGCAGATTCAGATCGAGACCCATAAGAAAAGGTGAAGGTCACTAAGGCATCAGAAAAAGAATAGGATAAGGAAGCTTCAGTACCAGGTGGTTAAAAACCAGTAGTAGATCTAGTATAAATATATTTTTTTCCCATAGAGATGTTTTCAATAAGTCAACTGCTTTCATTTAATTTATTAACTTGTTTTCTAGCAAAATATATAATGCTTTGCGTGTATGAGAGTTGCTCCTATCTGGCCTCCATAAATTGCAGTCAGGGTTTTATTGATAGATACACTCAAGATTTGCTCCTATCCTTCCTCCATAGATTTATTAGGATGGATTGTTTTATACAAAAAATACTTCACCTACTTCCTATCAACCCTGCGTCCAGGTATAATTCTGAGTTAGTGAAATCTTTTGAAGACATTTAAATACCGCACTTAATGGACATAATGCTCACAAGTATTTCATTATGCATGCAAGACTAATATAAAACTCCCACGCCTAATTAAACATTCCCATAGGGTAATAGATAAATGCCCACTAAACCCCAAAATACATGAAATAGAGGTGGAAAGATTCCCGCGGGAGGTGTTGAAATGCCAACAAATCATTGAAATTCCCATGACATGTAAGGGAATCCCACATAAGTATGCAAGCACCCACACATGAATACTATATGCCTGTGACATGTAAGGGCATTCCCGCATAATGAATGCATCAACAGTCATCTAGTAAACTCATAAAAGATAAGCATGCATCAATGACAACATCACAATACTGCTTCACTTTATTTCCTTTTCTTTATCTAACCATATTGCTACCCTATCAACCCTGCTTCCAGGTATAAATCTGAGTTAGTGAAAGCTTTTAGAGACAATTAAATCCCACACTTAATGTACAAAATGCCCACAAGTATTGCATTATGCATGCAAGACTAAGACAAAATGTCGGCAGCTATTTAAACATGCCCATGGGGTAATAGATAAATGGTCGTTGAACCCCAAAATGCATGAAATAGAGGTGGAAAGATGCCTACAGGAAAATTGTTGAAATGCCAGCAGATCATTGAAATTCCCATGACATGTAAGGACATGCCCGCAAAAGTATGCAAGCACCCACACATGAAGACTATATTCCCGTGACATGTAAGGACATTCCCACATAATGAATGTATCAACAATCATCTAGTAAATTCATAATAGGTAAGCATGCATCAATGACAACATCACAATGCTGCTTCACTTTACTTCATTTTCTTTATCTAACCATATTTAACTTTTTGTGCATTTTTGCGGGCATTTTTCTGGACCTGTGTACAATTGTTTGAGGCATGTGGACATTTTATATGGTAGTGCGGGCATTTTATCCATCCAACGGGCATTTTCAAACAGGCTGGGAGCATTTGTCAATAGGCTGCAAACTTTTTTCAAAATCAACTGCTTATCCAATTTGGAGTATTGGTGTAAATATATTCTGCAACTTAAATGTGGGCATATTTAACTAGCTGTGGGCATTTTTAGTGCACCTGTGATGCCATGATCAAGCATACAATTGAAAGGTAAGCATGCATCAATGACATGCATCATCTAGTATACTCATACAATTGAAAGGTAAGCATGCATCATCTAGTAAATTCATAAAAGGTAAGCATGCATAATCTAGTATAGAATTGAAAGGTAAGCATGCATCATCAAGTAAATTCATAAAAGGTAAGCATTTATCATCAAGCATACAATCGAAAGATAAGCATGCATCATCTAGTAAATTCATAAAAGGTAAGCATGCATCAATGCATCACAATGCTTCTTCACTTTATTTTATTTTATTTATCTAACCATACTTATCCCCCTATCAATATGTAGACTAATTGCTCCCCCTGAAACCTTGCTAGTCTATTCATCTCAACATATTTAATTAGTCTCACATATATCTTCATAATCGATGAAAAGTAATATCTCACAAATGTAGAATTTTGCCACAAGTTGTTCACATGCACTCAACTAATAAGGAACTTGTTGCATCTAGCAGTTTCACTAGTGGTGCTAAATACTAGTAGGTTGGTGAGTTGTTTGAGACTAGCTATTTTACCCTAGAATTTGCAGCAAATATTTTACTTCAAATCTAGGCATACCTCTAGGCTCTTGCAATGATGTCGGTAGGCAATGAGTATTAGAGACTAAATGTCATCCTCGAAATTGATGTCTTCCTCAAAACTGTATTCATTAGAGGAAATTTCACCTCAAAATGGGCCTCCTAAGGAAAATTAATAAAATAATAGTTAAAATAATAAAATAATATTTATTAATTTTGGAGGAAGAAAAGAAAAA
The DNA here is from genome assembly GCA_001517045.1 of Pseudotsuga menziesii. NCBI lineage: Eukaryota > Viridiplantae > Streptophyta > Pinopsida > Pinales > Pinaceae > Pseudotsuga > Pseudotsuga menziesii. The sequence goes on along the minus strand of LPNX010363652.1, from coordinate 98,633 downwards.
ACTATTTTTTTGTTCGTATTTTTGACATATCTCCCTGTGTTTTTACTCAAATTTCGATCAGGATAGCTCGTTAGATGTGGAATTGAATTATGCATCCAACGAGTAACCACTTGGCATACTTTTGATGGGCCCTGCTACCCCAAAAACAAGAAATACCCGAAAAAATGTGATGATGATGTCATCATCACATTTTTTCAGGTATTTATTGTTTTTGGGCTAGCAAGGCCTATCAAAAGTATGCTGAGTGGGTACTCGTTGGATGTGGAATTGAATTTTGTATCCAACGAGCTCTCCTGATTGAAATTTGAGTAAAAACACAGGGAGATATGTCAAAAATACGAACAAAAAAAGCAGTTTTTTTGATGATACTTATCTCCAAATTTATATTAAAAATTTGTTTAAGAGGTGCTCCCTATTTGAATTTTAAATCATTTTGATTGGCTAATACATGATGACATGGAATTTGTATAATTTTTAGAAGGCCCATTTTAAATTGAAATTTCCTCTAATGAACCCAGATTTTAAAATGATGCTCTTCATTGTGGATTAGGTACACAATCATGGAGAATTAAGGTTGCTTTCACACCTAGGTTTTCCCAGACTTGAGGGATCAAAATTGTTGCTTCTATTTCACACACATTGGGCTACTGAGATTTGAGAAATTAATGCCTATAATTCTTCTATAGGTTTCTTTTATGCCCAAAAAAATTCAGAACTCCTTGGTGGACACCCATGCAATATAGGTAGTAATGGGATGTACACCAAAAACACTTTGGATGATATCTTGTGTAAATAAAGAGGAATAGGGAAATAAGGGTGCATCCACATAAAAATCAAAGGAGCAAATAGTTAATTTGGGATCAAATTTGCAGAATGATTCTCCTATAGAGGTTTTTCACCCATCCATAGGCTCGCACTTTACAAATCCACCCCCAAGTTGAGGGCCTAAGTGTGACAAGGGCGGCTCTCTCACTCATCCCAAATCCCAAACAATTGCTGAGAAAAAAATACATTCATCAAAACCTCCAAACCCTCACAAACTGAGCAAGAACAAGTAACGGCTAACAAGTCAAAGAAGCCTGCAAGATCCTACACAAGCACAAAGAATTCACATCTCAATCAATTGATAGCAAAGAACAACAAATTAACAAAGGAAAGAAAAATAACTAGGGTCAATTAACTGGACTACACAAGCGCCACTCTAAATACACAAGATCCATACAAATGTTTAATGCACATTTCAGCTAATTTTGAGAAAAGCTACAAACTCTCAGGTAGATTCAACTCATTTGTATTTTATAATTATTTTTCTCAAATATTCAAACTCAAATATGAAACAATGAGACAAGCATGTCCAGCATAGAAAAACCATACCTCAATATCCTTCATGTCTAGCATGTCCCAGAAAAAATGAGTTACAATAATCATTAAAGTACTTAAAACAATAACAGTAATAAGAATAGTGATCTATATCAGATCTAAGTTGTTACTAAAAGACAACAATACATAACAATATTAACATACATAATTCCTAGTTAGAAGAAAAATGGAGGTTTAAGTGCGATGCTCGGATGGTCGATCTCTGAAGCGTGGATAGGATTTTCCTAGCCACCTCCCTTTCCTATGTCCTCTGGTTTTGGCCGCTTACCTACCCTGGCTAGTGATCAGGTAGCTGCACAAAGGCCCCCAGCATGCTTCCTCAAGTTTCTTTCTGCTACCATTCAGTTTCGTGAAGTTTCTCCTGGTCGTGGCTCCTTTTTATGGAGGTTCATAACCATCTTCAGGGCTTTAAGGCCTTGCTTCAATTCATTGGTCCTGAGGATGTGTCTCTGCCCTCCAAGTTCATGAAAACTCTTGATGAGATCCCCTCTCTGAAGATCTCTCCCTTGGATCCATGCCAGAAAGAACTCACTCTCTCAGAGAAATGCCTCATTGGCAAGTTTACAGGGTATGTCCCATCCCAAAGGCGGTGGAGCTTTGGATTGCAGAACACTGGAACCCTATTCTGCAAGGACATGTCTCTCTATTCGCAGCTGGTGGGGGTTATTTTGTTTTTTGTTTTTTCTAAGTAAAGAAGATCTAGATTTAGTTTTTCAATCGGGTCCTCTCTTTATGGGCTCAAGACGGTTGCTTTTATCCCATTAGACTCTGGGTATTAACCCTGAAGCAGAGATTATTGTCACTCCTATATGGGTAAGACCGCCACATATCCCACTTCATCTTTGGGGGAAAATCTCTCTTGAGGACATCAGTAATAATCTAGGGTGCTACTTGGATAGTACAGATCCAAAAGGGGGTTATTTTACATGTGTCCGCATTTGTGTAGAGGTAAATATTGATAAAGGGCTTCCAAAGGCCCTAAAGATTACTTTAGGAGAATATAGCGACATCCAAGAACTGAATTACAAGCAGATTCCATTCAAATGTAAATTTTTCCATCTTTATGGCCACTTTTCCCAATGTTACTCCAAGCTTTCCAAATCTTAGCAAACATCAAATCCCCCTGCTCCTAAAGAAGCAAAGTTTTAGACAGTCACTAATCGACGCCGACCCCCTCAACGAAAGGAGCTTCTAGCTTCTCAGCATAAGGATCCAGCTCCTCAAGATTCTCATCCTCCTTCTGTTGCAGTCTCACCTTCGCTGGAAACAAAAACAAATTTGAAGTTTTTTAGGAAGTCGAAGCTCAAGATTCTGAAGTAGTGGAAGATCTGATATAGGGCAGGACAGCCCTAAATCCTCCCAGCCCTTTGGAGACAATTTTCATTTCCCCCACCACGAAGAAGCTTCTCCATGCCTCCCTTCGGGCTCCAACAGAGATGTCTGGACGTTAGACCATGAGACTTCAGCCCAAGCGGGACTAGATTCCTTAGTCCCTTCCTCTGGGTCAGAGGGAAGCTCTGAACCTGAGACTTCTCATCCCCTTCTCCTCCCCTCAACAAAGGAGAAATACCAACAAAGAATGTAGGGAAAAGGAAACGGCCTCAAATATTTTTTGGGGCGCTCAAAAGCAATTGGACCCTTTCATTAAGGGGCATTTTACGTCCCCTCCTAATTAATGTTTTGCTTCTGCACTCTTCTCTACTCACAGTTCATGAGAGTTTACTCTTGTAAACAATTTTTGTCTTTTTTTTCGAAAAATATCTAGAAGTAAGTGGGATTTATCTCCCAATATATTCACAAGAAGGATGACAGTACTGTTACAACCCTCTTTATTTTGTAATTTTTAGATTTTGATTCAGTTCATAACCGATTAATGCAACTTTAACCATTCTTGTCTAAAAAAAACAACACATAATAGTAGCATGATATAGCAGATCTGAACCAATTATAAACTCAACATAAGATAACTCAAAACAAGATATTAGGGCAGAGCTCCCTTATCCTTAGAAAAAATGCTTCTAAACAGACTTCAACATATTAACATTAGGTTACTTGCATACTATTAAACTAGACAAACATACTTTTGAAAGGAGAGAACCCAAAACGATAAAATATCCTAAAATAGATCATCCAACCCTCACAAATAAAAAGCAGTAGCAGCACAACAGTATGACCAACTCTCAATAAAAAATGACAGTAAAGTACTCCAAAAAAAGTCACATATGGTAGCGCTATGGTGTATGGAACCTAAGGAGGGCTCTTAAGGTCAACGCAAGGGTGAACAACCCCCATAAGGAGTCACATTAGTCATCAACAAGATGGATGTCAACATTTAAGGGTTTTATAGCCCAACGTTACCATGCAAGGGTCAATCATGAGTCATGTGATCATCTCATCTTCCTCAAGTTAACTCAGGAAGGGTTAGCCATCCCCTTGAGGGTAACCATAGTCCTCGGAAGATGTCACACATTATCAAAAGTAAGCTATGCACTGACTAATACAAACACAAATATTAAATGTATACAACTACATTTTTTGTGGTTTGTTTTTTTTTTCATAAATTCCAAGATGGGGACATCTAATTCGTTGTCATTTAAAGTTGAAATTGTTGTGCCCTCTCTTTCTGTTGATTATGTGGGCATTCTCTCTCGTACCATACTTCTGGTACGTAGAATAGTAGGGCGTGGAGGTCACTGGAGAGGGGAAGCATTATTTCCAAGATCATTACAATGATCTTTACCTGTTGGATGACTAGTTGAGACAGTTAGAGTGTTCATTGGTTCTGCCATTTTTTCCTCTTCCTTTTGAGCATGAGCGGGTACATGCTCTACCATTCACAGAAGAAAATTTATTACTACACATCATCAATTATATATTTGAAATCATAATAAATACTTCTAGTTTATAGCATACATACCTGAATCATGTCTAGGTCACTCACCACCAACATGGACCAGCTCCCCACCATCATGTGGTACCTATTTGGTATCGCTACAATCGCTTATTTTGTTGCTCTCACCCTGAAAACCAAAAAAGAAATTTATTTTTCACATATACAAATTTGGAATAACACGGAATTCAAGTCCAAAGTAATGTGAACAAATTGAACATGGATAGATGGTTTTATTTACCTCTGTGTGCATCAATGGGGAAATCTAGGTTCTCCCCAAGATTTTTCGACGTTCCAACACATGTTGAAAACCATACCTGAAGACGAGCCTCAAGTCTTCTTCAGTGGTTTCTTCTTGAAAAGAATTTCCTTGCAATGCATAACACCATAAAAATTATTTGTTCTCTATAGTGATAAATAAATTATGTGTTCGCTACAATTACAAAAAAATTGGCCACAAATAATGATCATTCGTTTCTTACAATTCGTGCTCTTAACTTTTTATATCCACCCTAACCCAGTTTGTGTTTCCCATGTTTTTCTACCCTTGCCTTTGTCACTTTAGAGGCATCGAGGAGCCTATGAAAGGTTTGAAATATGTTAGATATTGAAATTTAAATATATTTAAAAGTAAAAAAAATATTGAACATCTTTCATTGAAAATATGATATGTGACATACTATCTTGAACCAATTGTCCGAGACTTTCCTCATTTTCTCAATTCCTTCTCCTTTGCATCATCCATGAGAACCTTCCACTGCTTCTCTGGAACCCAAAGGACACTCATACTTAGTGTTAATTTGCAAATTGTCCCTATAATCTACCCTGACATATTTCAAATTTAAGCCAGCTGCTGCGGTGACACCTTTTTTGTTGAAGGTATCACCAAACAAATTAACCATGTGGTTCATCAAATCATCTTTCAATTTGTCATTTTGGGCATTTAACTGTGTATGAACGATGGGCCCAAAAATCTCCAAATCCTTCTCATGCAGGTTCTTGTAAAATACATCATTTCCTGCAAAAACAATATGATCATTAATTAAAAATAATTTCAAGTATGTGGCTTTGAATTACATGAAAAAAAAATGAATTAATTAAATAATAATTGCAATATTTGGTATCTTGATTGGAACACAGTCCTTTTCCACCAAGAATTTAACGGGAAATAATCCCTTGCTAACCACATGTACTGCTCCAAGATAGCAACTTTCACATTCGATGCTACTCTCCTCTCTAACTTCCTGTGAAGTAGTATTGGGTGAAGGGCCCTCCTAATCTCCAACATTTGGTGAGGGCATAGAATCTAAAGGAAATTGTTTGTCAGGATATTCAAATAGACTTGTTGGTACGGTATATTGACACTAAGTTGAACCATCTCTACTACCAATACCAACATCTAAATATTGTACTTGATGCACAGGTGTTGTCTCCGAAAATTCCTACATAAAAGAAAATTTTAATTGACTAGATCATATAAAAAATAGAGAACTAAATAAACAGAAATGAATGTATTGGTGAATAGTTCGTATAATCTTCCACATATGCCACTTACCCCGTACTGTACTATTGTTTGCCTCAATTCATAAATTCTTGCTTTGATTTCTTCAGTTATGGGTCTGATCTTTATCAGTGCCAGAAGTTCTTGATTGGAATTTTTCAAAGCCTTCTTCACATTTCTAGCGGGTCAGTTGAATAAAATATATCTTCCTCAGTGACCACCTCATTATCGTGATGTGGTGTGCTCTACAAACATCAATCAATAAAATTACTTAATTTATTTTTATCATTACAAAATTTCACGTGAAAAAAATAACATGCATTTAATTAAAATAAATTACTTTAATCATGTTTAGGTACTATTAGGCTAACATTTACCTGATGGGACTCCATTGGGTATTTCCCACGGTCAACCTGCCACAATACAAGAAGCAACACAATTTCATATTGAAAAGTAAAAATTGAACCATGTCTAATAAACATGATTAATGAAGAAAAAAATTAGTGTTAATATGACAATCACGTTTACCTAACCAGAAGCTGCAGGGGTGTTGTGAGTACCCCCATGAAACAATAGAATAAGCACTATATCATCTCCAAATATCACAGTGTTTACAATATGCCCGCACAATGTTTACAATATGCCCGCACGATATTTACAATAAGCCGGCACAATGTTTATAGACCAACAGATACATTTATTATTTAGATACCCTATACAACAAATTCAACTTTATGTTGGATTATTATCTTAGCAATACTATTAAGATTCACGTCGTTAGCAAGTTTATGAGTCAAGGACCACTTACCATTTAGAGTAGAGTACAGTATGAAAAAAACTACTTACCGTTTTTTCTAGGTGTTCAATAGGAACCAAGTAAGTCAATTAGTGTTTGGAAAGTATGTAGAAAACCCTAGTCAAGTAGTGTTTGTTAAGTATGTTTTTTTTGGGGTTGTTTGGTAGTTGATTCTCTTTCCTCATGGCACAACAATTCCAATAGTTCCATTACCTCAAGAATTGTTCAGAGATATTAATGGTACAACACTAGGTTAAATGTTGGGGGCAGATTGTTGTTATGTATTGGTGAGTTAGGAGGGTGTCATTTAATACTTCTAAAGCTACTACTACACAAGGCGTCACCATATCTGGTCCTTTCTCAAGTTGTTTGGTACTTTAACACACCGAGAGTATTGTTTATTTAGGGTGGCTTCCTTAGGGAAGATGTTCATATTGCACCTAGATATGAGCTTTAACAATTTTAACATTTTTATAATCTCCAAAAATTTCCCAGAACTGATAGATAACCTCCATGATCACTACTTATGCACTTAGATCTGTGTTTCAAGGGATAAGATACACCCATACTTACCTTAAATTGAAAGTTAGGGATGTTGCAGGGGTACACATTGCTTCTATATGACTGTGTAACACCTAAAACTTCTTATAGGGCTGATTTTGATGCCCTTTTTACTTTCAAACTTACTCTATAATGATTAAAACCCACCTATATTGTTGTTTTATCGTGGCTTTAGGGTCAAATATGCCTAGAATTTCCTTTTGAGGGTTGAAATGTATCACATACATGCTCAGGATTGATATCTAGGGTCTTAAATGAACCTAAAAGATTCCCAAAAGAGAGATTGAGCCTATTTAAGGGATAAGAAGTGCCCGTAATTACTTTTGCTGAGTTATGTTAGTAATTGCGCTAAGAATTTATCAAAAAACAACCAGAGCTTAAAATATTGCTTTCTTTGTTGTTGTTCATACTCAAAACTTAATTTTAAACCCTCATTTCCATTGTTCTTCCTTAGAAAACCGTCGATAATTAATGCTTGACTCACAAAAATGTCCCAAATCTAAAATTATCTCTACTCTATTTCTCAAGGGGATAATACAGTCCTTGATCATACCAAAAAATAATATCCAGTTTTTGCTCAAAGTATGCAAGGTATTTCTCTCTTGGGGCCATGGTAAATGCAAAGTTGAACTGTTGAAAAAATTTGCAAATTAAAATGTGCCTTTCTTAATATATTTTCTCAACAAAATGTAAAACTAAAAGATAAATTTCAGAATCTCAGACCTCTTGTCAAAAAAATTATGACAAAAACAGGGGTAGATTTGACTCACTTCATACTTTTAACATACTTGGATAGTTGACTATTGGACTGAGACGGTGAAAATACCCTATAAAACAACTCAATGCCCATAATTACAATGACATGGATAACAACTAATCCAAGCTTCAAGTTGGGTTGTAGCCTCCTCAATGAGATGCCAAATCCACTACAAACAGTCTTAGAAAACCACCCGACAAGCTCCAAAACCTCAATTGTTCAGCCTACAATTCTGCTCCGAATGCTCACAAATGCTCAATGAACATGGTGTGAGGAAAATAGAGGGTGGGGAGGGTCTCCTTATAGGCATGATTTAGGGTTTAGTGTCTTAGGGTTTAAGTAATTTTTTTTATAAAAAAAATGGTCATTTTCCTCCCACATGTATGCCCCAGTTGGACCCACATCAACTCAGTTGAGTTATGTTGGGCTCATCCAAGCGACCGGTTTGGTACTGAATTGGCCTTGAATTAGTCAGTTCAGTATCGAACCAGTCAGCCGAGCCAGTTTATTGACCAATTCATTAATCAGGGGGGTCAACTTGGTTGAGTCCAAGTCCAAGTCCAAGTTGACCATTTTTTAAAACACTTCCACCAATCCCTCCAAAAGGCCCTAGAATATTGATATTCATTTTAAATAGCTCATATTTCAAAATAAGACATGAAATTCCATGGTAAAAGGATGATCAAAGGACAAGAGCCCAAACTCTAAATTAAGACAAAATAAAAATCAACATCTGGGTAGAGATTTTTAATAAATTATTCATCTAAGAATGAAACCCTCTATAACGGCACAACCATCTCAATAAAAGGATTGCATCCAATTCCAACAATAGAGAAAAATTTTTCTGTTGAATTGGGAATGACCTTGGCATGGAGATCATAATCATTGTATACTCGATGACCAAAACCAGTCATTTTTCTCTCCCTGTCTTTTTACACCCTTAATGAACTCTGAAATGTCGTCAACTATGCCAATTTCATTAAGTGTTCTAAGAACAACCATGCTTTCCCCTCAATGTAAAGGACCATATAATGCATTAGTTTCCCTAGTAAGAGAAATATAGACATCAAAACCACTGGAGGCAAGGTTTCATGCAATAGCTGTTGAATAGTTCATTCCATGCTCTGCATGAAAGATGAAAAGTGCATTGAGGGGTATTACTAGTCAAGGATTATTTTTATATGATATGTCATCTAGTGAGTCCAAAATATATATAAAATTCTCTAAATAAGAAAGGTTACCAAAAAGCAAGACATGCGACCTCGCTTCCATTCTCAAGGTAAATGCTCTTTTCAACTAATTCTTCAATTGGATAACCCCCATATCATAAGATTCCTTCATCTCCATCTATGTAGGAAATTGATGAATGGACCGGAGAAGTTTTCCATTATCATGGATCATAAAGCTTCAACCCTTTGTCATCCGCACATACAGTTAAATTTACCTCAATGGTTGCCACACGAAATACCACAATCCTGGACAAGACTATCTATACAATATAATCACCATTCTTTCACCCCTAGGTCTGCCCAGATTTACCAGAAGTGCCTCTTACTACTGTCTGGTTCATGAAAGCACTATCATGACTGAGGTGTATCAAACCCATTGTGCACAAATTTTGTTTTTCAATGAACATAAGTCTTATGTATTAACTACAAAGGATCAACATTATTCACTAATGCTACTCATACTTCGACTTCTCCTCGAGTATGCTTTCTATTTTGAGAATAAATACTACAAGAAAACTGACCATGTAGTCCACTGTGTAAGAATAGGTATGGATTTGACTTCAAAATTCAACCATAACTGCATATGAGTATCTTTTACTATTGATTTAGGCCTAAAGTACACCAAGACTTAGAATTTAGGTGTTTTTATAGTTTCTACATTGCTCAGGGACACTTTTATGATATTATTTTAAGGCTTTCATATGCACATAATGGTGGTTTATAAGCATTGATATGTTCATTTTGTCCTAGGTCAACCTAGAAAATCTCCAAGTGATTTCCCATGCAATAGGGGGTAACACGGTTTATAATTTCAAGGTTTTAAGTTTGAAATGCCTTTTAACAGGTCACACTCTCTAAGATAAGAGTAGTGATACTTGTAAATCCTGAATCACATCTCAATCAATAAATCTACTAATAAATAAATTAAATCAACCACCTATCCTAGGTGGAAATCCCTACTCATATTTGGAAGTTTAGGGCATCACACCCAATATCCTTTCATAGGTAAAAGTGCATATCCCAGGTAATGGAGGTACAATATCTTCCATAATTGTGGAGTAGTATTAATTTCCATGTTCCATGAGAAAGCTGGAGTTTCATAGTTTTGCAGTAGTATTAATCCCCACGTTTTTCTTTTGGTATTTTCTAATTAAACTTTCCTTGAGGAATTTTTCCATTGTATATGCTCCCTTGATACTATTACTTTAGACTACTAAACTCAACTCAAACTATTAAGACATTTTAAAATAAGCAAGTGGGAACTATTGGATTTCTATTATCAGCAATGTAAATTACTAATTTCTCCAAGAAGCAAGTTTACAGTCAAATATGGGGGAGGTAATCAATTTTCCAAACCTACAAAGCTCCTTAAAAATATCAGAAGAGTCCTAAAATATAAACTTGTCACAACGCCCTCCATACTTCTCATTCTCAGCACATTGTTTATTTCCATGTAGATACAAAATCTTCAATCACCAAGGAATTTTGGAAGGCGATGGTGTTTGCTAAGCTGCCAACCATGTGCCTCCACTTATGAGTTGGTTAAGATCAACTTGTGTAATATATCCATTAGGTAAAGTGTGTTTCTTTAGTATGTATTAGTATGCATTTGTAAATATTCTAATCCAACAGTGACGATATGTTCTAGACATAAAGTGATCTGATGATTCAACTTCTCTTAGACCATGCCTACCATTGATCCGTGGCTTAACACCCGATTGGTCCATGATATCTATTTAAAGAGCATGGAGGGTCCTTGGCTAGTTGATTGATTATGAGAATCTCATTTGTAACTTTCTTCCTTTGCATAATAAATTGCTCCAAGTAGCTATTTGGCTGGGGCCGTGGACTATTTCCCTCTCGAGAGTTTTAACCACATGACAAACATCGGTGTATTGATCTATGATCTATTTGTCCGAAGTGGTTTCTCTAGGTCTTCGGCCTTTTGGGAGTACCATGTGTACCTGAACATGGTATCAGAGCATTTATGAAGAGTCGCTTCCGGTTTTGATCAAGATCTGGAACCGGTATTGCTGAAACTTTGAAATGGTTTCTGGTTCTGGAGTTTATGTGTATTTGTGGCCTATGGGAGTTGTTCCATTGTGTCCGGAGCACCGTTTCCATTGGGAAATAGTTTTCGTTTCATCAAAAACCATTTCCATTTGATCCAGAAACACCCATTTCGGCAAATATGAAGGTATAATGTTACAGTGATGGATTTGTTTTTTTTTTTTTTAAATCTCTCATATTTTATCAATTTTATTATTAGATCTTTATTATTTTAGTCTCGGACTGTTTCCTTCCCTGTCTGCGTATTCTATTTTCCATGCACCTTGCGCGATCGCGGAAAATCAGAAACAGAAAGGAAATGTTTTTTTTCTTGTCTTCTCGGCTATGTGTGCTCTTTTCCATGCACCTTGTGCGATCGCAACAAATCAGAAACAGCGAGAAAACTTGAAAACGTAGAATTTTCGAGTAAGCTAACCAAGATCTAACCCATTAGTGTGGAAAAAAAATTTTTTGTTTTTCATTTTTTTTGTGATTTGCAGGAAAAAAAAAAGGCAAGCAATCATGGAGAACGAGACAGAAGAGTAAAAAAGAAAAAACCCTTCCTATTTCCATTATTTTACGTACCTTTTAAAGTTAGTTCACTTGGTTCAAAGTTGTTTTATTACTTAATAGGTCTTGAGTTCAAGTCTTATTAAGTTACTTTTTAGTGCATGCAATTTCTATTTTCAAGTTACTTTATTGTAAAAGTGCATCTCACTTAAATAAAATAAAATAAAAAGTGAGTCACTTAAGTCTTTAATTTATTGCACCACTATTTAAAAGTAACATTATTGCAAAAGTGAACATCACTTATTTTACAAAAGTTGTTCACTTAAAAGCAACTTTCTTGTAAGTGATTCTCAAAGGTTCATCTTGGGAAGAAGGGGATTCTTTTTTTTTAGTTGACCAAGTTAATATCTGTCACGTCACTATTGGGGACATCTTCAACATTTTCTTTGATCAAGCATAACTTCATCATCTAGAATCAATTTTCAGTGCCGTTTTTTTTTAAATAGCCTAATTTTTTTATCTCTTTGTATCCAAACAATTAGTTTCTATTCTTTCAGCCATTATTTTATAGTATGTCCTCCCCTTGTGATATTATACTTACCAGTTCTAACTATTTCTCATGGAAATATCGTATGGAGGATGTTCTACGAAGTAGGGGACTTTTCATAATTACCTCAGGGAAAGAAACAGAACCCACTGATGATGATAAGAAAATAAATTGGGAAAATAGATGTGATGAAGCACGTGGATTGGTTGGAATGTCAATATCTACTGATTTGCGATTCCACATATCTGGAATTGATGAACCTGATAAAGCTTGGGAAAAGTTGGAATCTGTGTTTGGTAAACATAATGAAATTTGAGGGCATCAACTTGAGAATGAGTTGATTTCTTTGAATCCAAGTGATTTTTCATGCATTCAATACTATTTATCTAAGTATAAAACTCTTATACTCTTATGTGAAGAATGCAAGATTAAGAAAGAAGACAAACAATGTATTTATCATATTCTTTCCAAACTTGGACCTACATACTCTATTTTTGTATCTACATTTTACTCCATGAAAGAATCCTTGACTGCAGATAGCTGTCAAGAGCCTAGTCTTGAATCCTTTTGTGATTCATTAATTAGAGAGCAAGATAAGCTCATTCATCTTGGAATAACTAACAATGCAGATACATCTGGGAAAGCCTTATTGTCTCAACAGAAAGAAAAGTTTAAGCCTCCCAAGAAACATAATTTTCACAATAATAAGACAAACAAGGGTTCCAAACCCTCTCAGTCAGCTCCTTCTTTAAAAAATGACAAAGGATCCAAGCCAAAAGGAAAGAAGACTGAGTGTCATTTCATTTTTTGTGGGAAAGATAATCATGATGAATCTAAGTGTCTCAAGAAGATGGCAGCCTTGGAAGCAACAATGAAGAAGCACCACATCAGCCTAGATTTGTCTTCAGAATCTACCTCTCATGGACATGCATTTTGTGCTTCTGGTTACTCTTATATTGCATATTTTTCTTCTACTTCAAATGAATGGCTCATTGATTCTGGAGAATCTTATCATATGGCTAAGGATCAAGCCATCTTTTCTACTATGCATGAATGTAACACCAAACAAATATTTGTTGGTGATGACAGATCTCTATGTGTTGTAGGATATGGAACAGTTCCAGTAGAAAATGGTCATTTCAGTGATGTACTATGTGTTCCAAAAATTTCCTGCAATTTGTTATCAGTTTATCAAATTACTCATTTGGGTGAAGGTAAAACTTTGACATTTACACCTCACCAAGTTGTAATCAAGGATTTTAAAAACCCTCAAAATGTCCTTGCTACTAGAACTATTGATGATATTACCAGGTTGTACAAATTTAACAACTTTGGGTCATCACCTTTTCCTTCAGTTTTTGTTGCTCATAGTGATAACTTGAGCAAACTTTGGCATGAGTGATTTAGTCACTTAAATTATTGCTCATTGCAACAACTATGTAAAGACAATATGGTGACTGGTCTTCTGATGGTATCTTGCAAGGATGGTGTTTGTTTCGGTTGTGTACTCGAAAAAAATCATCATGATAGTTTTGACAAACGTGCCTCTTGGCATGCCTCGGTTCCCTTGGAGCTTGTGCATAGTGACTTGTGTGGTCCTCTTCAATCTGCTTCCTTTTCTGGTTTCAAATATTTCTTAACTTTCATTGATGACTACTCCAGACGCACTTGGGTTTACTTCCTAAAACTTAAGAGCGAAGTATTTAACATGTTCTTGGCCTACAAGGACCTTGTTGAAAAACAATTTGGTCATCAAATTATTAAGTTAAGATCTGACAATGAAGGAGAATATGTAAACAAAAAGTTCACTACTTTCTGCACTGAAAAAAAATCCAACAACAACACACTGTTCCATATACACCACAACAAAATGGTGTAGCTGAACGGAAGAACCGCACTTTAAAAGAAATGGCTAATTATATGATCCAATCTAAGGGACTAAGTCTTCAATATTGGGCTGAGGCCATAAATTGTGCAAATTACATAGTTAATTGCACACCAACTAAAGTTTTACAAGGTATAACACCGGAAGAAGCATGGAGTAAAATTAAACCAGATGTAAGTCACTTCCGTATGTTTGGTTGTGAAGCATGGGCTCACATTCCGAATGAAAAACGGAAAGCATTGCAGCCTAAAAGTGAAAAGTGCATATTTGTTAGATATTCTGAAGATGTAAAAGGTTATAGACTTCTTCAGCCACATTCTCATGATATAATCATTAGAAGATATGTTAAATTTGATGAAAATCTCTTGGCCTGTGAGCCTAAATTAGCAGGTGTGCCATCTTTGGCCTGCAAGCCTGATTCAACGATTGTGCCTTCTTCTTCTTCTTCCAACTTCCTTGACAGGTTTCCAACTCCAGTTTTTTATGATGACAGTGAGGATGGAAATCCACCTCCTCCTATTCATGTTCCTCCAGTTGCACCAGCACCAATTCTTCCTCTATGGGTTCGTTCAACATTTGAAGCAGCTGGTGATCTTGCCGATGATCCTAGAGATCAACGTCAAACACATTCTCAGTTTTAGTGAGCCTCTTAGCTTTTGGATCAAGTTTCCAAGAATCATAATCCAGAAACTTTTGTAGAAGCTTCAGGAAATCCAGATTGGGATGCAGCTATGGATGAAGAATATCATTCCTTAATGGAGAACGATACTTGGGATCTTGTTCCTCTTCCAAGAGGAAGAAAACTTGTCAGATGTAAATGGGTCTATAGAACTAAGTATGCATCAGATGGAAGTGTTGAAATACTTAAGGCAAGGCTAGTTGCCAAATGTCTTTTCCAAGTTGAAGGGATTGAATACAATGAAACCTTTGCTCCTGTCACAAAAATGAACTCCATCTACCTTGTTCTTTCCCTTACAGCCTTACATAACTGGGAATTCCATCAAATGGATTTCAAGTGTTCCTTTTTACATGGTGATTTATAGGAGGAAATTTACATGGAACAACCTCCTGGATATATTCAGGTTAACTCTAGCCTTGTCTATCTCCTTAATAAATCCTTATATGGCCTTAAGCAAGCTCCTAGAGCTTGCTATGCCAAAATGGACAGCTTTCTCCTCGACACTAGTTTTTCTAGATGTCATTCTGACCCCAATGTCTATACCAAGAAAGTAGGAAACCATCTCATCATACTTGTTCTTTATGTTGATGATATTATCCTTACTGGTAGTGACCCTAAACTTTTAACCCATGTGAAATCCAGTCTTAAGCAAAATTTTGAAATGTCAGACTTAGGACATTTGCATTATTTTCTTAGTCTCCGAGTCTTGCAAACCAAATAAGGAATATTTATTTTCTAGTCTAAGTATTCTTGTGAAATTCTTCGTCACTTTTACATGGAAGATTGGAAACCAGCCCCTTCTCCCTTCTAGTTTGGAGTCAAACTTTCTGCCACTTGTACTTCCCCTGAAGTAGATGCCACCTTGTATCGTCAGGTTGTTGGTAGTCTCTTATACTTGACTCATTCTCATCCCAACCTTTCCTTTGTTGTTGGTCATGTTTCCCATTATATGAAAACACCTCATGAAAGTCACTAGAAAGCAGTGAAAAGAATACTTCGATATATTCGAGGTACAATTCAGTTTAGGATTCATTACAGTATAGGGGGGACACCTTTGTTGGTTGGTTTCACTGATTCAGATTGGGCCGACGATCCTGATGATCGAAAGTCTGCTACAGGTTATGTTTTCAATATGGGATCTGGACCTATCACTTGGGCTTGTAAGAAACAACAATCTCTTGCTCTTTATTCAACAGAAGCAGAATATTGAGCCACAGTTAATGCCAGTCATGAAGCTTTATGTCTTCGATAAATCCTTTCAGAGTTTGGATTCGAGCAACAGCAGCCTACTCCACTTTGGTGCGACAATCAAAGTGCCATCAAGCTTGCCAAAGATCCAGTTCTACATCAACATAGCAAACACATTGAGCTACACATGCACTTCATTAGAAATATTGTTCATGATCATGTTCTTGAAATGCTTTACTGCCCTATAGATGATCAAGTTGCAAACATATTCACCAAGTCTCTTACAAAAGCGAAGTTTTCTAAACTTCAATCTATGTTAGGAGTTTAGGAATCTGTCCTTAAGGGGGGATAGGATCTAATGCCTCATTCCTTCTCCTAATACTGTCACTTTTGTAAATCCTTCAATCCTATCCCAATTTGTTCTTAAGGGGGGATGTTAAGATATTTAGACACTTAGGAGTTAGTTAAGATCAACTTGTGTAATCTATCTGTTAGGTAAAGTGTGTTTCTTTAGTATGCATTAGTATGTATTTTCTAATCTGACGGTCACGATATGTTCTAGACATAAAGTGATCTGACAGTTCAACTTCTCTTAGATCATACCTACCATTGATACATGGCTTAACACCCTATTGGTCCATGATCTCTATTTAAAGAGCATGGAGGGTCCTTGGCTAGTTGATCAATTATGAGAAGCTCATTTGTAAATTTCTTCTTTTGCATAATAAATTGCTCCAAGTAGCTATTTAGCTGGGGCCGTGGACTGTTTCCCTCTCGAGGGTTTTAACCACGTGACAAACATCAATGTATTGATCTGTGATCTATTTGTGTGAAGTGGTTGCTCTAGGTGTTCGGCCTTTTGGGAGTACCCTATGTACCAAAACAGTTTACAATCAAATATGGAGGAGGTAATCAATTGTCCAAACTTACAAAGCACCTTAAAAATATCAAAAGAGTCCTAAAATATAAACTTGTCATAATGCCCTCCATACTTCTCATTCTAAGAACATTGCTTATTTCCATGTGGATACAAAATCTTCAATCACCAAGGAATTTTGGAAGGCGATGGTGTTTGCTAAGATGCCAACCATGTGCCTCCAAAAATAGAAGCCAAGCTCCTTAATGTCATTGCCAATGTACTCAATATTAGAAATAAGGAAAAGAACAAAGTTCATGAGATAGTGGAAGAATTGCGAATAGAAATATTTTGGAATTGGGATTGATACGTATTACTTATTAGTGAATATCATACCTCCATGGATTTATATAGGTTGAAGTTATTATTTACTACTTAGCTTATATTCTGACATTTGTTCTACCTTTAGTTTTGGTGAGGTAAAACCTAACAATTGATATTTCAGTGATTCTCCAAAAAATTCCTTCATAGTATTCAAGAAAATTGGTAATATATTGTGTGTAGGCCCACCATTGATTGATAATTTGAGCTCACAAGTTGGATTTGGGGCCACAAGGGTAAGAAGTAGGGTGTGGGTCCCATGTGGATCAACCATCCAAGCAAAGAAACAACTCAGATTTTGGCAGCAAATAAAAAAATATGTTAAATTGTTACAAACAACTCATATTTTGTATGGAGAGTATGAGTGACTATGGGGGTTTTTAAATTGTCTTATGCTTTATTACAATTGTAAAGGATAAATAAGGTTCAACAATTCTAGACTTTCCTCTTATTTGTGCACATTACAATGCATATATGTTGGCATCACTAAGTCCATTCATCCCTACTTTTGACTTAGGCTCACAGAGTGGCATAGTTTCTACATACTTATTGATGTTGATGAGCCTTTCTATTTATTAGACTTGTTGTTAGTCCTCAATGTAAACTACAGGTAATAATACTAGGACTCCTATTCATATTCCCTAGCCTAGTTACTTAAAGAATGGATGGAGAAAGTTGTATAGTACTTCTCCCATGTCTTAGTGTTCTTCTATTTGATGATTTGTATTTGATGATTGGAACATGGGTGGCGAAAGAACCCGAGGAATGTCTAGGTGATATAGAAATAATATTAGATTTTCATTCCTAGTGATGATTGATCTAGAAAGAAACTTATATATCTCTTTTGTTATATTTGGCTTTCACCGAGGCTAGTTGCGTAGAATCCAATTGAAACTTGCTCATAGTGGCATACATGGGCCAGGACTGGAGAAGACCCTCATCAAGGGTGAAGATAAAATGTTAAAGAAGACCCTCAAGGAGGGTGATGATGATGGTGCTTCCTAGTAGAAGAAAACACAAAATATTGATATGTTGGACCAATGATATCATGCAAATATACACAAGATAATTTTCCTAATAATTATAGGCAATCATGCCCTATCACCACTAAATGCCTCTATGTTTGGACTGGTTCTTTCCTAGTGTGGAGGGGTGTGTCCCAAGGGGTTGTATACTGTTGTGAAATGAATAGATCTACGTGGATAATCTAATTGATCAACGCACACAAAAATCACTCTTGAGCTTCCCATAAGCAGTCAAAAGCAAGGATAAATTCTTAATGGAATTTAAAGTGAAGGAATTCCAAAGGATCAATACCGTGCAGTGGTGGTAAGTGTTTTAGACTCTTGAATGTGGAAAGATAACATATAATCCGATGCTACAACTGCTATGAATAAAATTCTAACCCCTCGTTGTCCTCAACTCTGTATATGTAGAAGCCCAAATCATGAAATCCAATTTTCCCTAGAAGTCTGTAGAAAGAGAAAAGTAAACATACTTGTTTTCACAGACTGCATGCATGCCAACTGTTGTTTGGATGATGTTTTTGTGGCAAAGAAATACTTTTACTAATTGCATTGATAGTATCTACCATCCAAAACATATTAATCTAATATAAACACTGAACCCAAACACCAACTATAGATTCTCTATAGGCTACTTTTGGTACAGTATAGACACAACTCCAGTGCGAGAAACATATTTTGTATAGTAAAAAATGAAATTCCTATGACAAGTTCCCTTCTCTAAATTTTCCCTATTTTGATTTTGTTTTACTCATTTTTAACACACATCACATTTCCATGTTTACAATTTTTTGAGGGGTCACATTTCTAGCAAGTTTGTGTTTTAGGAACTCATACCCATTTCCTTGTATTATGCCTTGCTTCCAAATTTTTGAGAGATGACATTTCGAGCACGTTTCTATTTCAACTCATACCTATTTCCAAATATTGGAGGGGTCACATTTCAAATGCATTTTTTTTCTTCTGAAACACATACTTGTTCCCCATATTAGACAACTTATATATATGTATAGTTGAATGATTTTTTACAGGAATGAAAGTGGTCGCTTTTATATGCCTATGGTGATCCTTCACATAAAATCATGTTTTTACAATTGCACCTTTTACTAGTCTCAAAAAAATTTGGAAAAAAGGTCATGTTTGATCTATTCAAGAGAATAAATACTGCACAAGCATTGGGTACAAATCAGAGCAACAAGGACAATAAGCTCCTCACTATTTGGACAATATTTACCCCCAAGGACAATAAAATCCCCTTGTTAGCACTCTAAGGTTGAGTAAATACATCCATACTTCCAACTGGGACCAAAATACCCCTAGTTTGTGTGAGGATTGTGCCACCTACGATGATCTAACAACCTTTGTAAAGATAGGTATCCAACATGTCAATATGATGACACTACAAATTTTGGAATCTACTAACCTTTGGTCCTAAAGTTTGAGTGGCCTCTGATATGCAAAAGATACAGCAACCTTCAAGTCTTGACCAAGGGCTCTCCAAGGTTCCCCAATCCGAGAATGAACAATCCTTCTTCTTTTTGGTTATGTTAAATGTTTTTTTTATTAAAGCTACGTGGGAAGTTTATTAATGTTTTTGTCCATAAGGGAGGTAGACTAGGATATGGAGTTTTCCTATTTTTTGGACTCTTGAAAGACTCTTGGTGAGACTAGATTAGTCTTAATTTTGATTGCTTGGCCTATATGTATGATGAGCTCGTATTGTAATACTTTCTCTCCATATATATATATATATATATATATATATATATATATATAAACCCGTTATGTTCTTGCTAAAACCCTCCCTGCAATTTATTGATTGTATCTATCAATAAAACCCTGACTAGAAAATGATTTAATGGATTAAATGAAAGCATATGACTTACCAAATTCATCTCTACGGGAAAATAATATATTGAAAGCTACCTTAGCGTATGTTTTTCCTGATGCCTTACTAACCTTCACTTTTTCTTATGGGTCTCGATCTTAATCTACCAATGTCCCTCTGAATCTCTTTTGGAAATGAAGGGGTGGACGGCCTTGAAGATAGAAAACCCCCAAAGCTAGGATACCATTAAAATTGACCTGAAGCCCGACGCCCACCCAATAAAAAGCGATCTGTGGGAAGAACCTGAACTATAAAATTTGTTTCAAACAAGAAATTGATATGTTCCCGGTGCAGCTTAAGGGTTTTTCCACATTCACAACCTAGATTTTTGGTTGGGTCAAGGAATGGGTTTGCTAAACGAACAAGAAATGCCTCCTCGGCAACCTTGGAACCTCCTCAATAACCTTCCAACCTCCTCTGCAACATCGATCCTAGTTTGTGGGTGAGGTAAGTGAAAAAACTCCTTTGCGACCTCGGGCCTAGTTCATGGGCAAGGTAAGTGAAAAAACTCCTCTGTGACCCTGGGCATAGTTCGTGGCTGAGGTAATTGAAAAACCTCCTCTACAACCTTGGAAACTACTCTGTAACTTCAGGCGTAATTCATGGGTGAGGTAAGTGGAAGATGTAAAATTTGGAGGTCGCGACAGGGGGAGGGTAAGATGGATAGTTTTAATTGTTTGTTGTTTTATTGAAGGTTTTGTTTAATTATTTTATTTATTATTTATGTGTATTGTTTTATATTTATTATTTTGTTTAATTGTTAGTTTTTTTTAATGTTTTGTTTTCATAAACAACACCATCTCCATTGTCATTGTTGTCATCAACGTCATAAACAACACCATCAACATCATCATCATTGTTAGTGATGATGATGATGATGATGATGTTGATAACAAAATTATTGTTTTCGTCATAGAAAGCAGGATTATCATGATCATTGTCCTTAAGGCTATCATCGTCACTATACCCTTTCTTGAAAAAAAATTGTCATATGAGTGTAATATGGTGACCATTTCGAAGTTTGACAAATAGAGGATGCTTAATAAAGTCCACTATCAAGAAGACTTGAGACAAGCATAGGTAAGAAATAAGGTTAGATGGAATTCATTGTATAATACAATTTATTTCTTACAAATCTTTAAATCTTGAAAATGTGTAAAATTAAATTAATTACAACCTTGATAAATAGGAAATTGAACACAAAATTATTCTTGTCTTATTATTATTTTTAAAATGTCTTCTAACATAGAAACCCTTGATGATGATGATGATACCATTGATGATATTAAAGATGAAGATGGTGATGGTGATGATGATGATAACATTGATGAAAATGATGATTATAACATTGGCAATGATGAGGTTGAGGATAAGGATGAGGTTGATTAGGACGTCGATTATGACGATGATGAAGATGATGATGATTATGGTGATGATGATGATGATACCATTGATTATATTAAAGATGAAGATGATGATGGTCATTATGATGATGATGATGATTATGATACAATTGATGATCATAAAGATGAAGATGATGATGGTTGTGATTATTCTAATGAGTATTAACATGATGATGATTATGGAGATGAACATGATGAGGATGATGATGATGATGATGATGATGATGATAACATTGATGACAATGATGATTATAACATTGACGATGATGAGGATAAGGATGAGGATGAGGTTGATTAGTGATCCAAGAGGATATTGGTGGCCACCCACCTATTCCACTTGGACCCCCACCATTGTTTCTTTCAGTTTTCCAGTTTCCTTAATTGTAGCACAATTTACTATTTTTGGCAATTTTCGGGTCCTAAACTTTCGGAGCCGTTTTGAGGCCCTAAACGACGTTTTTTCAGCATCGAATGGTCGGGAAAATATGAGTCCATTCTGGACATAATATTTTTTGTTTATGGATGTAGTCGTTAAAATATATCTTTCTAACGATGTATCATGCTCGTCAAACGAAGGTAGTATGCTAAAGTTACGACCCCGAGAAATTGATGTACTAAGTCACCCAACGGGGCCCACATTCTGGCGTTTCACCTCCTAGGGTTAGGTTTTTGGATGTGTAGGGTTTCCATTGTTTCTCAATAATATATAGGCCTTTGAGCCTCATTGTAACATAGAGTTCAGAGGCATGTAGCCTCTACATCTCTTCTCAGAGATAAGCTACCAGTACTCTAGCTAGTTTATTTCCATTCTGTATGTAAACAAGTTTCAATTATTGATTAATGAAATGAAGTGTTATTTTTGCTGCATAATTTTTTTTGTGGTTATTTGTGTTTTCTATTGCGTTCCTGCATAAATCCAGATCAATTAGGATGTTGTTGATGATGATGATGATGATGATGATACCATTGATGATCTTAAATATGAATATGACGATGGTGATGATGATGATGATGATGATGATTATGATACCAATGATGATCATAAAGATGAAGATGATGATGGTCGTGATTATTATAATGAGTATGAACATGATGATGATTATGGAGATGAACATGATGATGATGATGATGATGATAACATGGATGACGATGATGATTATACCATTGATGGTGATGAGGTTGAGGATGAGGATGAGGTTAATTAGGATGTCAATGATGACGATGATGATGTTGTTGTTGATGATGATGATGATACCATTGATGATTTTAAATATGAAGATGATTATGGTGATGATGATGACAATGATGATTATGATACCATTGATGATCATAAATATGAAGATGATGATGGTTGCGATTATTCTAATGAGTATGAACATGATGATGATAGCATTGATAATGATGATGATGATAACATTGACGATGATGAGGTTGATGATGAGGATGAGGTTGGTTAGGATGATGATGATGATGATGATACCATTGAAGATGATGAAGATGATGATGATGATTATGATGACAATGATGATGATGATGATACCATTGATGATATTAAATATGAATATGATGATGATTATGATACCATCGATGATCATAAATATGAAGATGATGATGGTCGTGATTATTCTAATGAGTATGAACATGATGATGATGATGATTTCTATTATTCATCATCAATACCATCATCATCAACTTCTTCATATGTATCATCATCTGGGCCAGAATTGTTATCGTTGAAAGGATCGCTCATATTAGCATCATCATCATCAAATTCATTTTTCATTATATATTCATCATCAATATCATCATCGAGTTCAAAATCATCTACTATGGCATTTGGATGATCAACTTCTTGATCGAATTCTTCATCTTGCACACCTGTGGTGACCAACTGCTCCTGATATGCATCACCTTCTTCTTTGACATTGTCTTCTTCCTCTATTGGATTATAATTGACCGGTATTTATCTTGGATCATATCTAACAATGTATGACCAACCTGCTTTACCGAAACCTCTCAATAAAATACTTTCTCTCACTTGGAAGAACATAAGGCTTTGTACTTGGTTTAAGTGCCCTTGTATTAACCATGGTAAATCCATTGGCATGCTCAATAACAGTTCTTTCAGGATCATGTTCATTCATTCATATCCTATACCATTTGAACTCAAACAGAACTATTTTAAATGAACTAAATTCACACTCAATTATATCTTCCGAATAACCATAGTACCTATTTTCATATGCTTCTAGATGCTTGTCACTTCTAGAGCAAACATTAGTGACTTGAAAAACTGTAATTATCCCAATATCGAATGTTTTCTTCTTTTCATCCAACTTTTTTTATGTGAAATTTACAACCATTGTACCATATAGCGTTGTGGTGTATCAATTTCATCATGCCCGACTCAGTAAATAAATACATAAGAAGAAATAAACAAAATAAATACATTTATATAATGGGAAACAACAAAAAAATTGACCAGGGTATAAAATATACTTTCCTTTTTATCTTTTAAACCACATGCTAAATCAATTTCCCTTTAAGTAAGTTCCCAGGATATTCTTCTCGATGACGGTGCACTATTTTAATCAATTTACTAACCCATTCCCATGATAAGGTACCATAGAATTCTATACAACGTTCTATCTATTCCTCCATCCAATCAAGATTATTTGCAATGTATAAATGTACTGCATCCCACATGTGACCAACTATATGGAAAAATAGCAATCAAGAATTGTAAATTAGCAATAATTAAAGGCAATTAAGTTTACATTACAATATTAATGGAATAATAAATATTACATGAGTAAGATATATATGAAATTGAAAAATTAATTGTATAATAAATTAAATATTCACCATCTAATCACCTTTCACTTTCCTTGTTCTACCTTTCCCCAACAAGACCTTCCCTTCAAATTTGTTGATGGAGTTGACATGCAAAATGTGAGGAAGATAGATATTTTTTGCTAAATTTGGAATATATTGACTAATGTACACCATGGATTGATATACCATATAGCCCTGGACAATAGAACCCTCAGTACATGCTCTTTGTATAACAAAAGCCTTCAATGACTTCAAATTCCTTTCCACCATCCACATTGATATTGTGTGTATAGGTCGACACAATTCAATCTCCTCAAATTGGTGTATGAGGTAGTGTTCTTGTGCATTGAAAAATCCTGGAGGTAAATATTTCTGCATTTCACACATTAGACAGGGAATTTATCTCTTCCAATACCTAATATCTTCTTTATGGATTTCTTTATATGAAATCCACCTACAAATGATGCAAGAAAATAACAGTGATCAACAAGATTGAGGCATATATAATAAAGTTCCAGTATGTAAAACTCAATATGTCAATAAGCTATGCAACAAAGTGAACAAACATTTTCATGCATATAAATTATTACTTACCTCATGTATTTACCAAGATTATATATAACTTGTTTTTTGTTGTCGTCAAAGCTATCTGGGAGAGATAGAGGTAGAACGTACTGTAACAAAAAGAAAATGATCGTTATTTATTTAAATTCCAAATAAGAGACCACAATTACTAAAAAGATGTAATAAATTGAAATTATATAGGTAAATAATTACCTTAATGAATGTATGCCACTCATGATTTTTAACACCACCAAAATCACCTTTTTCGTTAAGATATTTTGTATGTTTGACGAAAACCCAATTGGAAAGCTTATTGTCTGAATGACCTATGTTATATCATTGCTTTGTTGATCTGTCAATAACCATGGAAGAATAATTATATTTCGATACTCCTCTCCAAATTTGGAATTAATTACACTTTGCAATGCGTGATTGGCTTCTGCAATGTCACTACAGATTTTTCCAATTTTATCTTTCTCAGTCCTTCCATCTAAGATTCTCCATATAATTTATGTTACATTATTCCTGATATGCATTGTATCGAACAAATGATCTATTTGTAGGTGCTCGTAGTAACGAAACCTACTGAATTGTATGGGATAACTCTTCATTCCTTGTGGAATCCCATTCATGCCTTCACTACAGTCAATATTAAACATAAACAAAAACACATTAACAATAATTCATGACACCCATGGTAGAGAAAATTCAATAAAATTATAAAATTCATAATATTACATATTTATATGCTGCATATACAATTTGCATACCATGACGATGTCTGTTATATTCCAACTTCCATAGGTGAGGTGTCATTATTCGGTGTTTCCTCCCACCCTCTTCTTTACCACTTAATTTTGTTTTCCTAGTAGTTCGATACTTATGGTTCTTAGGGAGGAATTGTATGTACTCATCAAACACCTCCTTTCTTAGACTTATTGGACGTCGAGATTTTATCCTAGGACTACAGACTGGACATGTAAATTTTCCCTTTGTTTGATACCTACAAGATATATGTATTAATGTTATAAGCATTAAAACATTATCAATTAAATGAAAATGCATGATATTTACCTTAAAAACATATTAATTTAAAGTGCAACAGAAATTTACATACCACAAAAATGTGTTAACCCAGGAGCGTCATGAATTGTCCATGCAAGTATTCCATGGAACTGGAATTGTTTTTTCCCTATTGGTCTAGAGATGTCATACATAGTGATGCCATCCCATAACTTCAATAGCTCATCAATAAGAGGATCAATATATACATTCATATATTTAACTTGGCACTTACCTAATTTATTCAACAATATACGATACTATTCAGTTATGTTTCCCAATATATAAAAGGTGTTCTCATGCAGAAATGAAACAAAGAAATGGAATAATATAATTACTTTCAAAAAAATACCTGGAATAATCATTACCAGCATTGTGTGCTCTCTCTTTATCGACATCCAAGGAGGAAGTTTATTGTTTATGATGAAAACAGACCACACTGAGTAAGTAGAATGAAGCTCTCCAAATCGATTGAAACCATTGGTTGCCAATGAAAGTGTAACCTTACGAAGTTCATCTTTAAAAGTTGGCCATTTTTCTCCGATGTTCTTAAATGCAGAACAATCTGCAGGCATGCGAAGCACACCATATTCACTTATGTTCTTTGCGTGGTAATCCATAAAGTGTGTTATACTTTGGCACATGAATAGTCGTTGGAAACATGTAATTATGGGAATATAACGAAGAAATTTGCGAAGCACCTTTTTTGTTACTTGATCAATTCGACATCTACTAATTTCACATTGTTGGAATTTGTTTTCTGATGCATATTGTCCATAATATATAATATGATCATTAGGACATGCATCAATAGCTTGATATCCCATCCAATTTCTTTCATAATCAAGAATACCTCTCGACATGTGCGTGGTAAATTATTTGAAGGTGGTAATAGAAATTCACCCAACAATCTCCAACATTGACAAAAAAATGAAATGTAAACAATATAAATCACAAATATTGCTTATCCCTAATTTATGAATTAATTAACACTAAAAATAGAGGAAAATAGTGAACTTTTCAATATGCCATGTGAAGATGTAATTAATACATTACATACCTTAGGATCTATGTGAAACAAGTGTTTGACAAACCATTCAAAACTTTTAAGTTCACCAACAACAATATAGTAGATAGAATATTTTTTGTTGAGCCTCCATAAAGAGGTTCTTGGGACTTCTCGAGTAGAGGAACACCATGAATATCATGGAGATTGTCCTCATCCAATGGAGAAAATGTGTCTTGTATCAATCTATTTATCTCATATTCGTCATTTGTATCAATAACATCATCTTCATCCATACGATCATTAAGAACTTCATCTTCAATATTATGATATCCATGTTCATCACCTTGTAAATTAGAATTTATACTATAATTGTGTGGCAAATATCTCTCTAGCGATCAACATTTAGGGGGCATTGTCTTTATAATTAGAAACAATGTAATAAAATTAGTGTATAATATACAACACATAAATTTTAAATGATAAAACATTTTGTGAATACATGAAGAATACTATTACAAGAAGTACATTATCTAATCAATAACGTCTTACCGAGGGGCGATATTCAAACCCCCTTCAGCATGACCCTTCTCCTTCCAATATTTTTCAACACTCGTTCTTAAAATTCTTCTCATTCGCAAACCCCTACAATCATTGCAAGGGCAATAACACTTTTAATCACCCTCCGCCTCCAATGCTGCCTTAAACTCAGCATACCTCTTATTATTTTCTTCCCAAGTATTTTTCTTTGACATTCTAATAGTATATAAGAACCAAACAAACTCAATCAATGTATAAGTAAATTAAATAGAGTGTATATATATATATATAAGGAGATTGAAAATTAAAGGACGTTACATGAAAAGCAACAAATATAATTAGTATATCCAAATTGACTTTACTTCGACATGTTACATATCACAAACAATACCCCTCCTTTCCAAGTTAGTAAGGAATAAGTTATTATTGGGGTCTATTCTTACGACCAACCACTATATTTTCGATATTTACTAATAAAATTTAAATCCCCCCCAACGGTTATGTTCTCTCAATCTAGGAACCATGATTTCTCACAAGCACATGGGATCACAATGCTTAAACAAATTTTCACATAGGATATTACCATACTCTAGTTTACCCATCTATAAATAATAAACTAAACAAATAAAACATTTCAAAAGCAATTATCTTGTTTCCCTAATTAGTTCATCTGCATATTTTTTTAATCAAAAAATGATTAAGAGACAAATCTCGATGACATTATATTTACTCATTCGAAAAATATTAGTTCACTAACCAAGGAGAAAGAATTAAAAATACTAACCTGGAAACCAAAGGAGATTGCACAAAAATTCGATGTGGTAAACCAGTACTAGACTCTTGCACTCACAGATCAAACAATAAGCAGAAAAATGGTTGCAACTATAGTAAAACATTTGATTAAATATGTCTTAAGAACATGCATTTATAGATCAATGATCATGGTGGTTACAGCGAAAATGCACAACGAACAAATTTCAACAATAAGGAAAAGTCAATGACCATTACTGTGATGACCATTGATTTGCAAATGTTTTGAGGTTCATCGCTAGAGCGACGAATATGTGTCTTCGTTTCAATAGAGATGAAAATTTTCTGCTGTAGCGAGGAACAATCATATATGTTGCAATAGCGACGATGATTAGGGGTCGGAATAATTTTTGTTCAAAATATTTATCAATTTACCCACGAAAATAACCATTTTCACTTATTCGTGGCAATATTCCGTGGAACTTTTGAGCCATGTGTACTAATGGGTAGTTACCTTATTCCTAATATTATTCTTAAAAATCACATGCATGCCTTTTTGGGTGAGAGCTTTGAGGACTTACATTGGTCAAATGTAAATGTAAATATATATGCTTCTCTCCTTTATGTCCATATTTTTTTGACAAATTTTGGACATCACAAATATAAGGGTAAAGGGTTAATAAGTATAATTTTAACTTTCATTTGTTACATAAGATTTGCTCATTTAACCAACTTTCCACCAAATCAGTATGCATAATTGATGCTACTCATTTGAAAAGAGGGAATGGTCTAAACATTACACTCCACTCTCAGTTTATTTGAAAGATCAATTCTCTATTTTATTCCTTAAATGAAATTAATAACCTGCAATCATATTTGTGGTCTTCCTTGTAGGAAGTAAATCTGCTACAAAATCCTATGATCATTCTCACAATCAATTCAAGTTTAAAAAATTTCCCTTGAGGTTTTTAAGCTAGCTTTAAATTCATTCTCAAGCTAGATTAAAATTCATTCTCAAGTATGAAGCTATTTTTATAGTTCTCGACCTACTATTAGATTTACTTTCCATATTTCAATCATGTTACAATTGTAGGGAGTAAGGGATATTGGACTGCTAGGGTCACTTCACCACACAGGAAGAGAGCTACTATATCCCTCCTCACACTATTAACGATGAGCTACTATATCGCATCATTTACTCATAGTCATCCTTTATATGTGACTTAATGTAAAAGAATCAAGCCCCATGAATACAAGGATGAAAAAATTATTTCTTGTTCTGGTGTAGTAAAGAAAAATGCCCCAAGAAACAATATAAATAACATGTACCAACATTGAGTACAAAGAAGGTTTCTCATTTCTAAATTTTGAGAAATAAAGTCCTATGATATTATCCAATAGTTGAGAAACGTAATGAGAAGGGAACCAACATGACAACTAATACACATAGTAGTAGATAAAATTCAAAACAAATTTGAAATCATGTCGCTAAGAATGAAAGTTGAGAAATCCATGTGTTGACCTTATTAGCTATACATTGGATCCCTACTTCCCAACTGGTATTTAGCAATCTCTAGAAGGAAAAAATGAATCCCTAGCTAGGTCAAATCCAAGACCAATTATGCTTAGAAACCCTCTGTAGAATGGCCTCTTGGTCTAGGAAATGGAATTGGGTCTTGGAGAGTTTCGAATCATAGAAAGAAAAATAAAAATAAAAACAGACAAACTAAACTTATTGAAGACATCTCTGTGGGCCTCCTCTTCCTCCTTTGCACTCAGGGTTTATGGTTAATTATCACTCAGTCATAAATTTCTTGAATTGATTCATGAGTTAGTTATATATTTACTCATATATTTAGTCATTTATTTGGTTATTAATTGTAGGTATTTGGTCATTAATTGTTTCTATTTGGCAATATATTTACTCATTTATTTGTTAGTTCATCTAGACATTTCTTTGGTAGTAAATTTCGTCATTTATTTGGACATTAGATGCGACCATTTTAGTAATATATTTTCTAATTTAATTAGTCATTATTTTTTGTCATTTTGCAATACATTTAGTCATTTATTTGGTCATAATTTTCTCTATTTGATAGTACATTTAGTTATTATTTGATACTTAGAAAACACTTAAATAAAAATTAAAAGTGCCTAGATAACTACTCATTTAAACAAACAACTTACACTTACAAAGCACAATATAAAGGAAGATATTTTATGATCGTTATAACAGCTTATTACATTATTTTCCTTTATCCAACAAAATAGTTCAATTGAAAATAATGATGTACATATTTTTGCATCCCAGTGTTTTTGAATCCATGCAAAGCTAACAAGCATATGCAAGTTGTTGATACGAACTTTGAGAATAATAATGACCATTAAAATACATCACTCTCTATATCCATGCGAGAACATTAGGATTGTTCTACCAGTCTATATAGCCAAGTTAGTAGATCGGAAGTCACATCTAACAATTCCTTTGTACTCTCTTGCAATCTAGAAATAACAAAGCAATATTTTCCTTTGCCCTGCCCCAAAAAAATACATACATAAATATTAGAAAAATTTTATTACAAGTAATTCTAGAAAAAGGTACGTATAATTTGTGTTAATGCTTTCACGGACTTTGGTCATCAACATAATTAAAGATATAGGATAACAAAAATTAAAGAGATAAGAAAATAATAATTAAACTATTTCATATTTTATTACACATAAAATCATTAAAATTTTAAGAATTAAAAAACATTAAAAATTAATCAACATAATTAACATAAATATTAAAATAACAAAATCAATATAAATGTACTCATACCACCACATATCCTCCAAAGTCTACATGTAAATACAATGCATGGGAAAAAATTTCTAAAAATAAATCTCTTGAAACCTAAACTGAAATCATGCTAAAAATAGCACAATATATGTTGTACTCTTAGATTACATTAAAATATAGAAACATTTTGATTTAAGCTTGCTGCACCACTTAAGCTTTTTCTTTTCCCTTTTAAAACAAAGAATTACCATCAAACATTAATGATTCATACTATACCAATCTCTACTATGCAAACTATTTAGAGAAACCACTTCCAAGAATAAACTAATTCAACATTGAACATTGCTTTTGCAATTCATTTGATCCTAATTATGATACACATCAATTTGCAATTTTACATGAGCCTCGATCAAAACCTTATCCATTTTGATGAGTGGAAGGATGATCAAATGAAGAAAGCGAAATATTATGTATCTATAATTGCAATAGACTAAGTGAGTAAGTGCACCACTTAGGAACATAGTTGGATTCTTTACCTCATCATCATGTCCAAACTTCTATAATACAATACAATTGAAAGGATCACCCATTGCATATCATAAAAAAAAAAACCATTCTCCCACCGAGGGTCACTAACCGAAACACGGCTATTGATTATAAATTTTATTATAATAATGTAACTAATATTGTTTTTATTAAAAACAGATACGCATTGTGATTTTTAAGCTCGCATTGCTTAATTTCATATTAGGAAGAGAAAGCGAGCATGGGATCAGAGAGTGTTGTCAAGGGTGACATCATTCTTCCTTATTGAGATTAAGGTAATAACGTGAAAAAAGAGTAAATCATTGAATCCACCTATCCTTCATTAACCCATCATTATGAATAGCTTTACTTATATGGTGGGAAAATGTTATTAAAATGAATTTGATGTTCCAAAAGTTTGGGGAAAGTTCCGTACAACTTGCACCACATCTTATCTAAAGTAGCATAGAATGAAAGTTATGGAAACTGTGTTGAGGCTCAAATTACCAAAAGTGTTGGAGAATATGGAGGACGAATGCAAGTTGCACTAAAGGTTGTTAGTTTTAATATTGTCTCTATGGAGAAATGCAAGTAGTCATAGATTTTAGTTCAGATTAATATCACGTTGCTCCCTACAGAACCGAAGAATTAGATTGTAGGATGTCCATGTCAAATTTCCATCTCCTATGTCTACATACCATAATGGACCATCTTTTTCTTCATTGCAATCTATCCAAAGCTCTCTGCAACCTTTTAGTTTTTCTTGGGCATTTTCAAAACTTCTGTAAGCATCTCTCTCCCATCTTTCCATTATCTCCAATTTTAATGCAGAGGCCTGAATTTGCTTGATAAAAGTAAGTTCCAAATATCTTTCAACCTCTTGTCTTGAAGCATAATCAAGGAGCTATCTTCGTTCTGATTATGTGAGTGATTCATCCCATGGCTTTAGCAATAAGCCATTTATGGGTTGGTAAAGTGGAGCTTTATCACGACCTGCACCTAAACTTGAGGCACCAACTGAGAACATGCTGAGAGTAGGAGTAGTTTGTTTTGACTGTTCTCTCGTGAGCATATCAGCAAGGCAATTGAGATATCATGGCTTATACACAATGTCAAAATCAAGTTGCTTAGCCAAATAAAGCATTTCAAAATACGACTACTATTTTCTGCCATCATATTTTCATTTTTAAAAATACTAGGCATTATCTTTAAGTCTATCCTAATTATAAATCTAACTGGCTTTAGGAACAAAATAAAATGCTTGACTGTTTTCTTAACAGCCAAGATCTCATTGTGGCTAGACAGATAGTTAAGTTATGCTGCTTTGAAATATCTTGAGCCATAGCCACACACATGCTCTTTGCCTTCTAGGGCTTCAAGAAGAACTCCACCCCAAGTGTGGGAAGAAGCATCTGTTTCAATAATAAGCTGACCTGATCCCTGAGGTAAAGAAAGGGGAGGCAGATCTAAAACTTTGGCTTTAATATGTTGAACTGCCAAGGTCATCTCTTGTGACCATTTTACAGGATTCTTCTTTAACCTTTGCTGGAGAAGATGTATATCAGTAGCTTGTCCTCTATAAAAAGGTCTGATGTAGTTGAGACTTCCTAGAAACCTCTGCAACTGGGTCTTGTCAAGAATCTGGTCTAGGAAATGACTGAAGACGCTTAGGATATGTTTCTGTAGAATGACTTGTCCTCTTTGTATCTTAAACCCAAGAAATTCCATTTCAGTCTTTCCTATCTCCATCTTACTTTGAGACAAAACTAATCCATGTTTAAAGACCAAATCATAAAACATCTGCAAGTGTTTTAGATGATCTTGCAGGTTTATAGAACATATCATAATATCATCAATAAAAACAAGTGCCCATTGTTTCTCTCTAAAGATGTCTTCCATGCGCTTCTGGAACTCAAATGGAGCGTTGTTGATCTCGAATGGTAAAACTTTCCACTAGTACTAACCATGAGGGACTACAAATACTGTTTTAAAACGGTCTTTTGCTTCGATCCCAATTTGGTAGAATCGTGATTTTAAATGGAACTTACTGGAGATTGTATAACCAGTGATTCTTTGCAAGAGGCTGGCTTTATCAGGTAGAGGGTATCGAACTTTTTGTAACACGGCATTGAGAGGCTTATAGTTCACAACAAGCCTCAGCTTTCCTCTCTTCATCTCAGAATGTATGTTTACCACAAAGGCATGGCAAGCCCAAGGGCTCTTGCATGGTTCAATCAATCCTTTAGCTAGAAGCTCTTTGATTTCTAAGGCACAGAAATCTCTCTCTGATGGAGACATAACACGGGCAAAAGCCTTCATAGGCTTAGTTTTCTATAGTGGATCAAAAGGCAGGGAGACAGAATATTTTTCTCTAGTCCAGAAAGCATTTGGGCTTTCTGAGCAACAGTCTTTGACTAATTTTGCAGTGATATCTGCAAGGGATTTTTCTCCATGGATATTTGAAAAAGCTATACAACGATCCATTTTTAATAGTTGAGTAGGGTTAGATTTTTGCACAAACTTTTGTATAAGGGATTTGCACTTTGGAACGGAGTTAAATGAAATAGGAAACTCTATTGTACAATCATTTATGACACAGGAAAATATCATTTTCTTGGTATCTACAGAAATTGGACTCACTCTAGATAGGAATTCTGAACCTAGGATACAGTCTTCATTTATGTCATCAAGTCTATCCAGGCTAGACGGATAGTTAAGTTCTGCTGCTTTAAAAGATCCTGAGACAAAGCCACACACATGCTCTTTGCCTTATAGGGCTTCAAGAAGAACTCCACCCCAAGTGTGGGAAGAAGCATCTATTTCAATAATAATCTGACTAGATCCCTGAGGTAAAGAAAGGGGAGGCAGATATAAAACTTTGGCTTTAATATGCTAAACTGCCAAGGTCATCTCTTGTGACCATTTTACAGGATTCTTCTTTGACCTTTGCTAGAGAAGATGTATATCAGTAGCTTGTCCTCTGTAAAAAGGTCTGATGTAGTTGAGACTTCCTAGAAGCCTCTGCAATTAGTTCTTGTCAAGAATCTGGTCTGGGAAATGACTGAAAATGCTTAGGACATGTTTCTGTAGAATGACTTGTCCTCTTTCTATATTAAACCCAAGAAATTCCATTTCAGTCTTTCCTATCTCCATCTTACTCTAAGACAGAACTAATCCATGTTTAAAGACCAAATCCTAAAACATCTACAAGTGTTTTAGATGCTCTTACAGGTTTTTAGAACAGATCAGAATATCATCAATAAAAACAAGTGCCCACTGTTTCTCTCTAAAGATGTCTTCCATGCGTTTCTTGAACTCAGATGAAGCGTTGTTGATCCCGAATGGTAAAAATTTCCACTGGTACTGGCCATGAGGGACTACAAATGCTGTTTTAAAATGGTCTTTTGCTTTGATACCAATTTGGTAGAATCCTGATTTTAAATCGAACTTACTGAAGATTGTACAACCAGTGATTCTTTGCAAGAGGATGGCTTTATCAAGTAGAGGGTATCGAACTTTTTATAACACACCATTGAGAGGCTTATAGTTCACAACAAGCCTTGGCTTTCCTCTCTTCATCTTAGAATGTTTGTTTACCACCAAGGCATAGCAAGCCCAAGGGCTCTTGGATGGTTCAATCAATCCTTTAGCTAGAAGCTCTTTGATTTCTAAGGCACAGAAATCTCTCTCTAATGGAGACATAACACGGGCAGAAGCCTTCATAGGTTCAATTTTCTGTAGTGGATCAAAAGGCAGGGTGACCAAATATTTTTCTCTAGTCCAGAAAGCCTTTGGGCTTTCTGAGCAACAATCTTTGACTAATTTTGTAGTGATATCTACAAGGGCTTTTTCTCCATGGATATCTGAAAAAGCTATACAACGATCCATTTTTAATAGTTGAGCAAGGTTAGATTTTTGCATAGACTTTCTAAGCAATAGTCTTTGACTAATTTTGCAGTGATATCTGCAAGGGCTTTTTCTCCATGGATATCTGAGAAAGCTATACAACGATGCATTTTTAATAGTTGAGCAGGGTTAGATTTTTGCACAAACTTTTGTACAAGGGATTTGCACTTTGGAACGGAGTTAAATGAAATAGGAAGCTCTATTGTACAATCATTTATGACACAGGAAAATATCATTTTCTTGGTATCTACAAAAATTGGACTCACTCTAGATAGGAATTATGAACCTAGGATACAGTCTTCATTTATGTCACCAAGTCTGTACATGGTTAGGGTGTCATTTGTTCCTTTGAGATTTATTGGGAAATTCTTAGCTTTTGCAACAAGGGGGACAGGGGTTCCTTCAATGGCTGAACCTCGATCTGAAGTATTTTCCCAATAAAATGAGGGAAGAGCTTAACCTTTTTCTAGGTTCACCTGTCATCCTGAATCAAGCATACAGTCTAGAAAATATGGTTTGAACTCACTTGGACAAAACTGGATTCGCACAAATATCTTAGGACCTGTGAGCATTCCCAAACTAGGATCAGGAGATGGCTCTCTCTTTTCTGGACTCTCCATAGCTTGTTCATAGTGCTTGCTTAGCTCTTCATCTGATGATTGATCCCTTTCAATATGAATGATTTTGATCATATTTTTCAAGTCTTCAATCTCTATTACAAAGCTTTTAATTTTTCTCTCTAATTTGCAGTCTAAGCATTTGCTCTTTGTCTACCCTATAACATTGTCTGTTCTCATGACCATCTGGGTAGCTTTTATAGAGTTCAATAGGATTATACAAGGCAGGAGTAACAAAACTTACCTTTTCTTTGCCTTTATCTTGCTCAAGCTTTTTAATCAATTGCTTCTTTTCTTCTTTTAAAGATGCTCTAAGCATATATTCAAAGGCAGGGGTCTCTGACAATTGCATGTCTATTGCTGCAATTTGTTTCTCAATGTTCTGTGGCTTGTTTACAGAGAACATATATAATGAGAAATCATATTCTGGGGGCTCAAACCCTCCCAAATTTGGTTATGAATCTGACTCTAAAGAGGAAGAAGAAGGAGCATTAGAGGAAATTTCAACTCAAAATGGGCCTTTTAACTTGTATTCAAATTCCATGTCATCATGTGTTAGCCAATGAAATTGCTTTAAATTTGAAATACCGTATAGGTCTTAAGCACTTTTTTAATATAAATTTGGGGATAGGTATCATAAAAAAAACTACTTTTTTTGTTTGTATTTTTGACATATCTCCCCGTGTTTTTACTCAAATTTCGATCGGGAGAGCTCGTTGGATGCGGAATTAAATTCCGCATCCAACAAGTACCCACTCGGCATACTTTTGATAGACCCCGCTACCCCAAAAACAAAAAATACCTGAAAAAATGAAATGATGATGTCATCATTACGTTTTTTTTAGTATTTCTTGTTTTTGGGGTAGCGGGGTCCATCAAAAGTATGCCGAGTGGGTACTCATTGGATGCGGAATTTAATTCCGCATCCAACGAGCTCCCCCGATCGAAATTTGAGTAAAAACACGGGGAGATATGTCAAAAATACAAACAAAAAAGTAGTTTTTTTCTTTTCTTCCTCCAAAATTAATAAATATTATTTTATTATTTTAACTATTATTTTATTAATTCATTTTAGGAGGCCCATTTTGAGTTGAAATTTCCTCTAATGCAAATTTTTGAAGAGCAGCCTTGTCATTTTCGAACTCAGAATCATCTGAAGTACTGGATGCATCTGAAGGTAAAAAGATAACTTCGCCAGAGGGTGACTCGTTGTCTGAAATGGAATGTAAATCCCACCATCTAGGATCTAATTGAGCACATAAGGCAGCAAGCCTTGGTTTGGATTTCTTTTTTGGACATTTGTTTTCCCAATGGCCCTTTTGGCCACAAATGAAGCATGTTTCTTTATCATTTTTATCTGTCCTTCTTTTAACAAACCTTTTATGAGGGGGTTTGTTCTGTCTCTTAGGACCGTGATATCCATGCTTTCTTTGATGCTTATATGGCTTGTCTGGATGATATCTAGGGGCACTGGAATAAAAACCTTTCTTATGCTTTGTCTTATGGCATTTGCAATCATCTTTTAAGTGACCTCTATTATAGGCACCACATCCCCAATCAGCATCTTAGCAACATTTTTACAGAAGGATGATGAGTACATACTTTGATGGTGCTTAAAGTCCTTGCTGACTCTTTTTTCTAAGCAATGCTCTTGCGTTGTCTCTAGTATATAACTGTGTAACTGGGCTAGAGGGAGGCCTTTGTAATTGATGTTCTTGTCCTTCATGTATTCTTCCATAGCATCTGGAATATGACCAAGGAAACTTCCAAGATAGTGCTTCAAATAAGCTGGATCTCCTAACTTTCCAGAGGAAATCAAGAGTTGTTGCATGTAGCAGAAATATTCTTCACTCTGCGCTAGATTGCAGAGTCGGGCTGACATGAGTAGAGAAGCAACGTGTTCGAATTCTTCTCTTTCTTCTGAACCGTAAAATTATTTTCCCAATGCTTTAATTATCTACTGATTAGCATCTTCAGCAGAAAGCATTTCATTTCTGTCTTCTTGTGGGAGCCATCTCCACCAATCATTAGCAAGTCCTGAAAGGCCTGCTGTTATTTGTCCAGCCAGTTGTTGACCTGAAAGGGCATCATTCTGGGTTCTTTTGTAAAGGGTCCACTGCCCTAACATTTGGATTGCAGTCTTAATATCCTCACGAGATTGACACTGGATATTTAAGACAGGTTGGTCAGGCATTTGGGACAGAATATTATTCATGGTGTTAATTCCAAACTGGAACCTTGGATTTGGAGCTTTCAATGCGTCAGGCATCCGGAGATCAAAGGTATTATCACGACGAGGAGGATTATGAATGGATGAAGATTCAGCTATATGGTGAGCAGACATCATGTTTAAATATTTAGTATCCAGGGCAGGTGGAAAGGTTTTAAAGTGACCAATCCATTCTCTAATTTCATCACATTCTTCTTCATCTCTACCAAAATTAAATTCTGGTTTTTCCTCTTTGGAAAGACTGAGCACACTAAAAAAGACACTACGATGGTGTTTACTTTCTTTTCGTTTATGGCCTTGTGAAGCCAAGGCAAAAACTGAGTGAGTGAGACCTGGGAATTTTTTCTTAAGCTCTTGAGTTTGAGTCAAAAGCTGTTCTAACTTAGCAAGTCTTCACTCAATCTTATCTACAGCTTTCTCAACTGCTTCTTTCATCTCTGCAGAATATTTCAAGAGATGATCTAACAATCCTAACTTGGTTTCTACCAGAGTGATATTTTCTTTTTCTTCTACTATGATCTTTTTTAAAGCAAGGAGATCATAGGCCATGTCATCGAGATTTTGTACAGTCATTTTATGCTACATATTGCTCCAGTTGGCAAGTTTTATCTCATCGAGGACAGACTCATCAGGGCCTGAAGTAGGCTATAATAAACCACATTATGTAGGATATGGAAGTGACAGCCGAGTTTATTGTTGGGCAAAGCATGGGGATTTAATTGTGGTTTTAAGAAAGGCCATAGCTTAGAGTGCGTCGTAAGTCCTTGTTTGAGTAAAACCTGTGTGAGCTTAAATCCCAGCATTACATGGACCCTTCAATGGATATCGTCTCTCTCACAACACTAGATTATCAATCTGAAAACAGTACATAAGTTTCTTTAGCAGAAAGAAGATCTTCTTTTATGAATGAATCGTCCTCTTCCAATTCTTCAATTATAAATATCCATGATTTCAATCCTTCTAAGGATTGGTAGTTACCTAAAATTCTTTCGTCTGATGTTTATAAACTAAATTGGTGGTAGTACAAGTCTGCTACTCATATTAAAGTTTCTTCGATAGATGTCTCCTTCACAGATTCTAAAGAGCCTATCTATATAAATCTGATAGACAAAGCTCAAATTGACTAGGCTATTAAAGAAGGCTACATATATGCACATATTGG
>LPNX010363652.1:42293-54490 GCA_001517045.1 Pseudotsuga menziesii | reverse complement strand
TATTACAATGATAAATTGAGATATGCTTATTAAAGATACACCCTTATGAGCAACCAACATTTTGGGAAGGAAATAAACGTTCCTTTGGAACAAACTCTATTGTTCTCAAAGTACCATTGGCAACCTCATCTATCCCAATCCTTGGAATTGGCTCCATAAAATGTTGTTGTCACTATGAGTAAAAAAAAGTGTGATTTGGTTGAGTTCAAAAGAGCTTGGTACCTTCTCCTCTTGACAAATACACAACTACAGTCACCAACTCTATAGACGATTTTGAATTTTTCATGTCGAGGTTCGAATGTCCATAGTTTATTCCATCTACCATATAAGGGCCAAATAGAATTGTTGGATTGACATGAAACTAAGGACAGTATTTCTTGGATTGAAATAAGATTGAGGACAATTATCTTTTATCCTTCGAGTCCTGATCCTATTAGAGACAAATTGTCTTTTGTTTCCCACAAATTTATGTTTATCAAGAAGTATCTTTGGAAATCAAATATACTACATGTTGTGATTACTTTGCTACATGGTTTGCACCCAACACCCTACACTAGGACAAGTCTGAGCATTGATTTTAAATCCCAAATTCGACCCATTTATGCATATTATTTCCCACACTTTATATCACTGGCCTAAACACACCCAGAAATGTCTAGATCTGCTCAAATTATGCTTCATGTCCATTGTTTTTGCTTACAACAATGCTTAGAAAACATGTTCAAGCGTTGTCAAACTATGTCCAATACCATCATTGGTAGTATTATTACTACTTAAGAGTGTGAACTCAATACGTTAATACCTGCACTATTAAGTGCTCAGGAATATAAACCCTAAGCATGAAAGCAAGGGAAAATTTATACATTAAGTAACTTTTGTTTAACAACATTGCTCCAAAGAGCTCAACCGATAGCCATAAATTTTGAATCCTTGGAAAAAATATTATGCTATATGTATGTAATATTATGATATAAAGAGGCATTTACCCAATTCTTTAGGGAAAAAGAAAAATTAAATGAAACCCCTATAGGGAATATCCACCCAAGGTGAAATCCGGGTTATTTTCCATTCACATAGGTAGAAAGGAGCCAAATGCTCTTACAAATTTTGTACATACATGGATGTTCCAATGGAGTAGTGGAAATTGTAAGAAGGATTACCTAGAAAGGTTAACATCGTGTGATATGCAAACAAAGGAAATGGATAAAGTTAATTTCAAAAAAAAATCAATAAGAACAATAGTGTAACTGTTAACCACTATTCAATAAAGTTCTAGTTTGACTCAATTACACCAAGGAAAAAATGGTCATGAGATAATTAAATCCTTACTCAACCACAAGAATGGCATGGCCAGTCTCCCTAAAGAGCCACAATCTTCCCAACATCAAATTTACTCAACAATTATTTTTTCCAAAAGAAAAATAGTTGTTCCTTGGTATTCATTTGAATCAAAGGGAACGATTATAACACATATAATGTCCTTCTCAAATACCATAGCATGTCTAAGAGAGAAGGGAAACAATCTTAGTCTCACAATGAGATACTTCCCTCCAGTATTAACCTGAATCATGGACTCTTATAGATAGATACAATGCAATATCATACTTGATAAGAGACTTGGTTTCAAATATGAGTCAATGGACAAGTGAATAAATCATCCACCTACAAATTATTCTCTTACAATTTATTTAGTCCTCACAGGTGAAAAATTGCAGGCATTTTCCTAAGGCCATTTAGGCCAGTTTTAGGTGCAACATAAGGTGAGTGGCTACTTTGGCAGGCCAATGTTATCTTGACCTTAGACTGTTTTTCAAAACGGATTCGATCCTAAAGTGTGTAAATCATCCACCTATAATATTATGTTTTCATAAAATTTGTATCCCATATAGGTGAGAAACGGTGGGAATTTTACCAAGGCTACTTAAGCCATTTTTTCAATAAACCAATTTTTCCAATGACAAGCATTTTTTTGTCAGGGTGCAAAATAGGCTTACTGGGTGATTTGGAAGGAAAATATCTCCTTGATTAGTGACTTTTTTTCAAATATGAGTCAATGGAAAAGTGAATAAATCATCCACCTGCAAGCTTATGCTCTCATAATTTTTTTATCCCGCATAGGTGGAAAATTGTGGGCATTTTCCTAAGGCCATTTAGGACAGTTTTAGGTGCAAAACAAGCTAAGTGGCTATTTTATTAGGCCAATATTTTTTGAAACATAGAGTTTTTTTTAAACTGATCCAATGTGTAAGTGCACCAATCATCCACCTACAAGATGATGATTTCATAGAAAGTATATCCTTCACATGTGAGAAATGGTGGGGATTTTACCAAGGGGTGAATCCATGAAGATGCGTGTCTATTTTGGGGGGTCTTATGAGAAAATAAATTTGATTTTTTCATGTTTTTCAAGTTTGGGCGAAAGAAAGTGATATTTTCATTTAGAATTTCACTTTCAAGTAAAAACAAAAAATTTAGAGGATAATGTTATATTTCTATGCATAATTTTTTGAATTTTTTTTATTGAGATTTGATATGTCGTTTCAGAAAATGTTTGGCAGTGTGTCCTTATAAAATGAAAGGACTAAAAAATAGTCATGTTTGGTTTCGCCCGTAAAATCATTGTTAAAGTCGTGTTTTGCAAAAAAAAATATGCTACGATAATCTACACACAATATACTATTGCGATGACTATAACTTTGTAACCAACGGATCTATATACTAATTATAATATTTTTTTGAATTTGATCAATGGAAAAACCTTGTCAGTTTTAAACATGTTTTTGGTTGCGCCACTTTTCTCTCAATTGACTATAAAACTTAAAAATCTACGAATACCCTTTTGAAGTAGACACTCCAATTAAATGCACCATATTTGTTTCAATTTTTTTGGTGGTGTATTTTTAAAGTTATATATTTTTCATTTCACCGCATTTTGAAAGAGATGAAACTAAACTTTACACATGTTAAGAAACAAAAAAATTAAAAATATCGGATCTCACCTATACACAACAAAATCTATACCTACGGAAAGTAGATTTAATGACGAAACTAAAGATATCAAGTCCGACAGTCGATTTGTAGTGTAAGGCATCCATTTTACCTTCTGAAAATGGAGAAACCTGAAAACTGTGTAGGTTACAGGTTTCAGAGGTTATTCGGCCGAGTAATGTTTTTCCATAACGGCAACGTTACAAGAAAGGGTGTTCGGCCGAAAAACTAAGCGCAAAAAAAAATTCGTCGACCGAAAAAACAATCGTATAAGTAAAATGAAAGAGCCTCATTATTTTCGCACCTCTTCATCTTGTATAAGTAAAATGAAAGAGCCTTATTATTTCCGCACCTCTTCATTTCATATAAGTAAAACGAAAGAACCTCATTATTTTCTCACCTCTTCATTTCGTATAAGTTAAAATATTTTTGAAGGAGATTTCAGAGGAGATTTCTTTTGCCAAAGGGTTTTTTTTAGAAGGTATTTTTCCTCTTATTTATTTTCAAGGGATACATTCAAAGAGTTTTTTCCAAGGCACTTTTGCCAAAGATTTTGTGTTCTAAAGTATTTTTGAAAAGAAGTTATTTTTTTGCAAGAAGTTTTTTCATAGAGTTTTTTTCCAAGATATTTTTTCAAAGTAGGTTATTTCTTTGCAATGGGTTTTTTTCCAAAGAGTTTTTTTTCAAGGTCTT
This sequence comes from Pseudotsuga menziesii, assembly GCA_001517045.1. Lineage (NCBI taxonomy): Eukaryota > Viridiplantae > Streptophyta > Pinopsida > Pinales > Pinaceae > Pseudotsuga > Pseudotsuga menziesii. The sequence goes on along the minus strand of LPNX010363652.1, from coordinate 50,809 downwards.
TTTGCAAAGGAGTAGTTTCTTTACAAGGGGTTTTTCAAAAAGTGCTTTCCAAGGTATTTCTGCAAAGTAGGTTCTTTGCAATGGGTTTTTTCCAAAGAGTTTTTTTCCAAAGTATTTTTGCAAATGGGTTTTTTCTTCCAAAATATTTATATAAGTTGTTTTTTCAAATAAGGTTTTTTTCAAATAGTTTTTTTTTCCAATTGTTTTACAAAGAAGATTTCTTTACAAGATGTTCTTATTTTTTTCCAAGGGTTTTTCAAAAAGAGATTAAGAAATCATGGGAAATAAAAGAAACCATAAAAAAAAGTGATCGTAAACGTGATGACGATGCTAATAGGGAAAAACAAAAACTCAGAAATACAGCCAAAAGAGCAAGGATTGTAGAAACGGAAGAAATAATTGAAGATATAAGAACAGATTTACATGACACTGTTGATGAAATGGAAATTGAAAATAGGGTACAAGAAAAACAAATGGAAGTTGAAGATACCATTGTTGAAGATGTAAGTAGTGATTTACATGTTAATGTTGATGAAGTCAATATTGAAGATCAAAACCAAGATCCAGAAATTGGACCTGGTATGTATATATCATGTATTTTCGAAATTCATTTTTTATAATGAATTGTATTTTTGGACATATGTTAAATTTAATTTAATTTGATGTATAGGTACTTTCACTATTGATGATGAAATTCTAGAAGACATTGATTGCGACAAATATGGAGAAAAAATACCCATACATGTTGCACGATATCGTGCTACAAAAATTTATGATGATATTCTCAAGGATTGTTCAATAGCAGGAAAAACGCAAATTTTGAGATGTTTATTGGTGTCCAATAAGTTAGAAGGTGCTACGTCATTATTGGGTATTCACAAGGCGAAAAAAGAGTCGAAACTGAAACATAATGTGATAGAAAATATAGGTGATGCAATAAAAAAATTTGGAAAATCCAAAAAGAAAGATACTAGTGTTGCACGTAGAGCAATTCAGACAGCAATTGTTTCAGCTAGTACTAGACAAAAACGTTTGACAACACAACTAGCACAAGCAATTGGAACCTCAAGAAAGACATTATACAAACATAGCAAATTCAGAATGCAAATAGATGAAAATGATGAACTTGCTTGCTGGGAAATTATTTGTAGAAAACCTTACAAAGATAGAATGGGAGAAGGTGTCAAAGATATTGTACAGAAATATTGGTTGGAACATGCTCAAGTTTCACCAAATTCAAGGGATGTGATACGACAAAGAGTATCACGAAATGTATATGAAATCCGTCCAAAACATATAATGGAAATGACATAAGTACAATTGTTCAATAAATTCAAGGAAGATCATCATGGAATTAATATGTCAATCACTACATTCGTGCAACAAAAACCATGGTATGTTAGACCTATTACTATATGTGACACATGTTGTTATCGTTATCATGTGCAATTTCAATTATATTACGACACATTTCTTGAATTTGGTAAAATGTTTTGGACAAATTCACCACCTCCGCCGACAGTACGTGAATTCATATCTCAAACCCTATGTGAGAGAAATCATGATGAAGTATTTTATAAGAAAAAATGTGTCAATGGAAAACATTGTCATGGTTGTGGAAATCTTGTTTTATTCCACAATAAATACCCTATCGATAATTATCAGTCGCTTTCAAATGTAACGGTTGATTGGAGAAGATATGAATACAACATTTATTCTACAAGTTCTAGTGATGCACATTCCAAAAGAATTGAATTGCGAGAAGATAAAATATGTGTGACAGATTTTCTCAAGAAATTTAAAAGTGAAATTTATAAATACACCAAGCATTCACATAGAGCACGATGGCAAGACCTTCAATTCAAACATTCCCGTGAAATTTTCCCAGCTGGAACAATTTTGTCTGTGGTTGATTTTGCAGAAAACTACACATTTGCTGCACAAAAAGAGATTCAAAGTGAATACTATCATTCTGACCAAGTTTCGATATTTGTCCATGTTCTATATAGACATTCTCAACAAGATATTAATGTCATTGAAAGCACGTGTGACAATCGAGATGTGATTAAAGAATATCACTTTTATATCAGCGATGATCGTACACATGATACACATTTTGTTCAACATTGTATTGAAAAAAATTTCTATGATTCACTAAAAAGTTGTAAAGTTATATTCAATGAACATTGGATATGGTCGGATGGATGTGCGGGACAATTTAAATCTTCACGATCATTTTTTTGGTTATGTCGACTTCATAAAGCAATGAACATTAAACATTCCTGGAATTTCTTTGAAACTGGACATGGAAAAGGTGAACATGATGGTGCAGGAGCATGCGTAAAAAGAGCACTTTGAAGATGGCAAATGAAACATTCTTCTAGATGATTACATTCAGCTAAAGAGGTTGTCCAATGGTGTAAATCAAATCTAAGCCATGATTGTAGTCAACAATCAAAAGATGTGCGTAGGTATGTACATTATTTTTTTAATTTATAGTAATTGTCAATTTTAAAAAATGTATGTACTAACATTGAAGTATTTGTACACTAACATTAAAAGTTGTCATTTGTGATTTATCATTTATTGTGTAGGTTTTTTTGGCTTGTTGGGGTCCAAGATATATATAGATCAATACCATACGAGGCTAGCACCATACATGGGACTAGAGAACTTCACTCTATTCAAACAAAATCCTTCAAAAATGTGTTTGCATTTGACAGTAGAAAGAAAACATGTTTTTTTCTTATTTGCACTGAAAATGTTGAATCTACAGAAGTTTGTGAAAACATAACAAACAAATACATAAAACATTGGAAACACACAGAGATTAATCCAAAAGAGAAAATGCCACTAGCAAGCATAGAAGAACTAGAATCAGAAGAAATGAAATTATCGTCTGATGGCGATAGAAGTTCAGATCTTGTTAGAGAAGGTAATGATGTTGTTGATTGTTCAATATTGTCCATCACCTTATGCTTATATAGTCAATTTAATTCACTTAACTCCAACGCCAATTGTAATTTGCACAGGAGATATTTTCACTGTGATTGCACCTTTAGACAACAACAAAAATGTAAAATATTATTTGATGCGATGCACTGAAGGAAAAATGAAGTTATTGGAGGACTACAATGACAACGGATTTACATACGAGAGAGGATCCATCATTTTAAAAGGCTATTTTTTGCGGCAGACCCGTATGACTGAAAATTATGTCTGCTTTCAGGATTATGAAGCTGATGTTATATGTTGTCAGTATAGTCATTTAGTATGTGCATCTTGAATAAAATTGGTACAAGTTGCATAAAAAAAACTTAAAAAATAAAAAATGGAAACTGTCCAAATATGACCATGAACGGATAATTGAGGACGAAATTCCATTGTGATGTTTTTAACTATATCATTTCTTGTTTTATGTTAATATTGGCTATCATGAATTCATTGAACTTTAATTTATTAAAATTCAGAATCAAGTTGCTAATGTTACCTTAGTAATAAAAAAATATTAGAATTCAGAATCAAGTTGCTAATGTTACCTTAGAAAATTTATGGATTGAGCTATAATTTATTAGAATTCAGAATCAAGTTGCTAATTTTACTTTAGTAATAAAAAATATTCCTATTGCAACTTCTTAACATTCCTAACCATTCCTAACATTCACTCATACATTCATATATTTACGCCTATCAAAACTTCCTAACATTACTAACATTTCCTAACATTCATTCTTAACATTCATATATTTACACCTATCAAAACTTCCTAACATTACTAACATTTCCTAACATTCATTTCTAACATTCCCCACATTGATTCCTAACATTCCTCATATTGATTCTTAACATTAGATTGCATCTAACATTCCTAACATTCTCAACTTTTCAACACTAAAAATATGTTACATATACAAACATACATAAATTTACTAATACATACATTCATATAATTGCACCTATCTAAACTTCCTAACATTTCCTAACATTCATTCTTAACATTCATATATTTACACCTATCAAAACTTCCTAGTTCATTTCCTAACATTTATGTATATTTGCACCTATCAAAACTTCCTAGTTCCTTTCCGAACATTCATTCCTAACATTCTCCATGTTCATTCTTAACATTAGCATTCTCCATGTTCATTCTTAAGTTTAGCATTCCTCATATGTTCATTCTTAACAAATTGGATTGCTTTCATTCTTAACGTTAACATTCCCCATATTCGTTCTTAACATTCCTAACATTCCTAACCTTTACTTATACATGTATATAATCCAAAAAATAATATCTAAGATCAATGTATGTATGTATATAATCCAAAAAAACAATCATGAACATATGAGTTCAATGTACATGTATATATTCAAAAAAACAGTCATGAACATGTGAGTTTAATGTACATGTATAAAAACAGATTATGAATATCATAAATTATTTAAACAATTTTAAAATAAAATCAAAACATTAAAACATTAAACTAGTATATAGAAGATCAATACAATTACTAACAAAATTACCTCAAATTCTCTATCATTCAATGGAGTCTTCTCTTTGCCTCTAAAATGTGGAGGAAACCTAAGCTGCAACATGTATAAAAATTGTTTATAAATCTTACAAACTATTTAAACTATTTTAAACTAAAATAAATAAAATAAAATATTAAACTTATAATTCCACCACTATCCTCCAATGAAGTCTTCCCTTTGCCTCGAAAGATTGAAGAGACCCAAGTTTCAACATATATACAAGAAATTTACAAATGTCAAAAATTATTTAAACTAATTAAACTTATATATCATAAAACAATTTGGGTAATATTACATACCTTGAAGAAGAAACATGTAAAAACATTACTACTTTTGCTTCCTCTAAATTTTATGTGTAGATTTGTAGATATGGGTCGAGGAGTAATAGGAGTCATAGATTTGATCAATCATGTCTATAACTCCAAATACTCCATGACCCATTTCTACAAATAAAGATAAATGGCCCTTCTTTATATCAATGACACTACAACCATAGATGATAAGGAGGAATCATCTCTACCACTATCGCCATGTCGATGATCAGATAAATGTGAACTATATAATAAGCTTGAATCCGGAGGTGAAGTCGATAATATTTTATTTTCATTTCAGACACCAACTCCCGAAAAATGTGATGACCTCCTACACTTCTGTCTCAAAGGCTGCTCTCTTTCCATTGGATATGATATCTACAAGTTTACAGAAATATAAATTTCGACATGTTAATTAATCAACTTCAAAGACCTAGCTGCTATAAAAACTAAGATTTCAATAAGGACCTAGATATCCCTAATATTATCTATTATTTCTTTAAATGATTATAGCTAATTTATTATTTATTTCCATTTGATATGATATCTACAAGTTTATAGAAATATCAATTTCTACATGTTAATTAATCAACTTCAAAGACCTAGCTACTATAAAAACTAAGATTTCAATAAGGACCTAGATATCCCTAATATTATCTAATAGTTCTTTAAATGATTATAGCTAATTTATTATCTATTTCCATTTGATATGATATCTACAAGATTACACAAATCAACTCATATCATGTTCAAATTCTACATGTTAATTCTTCATCTTCAAAGACCTAGCCACTAAAAAAACTAAGTTTTTAATAAAGACCTATATGTCATTAATATTATCTAATATATCAACTCATAACATATTCAAATTCTACATGTTAATGCCTCAACTTCAGAGAACTAGCTACTTTAAAAACTTAGAACTAAGTTTTTATTACCTAGATGTCCCTCATATTATCTAATAGTTCTTAAAATGAAAATAGCTACACTATTGTTGGATGTATGAAAAATTAATGTGGCAATCTTTGTGTTTTTTATGTGTTTTAGATTTTTAAAACTACCTTTCTAATAAAGACCTAAATGTTCCTAATATTATCTAATAGTTCTTAAAATGAAAATAGCTACACTATTGTTGGATGTATAAGAAATTAATGTAGCAATTTCTGTGTTTTTGATGTATTTTAGATTTTTAAAATTAATAGAACCATTATCATCAAATATGAAATTAAAGCTACATTTCATATTAAAATAGCTTTAATTTTAAGCTACATGTCAACTACATATATTTTCATTATTCCATAAAATCATTAAAAATATCCCTTATGCTAAGTAAACTGATCAGAGTCAGAGTTGATGAACTCTGCATGGACAAAGTTGATGAACTCTGCATGGACAGAGTTCATCAACTCTGTCCACATGGATAGGTTTCATCAACTCTGTCCACATGGATAGTGTTAAGTTCATCACTTCATGTGAACAAAGTTAATCAACTCTATCCATAGACAGAGTATGCATTCATGAACTTTGTCCATGGACAAATTTAATACAAATATCTTCCTTATTATACCTATGAACTTAGATTAAAATTTTAAAAAATGCACAATATCTTAATATAATAGTAAGTATAAATTGTAACTAATAAGCATTATACAAGTTATATGTTTATTTTATGATTTAGATTAAAAATACATAAGATCAAACATATTGGTAATCAAAAAATCAGATGTTTTATGTGTAATAATGTTTTTTTTATGATTTATATTAAACCTACTAGAATATGTTTTGCTAAGTAAAGTTATCAGGGAAAGAGTTGATGAACTCTACATGAACTATGTTTTGCTAAGTATAATCCATTGTCTTGTCTATTTGGACAGATTTGATTTACTCTGTCCATTTGGAGAGAGTTCTTCAACTCTATCCATCTGGACAGAGTTCATGAACTGTCCATCTGAGTGTTGATCAACCTTGTCGAAATGGACAGAGTTCATCAACTCTGTCCATTTTATTTAAATTATTAAATATAATTTAAGTTAAAAATATTTCATTCTAATTAAAATAGATTATATCAAATTCTAAAAACATAGAATTTATAATTAAAATGAATAAAAATTTATCGATGGTCATGAATACAAAATTCCTTTAGATTACAATTTAAAAAGAAATCAATTCGACTCATAGCGTTGGGTGATAAAAAACAAATGGAATCCTACCTCGACATTTTCTATTGATCAACTCTATCCAAATGGACAGAGTTCATCAATTCTGTCCAAATGGACAGAGTTGATCAATGGACAGAGTTGATCAACTCTGTCCACATTTGGATAGAGTTTATCAACCCTGTCAATTTGGACAAAGTTCATCTCTGTCCACCTATCTCCCCATTGTCAACCAGGTTTAAAGCATCTATTCATAATTTGGGAGATTACCATATAAATTATATTTTTAAAACTTTAATAAAGAGGACAACAGCATTAAGGGTAGGGATTTTTGAAATGGTTTAATCAATTTTTTATTAAAGTCTTCTGAACTCTGTCCAAATGTGGACAGATTTCATCAACTCTGTCCAAATATGGACAGATTTCATCAACTCTGTTAACATGGACAGAGTTCATGGACGACTACCTTCGACATATAGATATTAACTAAAATTAAAATTATAAGAATTATACAATACCAATTAACATATGCAAACTTTAACTCTGCAATACTACGACGAAAAATGAATGCCATTGACTACAACAAGAGATAAATCACATATTCAACATTTCGGATTATAAAAGCAATTTCATAAAAAATTACCTGACAAGGGGTAGCACAACAAGACCAAACCACGAATAGACCCTCCAATTAAAGACCACAAACACCACCACGAAGTGACCTCCATGAATAAACCTCCACACCAAACAGACCATCACGAAGCGACCAACACAAACAGACCTCAACACCGAAAGGAAACTAGACAGTGTTTGGCCTCCACGTCGAACAGACCATCATGGCCTCCACGCTGAACAGACCATCACGAAGCGACCTCCACGAACAGACCTCCACGCCGAGAGAAAACTAGATAGGTAGCAGGGTGCCAGGATGGCGTATGTACACATCAGGAGGAACGGTGACGTGGATGAGGATGACGGGAAAACAAATCAGGTAGCGAGAGAAACACAACAAGATGAAGACAAATGACTACAGGAAAAAACAATGAAAATGGGGCCGGAGACCTTTTATGCGAAATAATTATTCAGCTGAACAATTATGCGGTCGAATACTTGTTCGGTTGAACAATTATTCATCCGAATAATTATTCGGCCGAAAAAGTATTTAACCGCATAATTGTTCGGCCGAATAAGTATTGAAACAACTGTAAAAATTACCGGCCAGCTATGCGTTCTATTGAATTAAACTGTTCACCGTTAAGGTTATTCAGCCGAATAAAGAATTTGTTATTCGGCCGATTAAAGAATTCGTTATTCAGCCGAATAATGATAATTATTCAGCCGAATAAATATAGTTATTCGACCAAATAACATCCACTATGTTGTTTGGACACCCGATTCTCACGGAAGTGTTACCCAACTTCGTGTTTTCACCCCAAGGATACTTAAGCCCTTTTTCCAATGGCAAGCATTTTGTTGTCAGGGTGCAAAACATGATGAATGGTTGTTTTGGAAAAAAATA
>LPNX010363652.1:0-42174 GCA_001517045.1 Pseudotsuga menziesii | reverse complement strand
TATATATATATATATATATATATATGAAAAAAAATTATGCATTGGTGTCGCTAAATTATTTTATGTGCACAAAAGGCACCTGTAACCTTTGGTTGAAATTTACAAGAAAAACACTATCATTAAAAGCAATTTTGAAATATTAAATGCTTTTATTTATAAAAAAACTTTAAGTGGAAAGATGACATCATTCCATACGATGTGTTTTTTTGTTGTGTGTCGAAATTCACAACGCATATATGAGTTTTGAGGACTTTGATTTAATGAATGAGTAAAAAATTGAAATTTCACTATCACTTTTGGCCAAAAAGTGTTACCCATCTTCATGGATTCACCCAACACCTTATCAGAATCACTCCAATGGATAACCTAGGTGGAAACCTAGATCAATTACCACTAAGCTACATGTTCACACAGTATGGTCAAGTGGGATGGATTTAATTGTACCTTGGTAATCCATTTGATGTTGACCTTCCAAATTTTTGGCATTGAGTAAGCCACTAGTGTTTGCTGGAAATTTTTTAAGTCAATGATATGAAATTAGTGTAGAAATGTTGGTGTGGGAACATCACTCTCATTGTATACTTCCTTTTTAATAAAAAGATGAGCATTATATCAATTACATACAATGTTTAAAGGTCTTTCACTCTATATTCAACTCTAATTTATCATTGTTATGGGAGTGGTGTCTTAACTCGCCACTACTAAAGCCAATGCCTTAGACTAACCTATTTTGATTTACTAGACCAATAAGAAACATATGGATTTATTTCCTATCATGTCCTTCAACTTAAGGTTTTTCATTCAAAGATATTATATGGATTTTAGTTATTTATCCTCTATCATAAATTGGTGGCACACAATAGAGGACATAAAGAAGCAATTACCAAACAAATGTTAATTAATTTGGAACGTTCAATTGTATGTGTTTTGATGTGTTTCATTGCTTAAATTATAAAATTGTTGAAAGTGAAAATAAATTCTTGTCATTTGAATTTGTAAACTTTTTATTTTCCAACTCAAAAATAAAGTTTTTGAAAAGAAAATGATAAAGTAAAAGAATTATTTTGTAAAATAGAATCAAACGCTTCTAGTTAAAAAATAAAATAATTTTTTTAATAAACAAAAAGATTAAAACACAAAAATTATTAGAAACCAAGATTCATACATTTTCTATAAAATTTTAAAATAAAACCTGTTAAAATATGAAATATAAGTAATTCATTGTAAATAAAATTCACAAACTTTCATTTTCAAAATATAAAATCTTTTTTTTGGTTTATATTTATGAATACAAATGATTTATAATATATTCACAATTACAAAAATAGCAAGCAAACAATAATATTTTACTAGCATTTGCACAGAGAAGTGCAAAGGAATGCCAAGAGGGTAAAAATATTGAGTCTTTCCGCAATTAAACCTTTCTGACTTACCTTGGGAGACTAGAAATTACATTTTAATACTACTTTTATGGGTACTACTGACTCGACTTACAACTAAGGTTTTACCTCAAGACATTCATGACTAAATACATTGATGACATCCCCAATTGGAGGATCAACATATCTCTGTCCCTCTGTTTGCACTTAATAAATTTCCTTAATGACCCTTGTTGGTTTGGATTTATTGACTTTCGAAATAAATTTTACCTTGTTTTCCAACCTGTCTTTCTTGATTTCGATTCCTGATTTCTGAATTCAGGAAGCGGAAATCCCTTTTTTGGAGGTTTGTTGAAGTTTGTTTTCCGCTTTCTGATTTCCGATATATTCGGAACCAAAAGTCCTATAATTTTCGATAAGGAAATGTCTCTTTCTCGATTTCCGATTTTCGATATCCGGGTTACGGAAAGTGGAAATATAGTTATTTTACGAAGGATTTTATGATATTTCTGATTTCTGATTTTCGAATTTCGGATCGCGGAAGTCAATTTTGTTGGTCGAAATCGAAAAACTCACAAGTTTGTTGGTCGAATCTTTACTTCCCGATTTTCGACTTCCGAAGTTTGGAACGCGAAAATCGAAAATCGCAATTTTTTGGACCTTAGCACTATCTCGTTATATTTTTCTGCTACGATTGTAGCCATCCATATATCCTAGATCAGCAGTCTAGATAATTTTTGTCATTTAATTTTGGGTTTTAAATTTGTTTGAAGTTATGACTACTTTTACCATTTTTCCCGTGCTTTCTTGCTGTGTTCGAATATTTTACTTCGGATTTTTCCTTGCTCCAGCTAATGGATTTATAGTTTTCTAAGATTTTTCACTAGTAAGTAATTACCACTAGACCATTTTTCTGTTGGTTTGAACTCGTGTCATAGTTTTAAACACGGTTTCCCAAATCCAATCGAAGATAATATTGTCCACCACCTCCAGAAACACCAAGTCGAAAAAATCTCTAGAGGAGCAAAAGAACAAAGACCCTAACGTCGATGTGTTCACTAATACCAGTGGGTGTGTGTCTAATACCTTGTACCTAGACTGGTCTAGGATTTACGGCATTTTTTATCATGACGATTTATCCTATGTCACCAATGATCAGCTGGCTCATGAACGAATTCAGAGTTCTCAACTTCACTGCATTGTTGCTAGACCCCCTTTCATGCCCTATACAAACCCTGTTAAGTGGGAATTAGACTATGCAAACCCTAAGGAAAGCTCTTTCAATGACAATACCCATACTCCCGTTGCATCGTTCCATTCTAACGTATTTTCTAGGGCTTATGCTCTTGGACCTCCTAGACAGCTTTTGACATTGAAATTTCTTGATAAGGCCATTACCCAGTTCAACTACGAAGAGGTGGTCAAGTCTTGGATGGATAACACATAATTGTTTAGGGAACAGTTGATAACCTCCACTTATGTCTATCCAATTTCCTGGTTTAGGCAACCATTCTCATTACTTAGAGCTATGTTTTGTCACTTGTATGGGTCGGTAAACTACTCCTTGTTCAAAGCTAAGTGGGTTCTTGTGGCTCATCACATTTTGCTTACAAGTGATTCTTTCAATTAGGCGCAGGTTTTATATTTCAATTTGAAAGATGAAATTGAGAAGTATTAGAAAACATCGACCAACCGAAATCTAACATTTTACATTTCATGGTTTTTCATGGATGCTTCCTGTGCAACTTCTACTTTCCCCATTTTAAATTGGAACTAGAACAAGAATTATCCCCCAATGCACATATATTTTTCTGATATGTGGGAGGACAATTTCATTTCTCGAATTTACGAGATCTATGACGTATTCCTTGGGTTGATGTACCATAAAATTTTCAAGGTTGATGCTCTGGCATTTTCCCAGAGATCCAGGGCATTAATTTCAGTACATGGTGATTGGTATGTCGAAGAATATTTCTCCTATATGAGGATTTGGGATAGTAATACAGTGCATCTGCTACTGAGAATTATCCTTGATCGTATGGTACTACAGGAATTGGCCTTTCAGATGGTTATCAATGGGGTTTTTCCCAAGATGAAAAAGCACAAGAAAAAGTCGTGGCCCAAATTTCCCTTGTATCTGGATTCCCTTGTAATTCAAAATTATACCCATGCAGTTGTGCTGGGTAAATAAATTTCTATCATGAATTTGGGAGAGGCACCCAAGAGGATGCATGACCCAAAATCTTATCTTTCCAACCTCTTTGCACATGAGCATGCTAAGTCTCATTATGTTCATGAAGATGATCCTGATGATTCTATGTTGAGAGCAGCTATGGATTTTCGAGATGAAATGGGCAAGATCGAGGATCCATAGGTTAAGTCTCATATCTACAAATGCCAAAAGGACATTAAGGATTGTACTCCTCGTTACAGGGAAACTAAACTGAAGATAGAGCAGGACCTTCAAAAGAAGAACATGGAGAAAGAAGCAAAAGAGCAAGCAGCAAGCTCTGATACTGATCTTGCTACTAAGTCTAAGGACAAAGGTAAGGGTATCCTTGATTGTCCTTCCAGTCCCAAAACTCCCTCAATGGAATACACTCTGCAAAAGGGAGCAGAGTTTAAGAAGAATCTTGAGAGAATTAGTTCTCGATTGAAAAATCACACAGAAATGGCTGAGTCACAGTCTAAGAAGCAAAAGACCCAATTGATTTCTAAGTAGTTCCAATCACAACAGGAGCCCAAGGAAGAACAGACGGTGCCCCTGCTACAAATTTCTCAAAGAGAACAGGTACTCATGCAAGTCCCTCCCATACAATAGGTAAATCCTATGCCTCCCTCTGATGATGAAGTTCTTGACATAGATAGTGATCTTGAGGAAGATACTAGTCCTTCCACTTGTCCAGTTAGTATTTTGACTTCCTTGGTATCATCCATTCCCAGTCCTGAGGAGTCTAAATTTGTTTTAGGTGCATCATTTTCCCAGCAGTATTTTTCTAAAATTAATCTTTCACCAATTCTGGAACCTACCACTACTATTCCCACAATACCATTTGACTCACCCATTCATACTTCTTCTCCTCCCCATTCACCACCTCATCTTATCCCAACATCCCCACTTTCTCAGCTTCCTCAGATAAACATTCGTTACATCTCTACAACTCTTTCCCCTAAGTTGATACACCTATACTCAATTCCTTCATCCCTCACATTTACTTGTTTTACTTCTCCTATGAACATCTCATCCTCAATACAGAAATCCCTCTTCCCCAGATAGAAATTGATCTCGTAGTTACCGCTCGGCAACAAACCATTTCACCCCCTGAAGGAATGGTGGATTTTGGAGAAGATGATGTGGTATCTATGGGAAAATACTACTAGAGTAAGAAGGACAAACCTGTGATCAAGAGAGGAGCTAAGAGGACAAGAGAGGGATCAACCAAATAGATGCCTTCCCTCAGTCAGGTTATATGGAAATCAGACACCCCTGATATCAAGCAAGGGGCATTAGATACAGCAGCTGCTATGGGAGCTTTTGCAAGGGCTAATTATGACTATGTTTCACAACTGAGTGTGACCCTTACAGATAAGGAACAAGAATTGCAAAATACTAGATTGAACTTAACAGCAGCTGAGGAAAAACATGCACAAGAGGTTAAGTAACTGAAACAAGAAAATGAGAGCAAAATCAAGCAATGGCAGAAGAAGACAGAATATCTCAAAGATCAGCATAGAAAATCAAATGTTCTCAATCAGCAGCAAGTAGAAAATATTGTCATCCTTGAGAAACTAGTGAAGGATGCTCAGAGAGAATCAACAACCTCTTCTTTTTCAAATATGACACCAGAAGATTTTAAGCAGGTACTATGTAGAGTGCATGAAGATTTTCGTGAGGCCATGGTCACTCTTTATACCAATTTTGATGAGATGCAAGGTTTATATAATTCGTTTGGGAAACATTTTCAAACTTTGAAAACCCACCATGATCAAACAAGAGCAACATCTAGGGCTTTCAAACAAGTGATAGATTGGAAAATGCGTATCTCATATAGGCCAGATGATATGCCAATTTTGGACAATCTGCAAGAAAAAACAACTGAGGTCATAATTGAGACATGCAGGGATAATATATGTGACTCAGTGGAAGCTATAATCAAAGAAGGACAATCGGCTTGCGAACATAAGTGGTCGGCTTCTAAAGTTTTGCTTGGTTATTTACACTTGCATGTGTTAGATCCTATTTCTCAGGTTCCTTCACAAGAACTCCATCTGGAACAGGTTCAACTACATTTCGATGCAGCTAAGGAGCAAATCCAGCAAATAAATCAGCTCACCGTGTAGGAGATCGAGAGATGGATTGAGATCCCTTACTCTTCGATGGCTTTGATACAGGTGTACCAGAAAGAGTGGAACGAAAAATCAAGAAGAATAATATCACCTCGCAAATATGCAAAACATAAATCCACTTGAGACATGCCCATTTTCAGGAGATTGACGAGCTGATGAACTTACATGCCAAGTGGCGTTCCGCCCTTGGAAAACCTTGAAATTATTTGATTTTGTAATCCCACCTCTTGGGAATTTTATTTTCTTGTAAAATTTGTAATATTATTTAAAGGAAGAAATTTCCCAAGTATAGTGGGGACGTTTAGAGAGTAAGCTGAAGGTTTACACAGGAGAAAGGTCTACCGAGAACATAACATGAAAGTTTGCAGTTTTAGAACTTTGTATTTTTTTGCAGATTAATAAAATTACAGTCATTTCATATTATGTTTCATGGTTCTTCATTGAATGTTTTTAATGAATTTCATTCTATCTCCTAATCTATATGGCTTGCTAATTATTGGTGGCTTACTCTAAATGTGTCGATTCATGTGTTGATTTTTCTTTACTAACCTGACATGTGCAATGTGTATCAAGTGAATGTATTCATTTGGTGTACATGATCATTTACATTGTTGATAATTGGTTATTGATCTCTAAAATTGATTTGTTAATTAATATTGTCTCTTGGACTCATTGTGTATCTCTAACGCTTTGGACGGAGTTCTTGGCAATTTTATTTGTTAAGTTAGTATGAAGTTAGGCTAAAAGAAGTGATCTTCATTTGCATGTTTGTACATTAAATGGTTGTTCTCTTTCATCTTTTACATCCTGCAATAGTCTTATTCTGAAGTTATTACTCATCTTGTTTATGTGTCCTTAAACAGTTAGTTAGGGATCAGTTCTTTTTTCAATCTTTTCGTGCTTATCCTCACAGCAGATCTTCTACATCTGAAAACCATTGTGCCAGTGGAGGCCTCGTATCCATTGGATATTACTATTTCAAACAACTTGAGGATAGAGTCTTGTCTGCATGGGAATGGTTCGAGCACCTTTTTTTTTCTAAGTCTCATTTTGACCGCTTTCGCTTTCCATAGTCCATTTTTCACAGTACGGGAAGCGCAGATCTATTTTTTGCAAGTCATCGGGGAAATCCATTCTCGAGTTTCGCTTTCCATAGTGCGGATCTGGGAACTGTCAGTTTGTGTTAATAAAACAGTTGTGTTTCTGGATTCAGTTTATTGCAGTGCAGAACATGGAAATTGGAAATTACAAGTTTGTAATAAAAGTGTATGTATTTCCGACTTTCGCTTTACGCAGTGTGGAATGTAAAAATCGGAAAAGTATTTGCGTCAAATATCGGAACTTAGATTTTTATTTTCGCAGTATTTTGTCATCAACTTTTCATTTTTTGCAGTGTGGAATGCAGTATGCAAAGGCCTCGTATCCATAGGACTATTTCCTTCTCTTAACTTCCTTGTAGATTTTCTAGCAACCTACACACCGGGCCCATCAACAAGTTGTTGTGTCAGTTGAACTATCCGAGTGGTGCCGATAGATGTCAGTTGAGATGGCTGAGTGAATTCGATGAAGCTTGCAGTGATCGTGTTGATGTGAAAGGCTACGTTGAGCCGAAAAAGAAGGAAGTACAGAAAAATTATAAGGCAAAGTAACTTCCGATTTCCAGAGTATGAGGTCAGAAAGCGGAAGTCAGAAGTGCAAAAAAAGATAAGATTGAAATTTAAGTTTTCTGATTTCTGAGTTCCGCATTGAAGGGTGGAAAGGCAGAATGCAGAAGGCGAAACCATGGATAGAGTTTCCATCATTTGATAGTTTTCCAAATTACGAGTTCCGAAGGAGGAAGGCGAAAGGTGGAACCGCAGTTGAAGAACTTTGTCAATCGATATTTTTTCGACTTCCAAGTTCTGAAGGAAGAAACTGGAAGGTGGAGGGAAGAAGGTGGAAATGCGGAAGGCGAAAGGATTTTGTCAATGAACATGTATGAAGAAAGTTTGCCACATGATCAGATCAATGAATTGGTTGAGTTTCTGCATCTAGACTTGGAGTCTAACCAATTTTTTGGATACATTCCTCCATGCTTCAACATCTTAACCAACCTCAAGACACTTTGTCTCAATACCGACTTTAAATTGAGAAATTTGTTTATGGAAAAGTGAAGAGGGAAATAATTGAATTGGAAAAAGACAAATTTTAACAAAATCTAGTTGATTTAAACGTGTATTGCATTCTCGAGAGCTTGAGAGAGAAAAATGTGATTGGATTTGGTGCATCTGGAAAAGTATACAATGTCACTCCGCCAAATGGGAAGGAGGTGGCGGTGAAGAATATTTTGAAGAAGAGAAATGAATTTGAAGCATAGATTGAGACCCTGGGCTTTATCAAACATGTTAACATCTTAAAGTTCTTGTGTAGCATCTCCAATGCATAATCGCATTTCAATTTATTGGTATTTGAATACATAAAAAATGGATGCAGAGATCAAATTTCTCAAAATCATAAAGCATTACAAGTCTGTTTTCGACATCCCAAACATCGCTCTCCTCTGCTAGTATCTTCAAAACCTCCTCAGCAAACTTCTAGCTGTACTGAGGATCGATCGCATAATAAGCCTATGAAATCTTCTGCTGAATCCAATAAGCATCAATGTCCTGGACATTCAATCCTACATTTGTTTCACTCTTCTAGCACCTAATCCAAATCACTGTCATCGTCATCCTCTTCCTCCTCAAATTCAACCGCAACGTCGATGTCATCATCAAGGGATTCACCTGCTACTCCCCCTGTTCCTGCCCCGACCTCGCCACCAGCTTCCTGGAAATAGATTATTAGTTTACCGATCGAAAGGAGCTGGGAAAATGTTGTGCAGTTATTGTATTAAGAAGCTTTTCAATCTCCTTCTTCTTATCTGGGTCTTTTATTTTTTCATTCTTCAAAACAACTAACACTTCATCTACGGCCTTTATTAATATATCATGTGGTTGATCCACAAACTGCTGCTCTATCGTACTAAGAAGGGCCTCATAAGTGGATCTAGTCTCCTTAGTTGTAGGCGTATAAACCCCATCATCCATAATCGATAAAGTGAACAGACATGCTCTCTAGGTATGGGTCTGGAATCTATCATTTAGAACTAAACTGGAATTTTCTCTGTATCCATAATGTTTAAAGCGGGCATGAGCCTCGGCTCCTCCCCCAAATGTGACATTTCCCTGCAAATTTCTAATTGCAATTGCAAATAAAAACAAGAAGACAGAAGTCTGAATTTGACCCTTGCATATCCTCAAAATCTGTGCTCGCAAAATCCGTTCGGCGTTGGGGTCTTTATTATTTTGTCCTTGAAGGGTTGTTTTTTCCCTAAAGGGTTTTTTCTTTTGTCTGCAAATCATAACTTCGAACAAATTAAAATCCCAAAACCAAACGTCCAAAATGATCTGGGCAGTGCATAGTTTTTGTGATTTCCAAAATTTCATGATTTCCGATTTACAGGCTCCAAACTTTGGAAGACATAAATGTGGAGATGCACATTCGACCCAAAATCATGTGAGACTTCTTCTTTCCATAGTGTGGAACATGGAAATCAAAAATTACAAGTTTGTAATAAAATTTTATGTTTTTCCGACTTCTGTTTTCCAGAGTGCGAATGCAGAAATAGGAAAAGTCTTTGTCTCATATTTTAAATTTTTTTATTTCTTGATTTCCGTTTTCCGTAATGCGGAATGCGGAAATCCAAACTTCGATTTTTTATTTTCGCAATTTTTGTTTGCATCCGCTATCCGTTTTCCAGAGTGTAGAAAGCGGGATGCGGAACTTGGATATGTTTTTGGTCTAACTAAATTTATTTCTGACTTTCGCTTTTTGCAGTGCGGAATGGGGAAGTCGGAAATAGTAAATCGAAACTTTCCCAAATTTGTTTCAGAAGTTTTTATTTGCGCACCTTGATCTTAGCCGTTTGTTTTTCACTAAATCCACGATCTAGATTTGTTTTTCCATTAAGGTTTTGGCTACAGAGTCTGTTTGAATTTTTGAGGTCTCCCCACTCATTAGATTTCGAGTTTTCATAATGATCTCCATTTTTTATTTTTATTATTATGTGTTTGATATGCTTCGAAGGATATTTTATCTTACTAATTCTAACCACCCTTATTATATCCATAACTATATATAGTATGAAGAGTGGTGTTGTACACTCAATTAAACAAATTTAAACACAGTTCTTTAAAAAAATCTTAAACTTATTTATGGAAATTGTGAAAGTGTTTAAACTATTTAGGCCAAACATTTTTAAATGAAAAATTACAAATGTACTTCAAAAAATATTTGTTAAAAATAAAATAAAATGATGAAGTGTCATTATATATAAATTTATGAATAACAACATTTATATATTCAACCATGCTACTGGAAATTAAGCTTTAAGATAAATGAAAATACATAGCATAGATCGCATCTCAGAATCGAAATTTTTGTTTTCTAGGGAGCATGAAGGGCATATTGATGCCATCATAATAAGGGATCGATGAAGTGACAAATGTCAAGTCCACACACTATGAGATAACTTGATGTTGATGACAAGTGAGGCTGACGATGACTTCTGCGATTAATATGATGACATCATAGCAGAAAGGGGTGGCGTAGTTGGCATCTTTGCATAAGGAATCAAATCAAGAGGTCACGTGATTGTTTGTGTTGTCATAAAGGAACTAGATGATGATGTGTGTGAGGAATTGTCAGAATCATAGTTGAAACTCAACCGCTCGGCTCATTATAATGCCATCGTAACAACCGTTCGAAGATACAGAGTGAGTGAATGCTGGTGAAGAACGACGATGTATGTAATTATTGTTATGCTTGGGAAGTTTGTTCATGCAAAAGTAGGTCTAGCCATCGGGGTAAAGATGTTAATTACATTCGGGAGACATTGTGATGCCGATAAGAGCAATATTGTTCTAAAAAATCATAGAACTATTGTGAAAGCAGTGTCAATATTTCTCGACCCGTCGGATATCCCATCAAAGCCTTTAGATAAGGCCATGGAGTTAATTACCGCAGTGCATAGTATCCATTGGTAGGAGAGTCTGGCTGAAACGAATGCTCAGACTCGTGGAGAGGAGATCATAGGTCTACATCATGACCATCCTTGCTGCAAATTGCTAATTCTAATGAAGGTGATGACGAGTCCAAACATGTGTTCCGCTGACATGGCCAGGAGGAAGGATCTAGACGAGGTAGAGGATGACTACAAGCATCCGTAAACAGACAAGAATGACAAGCTCATCAAGTATTACTTGATACTGAGTTTTTATTTCTTGGTTGATTGAAAATATCTGCTATGCTAAAATACTCTGGACCTCAGCAAAAATATAGCATACCATGGATGTCAATTCCGTGATATATATTCATTTTTTTTTTTTTTAAAGCATGTTCGCTTTGGATACACAAATGTTGTTCTTAATAAATTTACATATAATCACAGTTCAATATTTTATTTTGTTTATAAGGAAATATAACATATTCCATGGATACTAATTCCTTGGTGCATATTTTAAATCATTTTAATTTTGAAACCAGGTTCGCTTCGGATATATAATTCTTGTTCTTCATAAATGTATATATAATGACAATGTAGCAATTTATTTTATTTTTAACTGCACTAGCATTGAGCTTCTTGAATGAAATAATCCAATTTGATATCATAATATTACAAACTTAATATAATGAAAATGTTATGTTTGTTTCAGTTATTTACAGCATTAGCAATCAGCTTCTTGATTAAGCACTGATATAATACTTTAATGACTATTTGGAAAATTAACCACTATTTTCATATTAGAGTAACGGCACTGGATCTCGCATATCGGAAATCTTAACTTTCTCTTTAGCTTTTCCTTATGCTTCCGCTCTTCGCTTTCCAGATTTCGAACTTTTATTTCTCCCTAAATTTTGAATTTTTCGATTTATGCACTATGCTCTTCTGGACTGGATATCAGATATCGAAAATATTAACTTTCTCTTTAGATTTTCCTTGTGCTGCCACTCTCCACTTTCCGGCTTCTGGACTTTGCTTCTCCTCGAATTCCGAATTTTTGGATTTTCGCACTATGCTCATCCACACCAGATCTCAAATATCGGAAGGTAGAAGTCGCAAGGTCAAAATTATCAAAGAGGAAAAGTGATAAGTGAGCATCTCGCTTCGTGGATTTTAGAATTCCGAAGCCGGAAATTGGAAACTGGAGAGCCGGAAGGCAGAAATCTCTTGCATGGAGATTGAGATTCCAGAAATTTAAAGTGAATACCGGAAATTTAATAAATTTAAATTTAAAAGACCTAAGGCCTTCTACAATTATGTTTGATCCAAGAGGTAAAAATATTGAGTCTTTCACAATCTAATTTGTATACCCACCAACGACAGGTATATAGCAATAGATTTTGATTCAATTTGTATACCCACCAACGGCAGGTATATAGCAATAGCTTTTGATTCAAAGTTTTTTCTCTATATTATTGATTCTTTTCATAAAACTTTTTCTTGCATTAAAAAACAATGACAGGCTTTTCTCCAGATCATTTGATCGACGGTGCAGAAGAGCAGAGTGCGGAACTCGGGAAAGTGAAGAATTGCAAGTTTCAAAAGTCCGGAAGCCAACTTTCGCATCCCAAACCAGAAATCAAAAACCGAAAAAGCGTGAAAGTGCAGGAACCCTGTTTTATAAGTCGAGGAGACGACTTCCGCAATCCGACCCGAAAATCGGGAAGGTCTGAGAGTGCAGAAGACCTGTTTCTCATTGAGATATATTGATTTCTATTTTACCCATCGATTCAACCTGTACTTAAATGTTCAAACTTCACAAGAAAGTAAATTCAACTCATTCTAAATATTGAAAAAATGGGTGGTGTAAAATGTTTTAGAAAAATTATATTGTATTCAAAATCATTAAAAAAATAGAATTTTCTTATTTCCACACTATGCTCATCCACACCGTATCGCGGATATCGGAAGGCGGAAGTCGCAAGGTTGGAATTTGCAAAGCGAAAAAGTGACAAGTGAGCATGTCGCTTCGTGGATTTCAGCATTCCAAAGCTGAAAATTGGAAACCAGAGATCCGGAAGGAGGAAATCTCTTGCATGGAGATTGAGATTCCATAAATTTAAAGTGAATACCAGAAATTTAATAAATATAAATTTAAAGGAACTATGGGCTTCTACAATTCGTTTTGATCAAAGAGATAAAAATATTGAGTCTTTCACAAATTAATTTTTATACCCACCAACGACAGGTATATAGCAATAGCTTTTAATTCAATTTTTATACCCACCAACGACAGATATATAGTAATAGCTTTTGATTCAAAGTTTTTTTTTCTCTACATTATTGATTGTTTTCATAAAACTTTTTCTTGCATTAAAAAACAACGACAAGCTTTTCTCCAGATCATTTGATCAACGGTGCAGAAGAGCGAAGTGCGGAACTCGGGAAAGTGAAGAATTGCAAGTTTCAAAATTTTGAAAGCCAACTTCTGAATCCCAAACTGGAAATCAGAAACCGGAAAAGCGTGAAAGTGCAGGAACCCTGTTTTGTAAGTCGAGGAGCCGAATTCCGCAATCCAAACTGGAAATCAAAAATCGGGAAGGTCTGGGAGTGCGAAAGACCTATTTCTCATTGAGATATATTGATTTTTATTTTACCCGTCAATTCAACCTGTACTTAAATGTTCAAACTTCACAAGAAAGTAAATTCAACTCATTCTAAATCTTGAAAAAATGGGTAGTATAAAATGTTTTAGAAAAATTATATTGTATTCAAAATCATTAAAAAAATTCAGCCACAGTTGACTTAGATTTGGAGTTCAAAAACAGACCTACCTCTTGCATGGAGATTGAGATTCCAAAAATTTAAAGTGAGTACCATAAATTTAATAAATATAAATTTAAAGCATTTAAGGCCTTCTACAATTTTGTTTGATCCAGGAGGTAAAAATATTGAGTCTTTCACCAAGAAGAATCATACAGCATAAGCAAAAATTCATCTTAAGCATTTAATAGCCTTTCCTAAAATGGGCGAGTTTTCTTGAAACTTCATTTCGAGAAAACCTAAGCCGTCAAAAGAGCTGAAGTAGTGTCTATATCCTCAAGAACTGAAGTGTCTGCATTCCTCAAGAATTGAAGGATTTGGCAGTGGGGCGGTGCATTGAAATCCTGACGTTCGACTAACTTTTCAAGCAAGCCACGCTTTCGTGGGATTGGAGGAAGCGTGAAGAGTTCAATTATAGATTGTATGCGCGCGGAATCAGCGAGGCTGAACGTGATGACTCGGATATACATGCAACCGCCTACAATCGACAATCACCAAGGGACACGTGTCGAAATGTTAGTGTCCAGAGAGACGAAGAATATTTTGAGACTACGTCTCCATTGTAATATGCCTTTGGCATAAATATAAAGAAAGGATCAAAGTTCAAGATTTCCAAAGTAATATAAAAAATCAACCAAAAGTTGAGTCTAACAACAGGCTGTTACAAAAAAATAAAGCAACTAAAATAAAAGAAAAGCAAGTTTTCCATAGTCTATGAGCTCTAAGTATCCAAATAACTGCAAGAAAGAATAGAGACCATAGGCTTCATCCACAATTAAATACTAACAATTTATTTAATGGCTTAATAGTATCATTAAGAATGCTTATATTAATTTAATATTAATTCTATTCTTTATATCTAAGAAAAAAATAAAAATAAGATTAGAAAATTTTTGACATTAAATAACACAATTTAGCAAGACAAAAGATTTGTAATAATTAAAACAAACTAAAAAGTATGTTGTAATTTTTTTTTTTTAAATTTCATTTCACAACTTAAAAAATTTAAAATATTTCAACTTCTAAAAAATTTTAGTTACATGTCTATGAAAAGAATTAAAATTCTTAAACAAGTGAAATCGCCATGTATTTTAAAAAGGAGAAAATTGGCTCACAAAGCTTTCTACGGAGAAAATTGGCTCACAAAGCTTTCTACATTAAAGCAGTTGGTTCATAAAACTAAATATAAGGCTGGTCTAGATTTTGGGTAATGAAATAAGGAAGAAAAAGACAATATCTCAAGAAATAGTATATAAAATGAATCTTAAAACGGTAATGGAAAAGAACTTGAAAATCTTTTAAATCAATTTTATCTTTAAAAAAATCTATATGATGAATAAAAAATTGACAACTTTCAATTATTTATAATTCATTTTAATATATATTACATCTTTTCCTTTAACCAAAATTTGTATATCACATTTATTTCTTTAAAACCAAAATCTTATTTCTATCCATATTCAATTCTTATTTTTTTATTTTAAGAAAATTGATTAAAATAATTCTCAGTTTATGGTTTAGAAATCTTCTGTGTAGGGGTTGAGGGTGGAGCCACTACGAAACAAAGTTGGCTGGTTATGAGGAGTCCAAAGCTAACCTCATCTTGGCACAATCCTGGTTTTGGGTACATCTCTCGATGCATTTTTCCATTCAAGATTAAGGCTAGCCCCAGCCCAAACTTAGCCTGATGTGAAAGAAAAAAAAACATCAAAATATCATATACCCATATACCTATAACTATTACACCAGTAATTAGATTAATTATGCATCTTAATCATTTTTATCATTTTTATAATTGATCATATATACATGTTTTTTCTTTCTAAAAATAATAATTTAACATTTTTTAAATTATATTTAAAAACCATTATTACCACCATCTAAAGACTAAAAACCTTAAACAGCGCTTCTTTTTCAATTTAAAGACTAAAACCTTATACGGCTCTTCTTTTTCAATTTAGTAACTTTTTATGGTCCTTTTTAACCTATAGATAATTCCATTTTTAAGAAACAAATGAATTTATAACTGTTAAACCTTAGAATCTTACAAAGCCAACAAAAAGATAATTACCAATAAAAAAATAATTAAAAAAAACATATTTTATTAGTTACACAAAATTCACTTGCATTTATAAGCCATAATCAATTCAAAAAACAATCAGTATGACATTTCTAATAATACATTCAAAGACAATCACTGTATCTGATAGATTCCGGGGATTTACTTTTTGAAATTGATTCCAAAGAGGAATATCAAAGTCAGCTGTTCAAAAAAATCAGTGCATAATAAACATTGCAGATTAGGAGCTAACCGTGAGGCCTTTTGTTACCCAATGGAGACATTGTAGGGTACTTTGCTAGAGAATCTAATTACTAGCTTTCAGGATCTATGATTCAACCACATCTACCCTGAACACAATCAGATTGCAGACAGTCTCTCTAAAACTGCTCTTTCTTTGTCTCCGGGTTTTGGTTGTTTCTCTGAATTTATGGAGGACCATTTGGTCTCATCGGATGGCTTCAACGCTTTTGAGTTTGATCGGGGAGCTTACTCTCCTATTTGATTAGTTGATTAGCTGCTCCTTAAGTGGCCTCTTTTAGATTGCTGATCTGATCCCTTTGGCTCACGGTAGATGGGCTTTGATGAGATTGATCCCCTCCATGATGAGACAGTTTTACTGATGGAAATTCTCACTCTATTGTCTTGCCTTTCCCCTGGCTGCATATGGATGTGACTTATTATCATATGAGCTGTTTCTCTCTGAGATGTAACGCATATCTGGAATGGTGCTATTGATGCCCTTTGATTCTTAATAAAAATAACAAAGACAAACTTTTTTTTCTTCCTCGAAAAAAGAATCTGGACGACATATAAAAAAGCCCCTCGTATTGTAATTTGTGGGCATATAAAAAAACAATTTTAATTTCCCGTACTGTGGCTGCAAAACTTTTTTGTTAGACATATGCATAAAGCAAGCTGTTGGGCACTGGGACAGTGGGACCACAAGTTTTTCGGAGAATATAGATAGCTATCTTTAGGACCATCTTCTCAGCGTATTTTTTTGGTTAATATTTGATTAGTTACCAGTTTTTCGGGGGAATATAGATACTATATTTTTTAACCATCTTCTCGGCGATTTTGTTTTGGTTAACATTTATTTGATTTAGATGTTTGGAATTTTATAGGCCTTATAATTTAAAAAGAACTTTCTCATATAATTCCAATGCAAAATAAAAAACGATCTAATCCATACGGTGCATATAATGCTAGACAACCTTTACAATGCTAATATCTAATTGAAATTGTTGAAATTTCATAATCCTTGGAATTTAAAGCTGTCCCATATAATTCCATCGTAAGATGAAAATACTCTTCCCAACGATATTTTCGGTTAACATGTGTGATTAAATTTGTTGGAATTTTATAGTAGTTTCAATATTTTTTTTTGGGTTAATATTTGATTTAGATGTTTTCGTTGGGTTAATATTTGATTTAGATGCTTGGAATTTCATAGGCCTTTCATTACAAAAAACTGTCATACAAAATAAAAAACGATCTAATCCATACGGTGCATATAATGTTGGACAATCTTTCCAATGTTAATATCGAATTGAAATTGTTGAATTTTTATAATCCTTCGAGTTAAAAGTTGTCCCATATAATTCCATTGTAAGATAAAAATACTCTTCCCAACTATATTTTTTTGGGAGTAAGCTAGCTGTGGAGCAATCCTCCCTCATTGGACGGAGGAGGAGCAAAGTTAGCGTTGACTTTGCTCCTCCTCCGTCCGATGGAGGGAGTTTTGCTCCACAGCTAGCTCACTCATTTTTTTGTCAATATGTGATTAAATTTGTTGGAATTTTATAGCTCTTCGAGTAAAACGCTGTCCCCATGTAAGTCCCATCCATACTGTGCCTCCAAGACTTCTGTACGAAATCTGCATAAAGCATACAGTCCCCAATGACTACGACAACCTATACGACACGCGGGCCCTGTAATTTCAAAACCCTGTACTCAATGCAAACGCAAGTGTAGTACGGAAAATACATTGAATTAAATTAAATTCAAATTCAAATTTTAATTAAATTATATACAATATTTTTATTGGATACTAGTTTTTTTATTTTGACGATCATTAGTTGTTTTCTGTAATTTCGGTTTTAAACAATGGAGGACTTCTTTCTATACTATTTTTCTCAAAACCCGATAATACTATGTTTAATTAAATTACTTTTAACTACACTGTATTTTGCATAAGAACCTTCACGATTATGGGACAAATACATCTCTGGCCTTGAGCACGATAGAATTGCGACTCAATCATTCCCTGGACACTCTGATCTGGTGGCATAACAAAAGGAATGGGGGATTACTGCTGATCTGGTATATGATCTTATTTCAAACTTATATCTCGAGCCCATTTCGAATCAGAGATTTTCTCTGGTCCTTCAACATCCCTTTAAAGATCAGATGCTTCATTTGGTTTGCTGTTGGAAATCACATCTTAACATGGGAAAACCTCTTGAAACGTGGACGGATAAGGCCTAGCATGTGTGTCCTTTGCAGCAATGGCAAAGACTAGGTTCCACACCTTTTCACTGAATGTATCATTACCAGGCAGGTTTTCTTCATTATTTGCGAGCAATTCTGTGTTTCTCTTGAATTAAATTGCTCTGTCAGTTCTTTTTTAGAACTATGGTTTAAGAAACACTCTGATTTCAGTTTTGTGCCTCTTTTTATTTTTTGGAGTGTATGGAAAATGTGCAAAAAGGTGTATTTTCGATGATAAAAAGGTTTCAGCGTCTACTATTATTCACTAGGTTGAGTATCTCTATCACTTGTATCCTGTCCCGAAGCTGAAGAAAAAGATCAGATGTATCGGAATCAATCCGCAGATTTCATATCCTTGTGGATTTTTTGATGGGGCCGCTTTGGGGAACATTGGTGGTGCTGGTTTTGTCTTGCTTCTGAGTGACTCTCACACTCTAGGCTTCTCTATGGGTTGTGGTACAAGTACCAACACCAAATATCCCTGGTTGTGGTTGGTGGTTGCTCTCTGGGCTCTTCTTGCTATAGCACAGCATCTGGGGATCCCTCTCCTTAATATCTTTGGAGACTCCTTAGTCATAATTAATTGGGCAAACAAGATAGCATCTCTGGACTATCCTAGTTTGGACCATTGGTGCAAAGACATAAGGTATCATCTGAATAGTTTCTCTCATGTGACAATCAAGCATATCTATTGTGAGCACAATTAGCAGGCTAACTGTCTATCAAAGAAGGCCTTGGTTTTAGCTCCTGGCTATGGACTTTTCACTGAGTATTTGGATGGTATGATTGATTATCATGGAAATTTTCAGCTCTATTAGAGCTTGGTGACGGGACTCAGTCCCTTCTTCTTTTTTGGCACATGCTACTTTATTTTTTTATGATGGATTGAAGTAGGTTTCTTTGATGAAGCACTTTGCCCTCTCATTGTGCTCAGGATGGATAAGCTTGTTTGCCATACTGCTCTTTAAGGACTGTCCAATTTCTTTGGATGAAAGGATCACCATTATCACATGTAGATCTGAAGGTCTGTTTGCATGAGGTTTCTGTGTTTTCTTATTGCTCAAGAAGCAAGGTTGATGGCGGTACTTGTATCATTTTGTGGCTATTGGGGTTCCCAGTATGCTGATTGTCTTTGCTAGATAGAAGCCTCGTTGAAGGCTGTAAGTATATGATGTCCTTTGATTCATAATATGAATATCAAGGTCTAGCATTTTTTCCTTCTGAAAAAAAAAAAGAATTTTCACTATTACACTTAGCAGACTCAAAATGCACTTTTCACCATCATCTGCGCGGGCTAACTAAAATTAAGAAAAGAATGCGGTTCCATCCATACTGGCTTTTATATACGAACTATATCCGACATCTTAGGATTTATTGGAAGTATCTAAATTAATTTTTAAACAAGAGCTATGTGGTGGTAATGTATTTACATTAATACATGCAGTTACTTAAAGTTAACTTAAAAGTAAATTAGCAATTTTGTAATAGTGAGAATTTTCAACCGATTATTTTCTACTTCAATAGTAAGAAGATTTCAACATTCATTTATGTGGATTTTATTTTATTTTATTAGTGGATATTTATTTATTTTCTCTAATCAATAAATTATTTTATTAATCAACATTCATTTTTATAAGAAGGTTCAATTTTGTAGAAACATAAAAATCAATGGATATACATACACTATTAGTATTTAATAATTAAAAATAATGAATAACTAATATGTTCTATGTTTTAAAAACATAAATATTCTCACAACAATTCGAATCTAAGTTGGTGACAAAATAAATGTTGTAATTAAATAAATAAATTTGAAATTTTGGTTTTGTACTTTATTAATATTTATTAAGTAAATTAGGTGTAGAGATTAATGGATTTCAACATTTTATACATAATAAGTTGTTCTCTTTATGTTTCTAATTGGATTTTAGGTGGGTTTGACTTCAAAATTTGCACGGTTAAACTAAAAAATATCTGGTATTAATTAATTTACCACTTGGTGATTAATTTACAATGCATAGGATTCTTGTGCTCTCACACTTATGGGATTATGATGTCAACTTGAATAATATGATCTAAATTAAAGAAACTTGGAATAGCATGAGCCGGTCAATACTACAGTCTACACTAAAACCCTTCAAATTAGCTGGTGGGGTTAGCCTAAGTTAGTTTGACCCACTCATGGTTTTTACCTAACCTCGTACGTTATACTTTTTATTGTAGGGGGGTGCCTAGATTCAGCTTATACAGTTTAGAATCACACTTTAGGCGGGAAGGAAACATCACTATTTACCTTTTTCTCCTTCACAAAAGAAATTCCAAGAGCTCTTATTGTTTTGGGTTAGGCAAGACACGAGACGGAAAAATAAATACACCCATTGTTTTGATTTGGGCCTAGAAACATCAATTAGTTTGAGAGAGCACATTATATACTTGGAGGAGATGTGGCGATACAACGTCGGACAAACAACAGTCAGCCTAGTAGTGGTGAGACTAATAGTGGATGTCTCTTGTTCAGTCAAACAACCAGTTGAAGGGTATGATTAAACGAGAATGTGTCACTTTGGGTCCACCTGGTTTCAATTAATGAGCTCTTACAATGCCATGATCTTAATAAATGCATGATGATCTCAGCTCGTCGGCACATCCTGGGAACCATTTTACGATGTTGAGATCCTCTGTACGAACCAATCCCATTTATGAAAAATAGTTAATAAAATAATGTAAAAATTACAAACTAGTCCTCACCTTAGAAATACAAAAAATTTACTTCCACCAACATGAATAATACCACCTTATTGAGAACTATATTCCCATGTCGGGGACATAATAATTGCAATTCTATTTAGTGTTGGAGTTTGACTAATAAAAAATTTATGAATGTAAATTTTGTAAGATGGGTGTCGATATTTATTAATTATTTATAAAAAAAGGCAAGCAATTAGAGTTTTATGATAGTGATGATGATGAACATCCATTAAGACCAACTTTGGTCTATCGGGCCTTAAGAAGGATAATACTTTGTTTACTTTAAAATCTTGTTCATGTGCTCAAAAAACTTGCCAAGAAGCTTTCCAAGCTCACTATAGTTTTGGCAAGTTAGGAGGTTATCAAGGTTTGTATTGTAGCAAATACTATGAAACTCAGATCTAATGTGGGTGTAACCAAGGCACTCTAAGAGAAAGTGATTTTCATCCTCAACGCTCATAGACTCACACATATGGAAAACATTTTCTACCCATGGAGTTTTAGGAATATACCAACGCCTTGTTTCGCTATAGAGTTCATGAGAGTTCGTTCCAATCTTAGCCATATTAATTTTCTTCCATGAGCTAGTTACTACCGAGAGATACTTTTGATCTTCCAAGTTACGATTAATGACCTCCTTATAGTATCTTAATTTTCTCTTAACTGCTAAATTTTTCTCACACCATAATTTCTCTTTAAACTTAGAAGTAATAATATTTTTGACATTATCAATGTTTTGTAAAATGTTGTTTTCATTAATGCCCCAATGGTTTAACCAAGTCGTTGTATCTTTACAGGAACACCAGTTGAGGAGTAGTTGGCTTGACTTGAGTTTAAAGCAATTTTAGGAAGTCTCTCGTTTCCCATGTTATTTCTCTTATGCGGGTACATCAAGTACCTAGTCATAGCCATGCCCTTGATGGGGGAAAGACCTACTTCTATGAGGAGAACAGGATAAGACGTATTACTTTTAATTTTGAGGTTATAAGTTATTAATTGCTTCTGGATTTTCCCAATATTCCTCCAAGATTCTCTAGATATGTTGCACCCCCATACTTCACAACCATACAAGATAGCAGGGATGACAAGAGTTTTAAAGAGGAACTTCTTTTTATCCCAAATGATCAGATTGGTTGATTTATAGTTATTTTCAAAACTAAAATAAGCTTTCCACCCTCCATTAATCCTTTTCTCAATCGTATAGTTCCAATTAAGCTTGTGATGAATATCAATTACGAGATACTTGTAAGAAGTCACTTCCTATATATTTCTATTATCATAAATAAAATTTGTATAAGTGTATTTCTTAGATTTTATAATCATGATTTTTGCCTTGTCGGTGTTAACAATCATATCCATGTTAGAGAAAAAATATTTAAGAATTATTAATCACTTATCGAGATCAAAAGGACACATTTCCATACGAACAATATCATTGGAATAAAGTAGGAGAATGATAACTATCCCAGCTAAGATTGTACCAGTGCAACTTGCTTCTTCTAAACACTTTTCTAGCTTATCAATGTAAATGTCAAAAAGGGTAGGGGAGATGGGGAAACCTTGTTTAACTCCAATATTACAATTTATATATGTTGTCCACCCCTCATTATTCTTAAACTTGGTAATGACATTTTTCGTATAACCTTATTGCGATAGCTCTCAACTCAAAAGAAACCTTAAGCTCCTCTAGCCTATTCCACAGGTTATTTCTAGGCATTGTATCAAAATCTTTTCTAAAATCCACAAAGCAACAAAATAGGTCAAACTTATTATTACGACATTCCTCTACAATGATCCTAAGTGTAATGAGGTGGTCCGTGGTTGAATGATTCCTTCTAAAACTTGCTTAGCCTTTAGCCTGCTTACCTTCCATTTCTAGCCATTCATTGATCTTCTTTTCTAAGATAATACCATATAACTTAGCTATGAGAGGGATAATAATAATAGTCTAATAATTAGAGGGGTCATTTTTTCACCATTTTTGAAAATAGGAATAATGAGGTTTTGAGTCCAAGGTGTAGGAAACACTTGCTTGACCACTAGATTAAAGAGTTTGTGGATGTGCGAGATGAAGATATGCCCTCCAATTTTTAAGATTTCTGCTTGGTGGCTTTCAATGTCTTTGGCTTTTCCATTTGCTAAGTGCTTAACCCCAAAATCTGTGTCTTCTAACAAGAAAACTTCTTTCGTTGTAAGAAGGGTTTGAATGTTATCTCTGATATCCGAGGATTCATAAATCTTTTTAAGATAGGAATTCCAATCTTTTAAAGCAATTTTAATGTCTTCTTTTGTTTTATGAGTTAGAATTTGCCTCCAGAGTTTCTTAGGAGCCACCTTGGAGAGGCGTATGATATTTTCCTTCCTTTTACTTAGATAATGTTTTTTTTTCTCTTAATTAAGGCTTTGTAGTGATTTATCTTGTCCATTTTTATCGAATCTGTAATAGCTTGCTTAATTTCTTTTCTCGCATATTTACACTCTTGGTCATACCAAGGGTTGATTCTACTATTGCTCGTTTTAGTCGAGACTTCAATAGAGAACTTGTTAATGGACGACGTGAGGGTTGTAGCAAAATTATGGTAGAGATTTTCTATATTCTTCATATTAGATAAAGGAGCCAGCTCATTTTTTAGATCATGGAGAAAAATGTCAGCTTTATTTTTATTGAAGATTGGGTGCTTTTGTGAATGATAGTGTTCCTCCTTGGGATCGCTATGCATGACAATATTGAGAGTTATAATTGAAGTTTTATGATCAGAGTCGAGCTCATGGTCATTAATGATGTTGAAATCTATTAATTTGTTCTATATAGGGATATCATATATAGCATAATCTACCACACTACTTCCAAGCCCATGGATACAAGTCATCTGGCTAGAGTTTGGCCATTTTGTGAGACCATTGCAAATGATACGATCTTGAGCACTACAAAATTTGGCCAATTCAAACCCGAATAAATTTCCACCTAGATCTTTAGAACTTATTTTGTACATGTTAGCTAGCTCAAGGTCTTCATCTAACCAAAAAGGATTAGGGTTGGAATAGTTGCTTAAAAGAATAGCTTGGTTACTAGAATTTCGAGCATTGAAGTCACCCATCAAAAGGATATTTCCTTCCTTCCTTAAACTAGAAATATCATGTTCTAAGCCATTATATGGACATTTTTTTATCTAAATTGATTTTTTTTATAGAAGTTGGAATTAATATGGGAAAAACAACATATGGCTATGTAGTCATTTTCATCATTAATGTCGGTGATCTCTATCCAAATAAATTGGTTGTAAGGGTCTTTCTTATAAAGCCTAACATGTGTGGATAAGTTATTTCTAATGTAATAGTCTATAGCCCCAATGCCTCTACGACATAAACATGTATTCCATAGGACAGGTGATTGGGGTTGTCTGATCCATATCAATCAAATAGTTGAGAGATAATGACGGAATGCAAGACAATTTAGACTTTTTTTTAATTCTTCATATACTTCTAGTTTAAATATAGTTATCCATTCATCAACTACCTATTTTTTTTTATATTCAGTTTTATATGATTGTTTATTTAAACAACTACCATAAAAAAACTCTTCTCATCATAAAAACATAAAAATTTCAATAATTAAAAAAAAAAAACTACAACCTCATAATTTCAATAATAATAAAAACAAACCAAGTATAGTGGGGACTTTTAGAGAGAAAGCTGAAGGTTTACAAAGGAGAAAGGTCTACCGAGAACATAACATGAAAGTTTGCAGTTGTAGAACTTTGTATTTTTTTGTAGATTAATAAAATTACAGTCATTTCATATTATGTTTCATGGTTCCTCATTGAATTTTTTTAATGAACTTCATTCTATCTCCTAATCTATATGGATTGCTAATTATTGGTGTCTTACTGTAAATGTGTCGATTCATGTGTTGATTTTTCTTTACTGACCTAACATGTGCAATGTGTATCAAGTGAATGTCTTCATTTGGTGTACATGATCATTTACATTGTTGATAATTGGTTATTGATCTCTAATATTTATTTGTTAATTAATATTGTCTCTTGGACTCATTGTGTATCTCTAACGCTTTGGACAGAGTTCTTGGCAATTTTATTTGTTAAGTTAGTATGAAGTTAAGCTGAAAGAAGTGATCTTCATTTGCATGTTTGCACATTAAATGGTTGTTCTCTTTCATATTTTACATCTTGTAATAGTCTTATTCTGAATTTATTACTCATCTTGTTTATGTGTCCTTAAACAGTTAGTTAGGGATCAGTTCTTTTTTCAATCTTTTCGTGCTTATCCTCACAGCAGATCTTCTACATATGAAAACCATTGTCCCAGTGGATGCCTCGTATCCATTGGATATTACTATTTCAAACAACTTGAGGATAGAGTCTTGTCTGCATGGGAATGGTTCGAGCACCTTTTTTTTTCTAAGTCTCATTTTGACCGCTTCCGCTTTCCATAGTCCATTTTTCACAGTGCGGGAAGCGCAGATCTATTTTTTGCAAGTCATCGAGGAAATCCATTCTCGGGTTCCGCTTTCCGTAGTGCGGATCTTGGAATTGTCAATTTGTGTTAATAAAACAGTCGTGTTTTTGGCTTCAGTTTTTTGCAGTGCGGAACATGGAAATTGGAAGTTACAAGTTTGTAATAAAAGTGTCTGTATTTCCGACTTCCACTTTACGCAGTGCGGAATGCAAAAATCGGAAAAGTATTTGTGTCAAATATCGGAACTTTGATTTTTAAGTTTCGCAGTATTTTTTCATCAACTTTTCATTTTCCACAGTGTGGAATGCGGGATGCAGAGGCCTCATATCCATAGGACTATTTCCTTCTCTTAACTTCCTAGTAGATTTTCCAGCAACCTACACACCGGGCCCGTCAACAAGTTGCTGTGTCGGTTGAACTGTCAGAGTGGTGCCGATAGATGTCGGTTGAGATGGCTGAGTGAAGCCGACAAAACTTGCAGTGATTGTGTCGACGTGAAAGGTTACGTTGAGCCTAAAAAGAAGGAAGTACAGAAAAATTATAAGGAAAAGTAACTTTCGATTTCCAGAGTATGAGGTCGGAAAGCGGAAGTCGGAACTGCAGAAAAGGATAAGGTCGAAAGTTAAGTTTTCTGATTTATGAGTTCCGCACTGAAGGGTGGAAAGGCAGAATGTGGAAGTTGAAACCATGGATAGAGTTTCCATCATTTGATAGTTTTCCAACTTACGAGTTCCGAAGGAGGAAGGCGGAAGGTAGAACCGCAGTTGAAGAACTTTGTCAATTGATATGTTTCCGGCTTCCAAGTTCTGAAGGCGGAAACTGGAAGGCGGAGGGAAGAAGGTGGAAGTGCGGAAGGTGAAAGGATTTTGTCAATGAACATGTATGGGGAAAGTTTGCCACATGATCAGATCAATGAATTGGCTAAGTTTTTGCATTTGGACTTGGAGTCTAACCCGTTTTCTGGATACATTCCTCTAGGCTTCAACATCTTAACCAACCTCAAGACACTCTGTCTCAATACCGACTTTAAATTGAGAAATTTGTTTATGGAAAAGTGAAGAGGGAAATAATTGAATTGGAAAAAGACAAATTTTAACAAAATCTAGCTTGATTTAAACGTGTATTGCATTCTCGAGAGCTTGAGAGAGAAAAATATGATTGGATCTGGTGCATCTAAAAAAGTATACAATGTCACTCCGCCAAATGGGAAGGAGGTGGCGGTGAAGAATATTTTGAAGAAGAGAAATGAATTTGAAGCAGAGATTGAGACCCTGGGCTTTATCAAACATGCCAACATCTTAAAGTTCTTGTGTAGCATCTCCAGTGCAGAATCACATTTCAATTTATTGGTATTTGAATACATAAAAAATGGAAGCAGAGATCAAATTTCTCAAAATCATATAGCATCACAAGTCTGTTTTCGACATCCCAAACATTGTTCTCCTCTGCTAGTATCTTCAAAACCTCCTCAGCAAGCTTCTAGCTATACTGGGGATCGATCGCATAATAAGCCTGTGAAATCTTCTGCTGAATCCAATAAGCATCAATGTCCTAGACATTCAATCCTACATTTGTTTCACTCTTCCAACACTTGATCCAAATCACTGTCACCATCATACTCTTCCTCCTCAAATTCAACCGCAACGTCGATGTCATCATCAAGGGCTTCCCTGCTACTCCCCCTGTTCCTGCCCCGACCTCGCCACCAGTTTCCTGGAAATAGATTATTAGTTTACCGATCGAAAGGAGCTAGGAAAATGTTGTGCAGTTATCGTATTAAGAAGCTTTTCAATCTCCTTCTTCTTATCTGGGTCTTTTATTTTTTCATTCTTCAAAACAACTAACACTTCATTTGTGGCCTTTATTAATATATCATGTGGTTGATCCACAAACTGTTGCTCTATCGTACTAAGAAGGGCCTCATAAGCGGATCTAGTCTCCTTAGTTGTAGGCGTATAAACCCCATCGTCCATAAGCGATAAAGTGAACCGACATGCTCTTTGGGTATGGATTTGGAATCTATCATTTAGAACTAAACTGGAATTCGCTCTGTATCCATAATGTTTAAAGCGAGCATGAGCCTCAGCTCCTCCCCCAAATGTGACATTTCCCTGCAAATTTGTAATTGCAATTGCAAATAAAAACAAGAAGACAGAAGTCTGAATTCGACCCCTACGTATCCTCAAAATCTGTGCCCGCAAAATTTGTTCGGTGTTGGGGTCTTTATTATTATTTTGTCCTTGAAGGGTTGTTTTCTTTTGTCCGCAAATAGTAACTTCGAACAAATTGAAATCCCAAAACCAAACATCCAAAATGATCTGGGCAGTGCATAGTTTTCGTGATTTCCAAAATTTCGTGATTTCCGATTTACAGGCTCCAAACTTCGGAAGACGGAAATGTGGAGATGCACATTCGACCCAAAATCATGCCAAGACTTCTTCTTTCCACAGTGCAGAACACGGAAATAAAAAATTACAAGTTTGTAATAAAAATTAATGTTTTTCCAACTTCTGTTTTCCAGAGTGCGGAATGCGGAAATAGGAAAAGTCTTTGTCTTATATTTTATTTTATTTTATTTCTTGATTTCCGCTTTCCGTAATGCGGAATGCGGAAATCCAAACTTTGATTTTTTATTTTTGCAATTTTTGTTTGCATCCACTATCCGTTTTCCAGAGTGCAGAAAGTGGGATGCGGAACTTGGATATGTTTTTAGTCTAAATAAATTTATTTCCGACTTTCGCTTTTTGCAGTGCAGAATGCAAAAGTCAGAAATAGTAAATCGAAACTTTCCCAAATTTGTTTCAGAAGTTTTTATTTGCACACCTTGATCTTAGTTGTTTGTTTTCCGCTAGATCCACGGTCTAGATTTGTTTTTCCATTAAGGTTTTGGCTACAGAGTCTGTTTGAATTTTTGAGGTCTCCCCACTCATTAGATTTCAAGTTTTCATAACGATGTCCATTTTTTATTTTTATTATTATGTGTTTGATATGCTTCGAAGGAGATTATATCTTACTGATTCTAACCACCCTTATTATATCCATAACTATATATAGTATGAAGAGTGGTGCCATACACTCAATTAAACAAATTTAAACACAGTTCTTTAAAAAAGTCTTAAACTTATTTATGGAAATTGTGAAAGTGTTTAAACTATTTTGGCCAAACATTTTTAAATGAAAAATTACAAATGTACTTAAAAAAATATTTGTTAAAATTAAAATAAAATGATGAAGTGTCATTATATATACATTTATGAATAACAACATTTATATATTCGACCATGCTGCTGGAAATTAAGCTTTAAGATAAATGAAAATAGACAGCATAGATCGCATCTCAGAATCGAAATATCTGTTTTCTAGGGAGCGTCAAGGGCATATCGATACCATCATAAGAAGGGATAGATGAAGTGACAAATGTCAAGTCCACACACTATGAGATAACTTGATGTTGATGACAAGTGAGGCTGACGATGACTTCTGCGATTAATATGATGACGTCATAGCAGAAAGGGGCGGTGTAGTTGGCGTCTTTGCATACAGAATCAAATCAAGAGGTCACGTGATTGTTTGTGTTGTCATAAAGGCACTAGATGATGATGTGTGTGAGGAATTGACGGAATCATAGTTGAAACTCAACCGCTTGGCTCATTATAATGCTATCGTAACAGTCGTTCGAAGATACAGAGTGAGTGAATGCTGGTGAAGAATGATGATGTATGTAATTACTGTTATGCTTGGGAAGTTTGTTCATGCAAAAGCAGGTCTAGCCATCAGGGTAAAGATGTTGATTACATTTGGGAGACATTGTGATGCCGGTAAGAAAAATATTGTTCTAAAAAATCACAGGACTATTGTGAAAGCAGTGTCAAGATTTCTCAGCCCGTCGGATATCCCATCAAAGCCTTCAGATAAGGCCATGGAGTTAATTACCGCAGTGCATAGTATCCATTGGTAGGAGAGGCTAGCCAGAACGAATGCTCAGACTCGTGGAGAGGAGATCATAGGTCTACGTCATGACCATCCTTGCTGCAAATTGCTAATTCTAATGAAGGTGATGACGAGTCCAAACATGTGTTTCGTCGGCATGGCCAGGAGGAAGGATTTGGTCAAGGTAGAGGATGAATACAAGCATCCGCAAATAGACAAGAATGACAAGCCCATCAAGTATTACTTGAATGGTTCGATGTATTACTTGATACTGAGTTTTTATTTCTTGGTTGATTGAAAATATCTACTGTACTAAAATACTCTGGACCTCAGCAAAAATATAGCATACTATGGATGCCAATTCTATGATACATATTCATTTTTTATTATTATTTTGAAAGCATGTTCACTTTGGATACATAAATGTTGTTCTTAATAAATTTACATATAATCACAGTTTAATATTTTATTTTGTTTATAAGGAAATATACCATATTCCATGGATACTAATTCCTTGGTGCATATTTTAAATCATTTTAATTTTGAAACCAGGTTCGCTTCGGATATATAATTCTTGTTCTTCATAAATGTATATATAATGACAGTTTAGCAATTTATTTTATTTTTAACTGCACTAGCATTGAGCTTCTTGAATGAAATAATCCAATGTGATATCATAATATTACAAACTTAATATAATGAAAATGTCATGTTTGTTTCAGTTATTTATAGCATTAGCAAATAGCTTCTTGATTAAGCAGTGATATAATACTTTAATGACTATTTGGAAAATTAACCACTATTTTCATATTAGAGTAACTGCATTGGATCTCGCATATCGAAAATCTTAACTTTCTCTTTATCTTTTCCTTATGCTTCCGCTCTCCGCTTTCCAAATTTCAGAATTTTATTTCTCCCCGAATTTTGAATTTGTCGATTTCTGCACTATGCTCTTCTGGACTGGATCTCGGATATCGAAAATATTAACTTTCTCTTTAGATTTTCCTTGTGCTGCCACTCTCCACTTTTCGGCTTCTGGACTTTGCTTCTCCTCGAATTCTGAATTTTTTGATTTTCACACTATGTTCATCCGCACCGGATCTCAAATATCAGAAGGTAGAAGTCGCAAGGTCGAAATTAGCAAAGAAGAAAAGTGACAAGTGAGCATGTCGCTTCATGGATTTTAGAATTTTGAAGCCAGAAATTGGAAACCGGAGAGCCGAAAGGTAGAAATCTCTTGCATGGAGATTGAGATTCCAGAAATTTAAAGTGAATACCGGAAATTTAATAAATATAAATTTAAAAGACCTAAGGCCTTCTACAATTATGTTTGATCCAAGAGGTAAAAATATTGAGTCTTTCACAATCTAATTTTTTTACCCACCAACGACAGGTATATAGCAATAGCTTTTGATTCAATTTGTATAACCACCAACGACAAGTATATAGCAATAGCTTTTGATTCAAAGTTTTTTTCTCTATATTATTGATTTTTTTCATAAAACTTTTTCTTGCATTAAAAAACAATGATAGGCTTTTCTCCAGATCATTTGATCGATGGTGCAGAATAGCAGATTGCGGAACTCGGGAAAGTGAATAATTGCAAGTTTCAAAAGTCCAGAAGCTGACTTTCGCATCCCGAACCAGAAATCAAAAACCGAAAAAGTGTGAAAGTGCAGGAACCCTTCGTAAGTTGAGGAGCTGACTTCCGCAATTTGACCCGGAAATCGGGAAGGTCTGAGAGTGCAGAAGACCTGTTTCTCATTGAGATATATTGATTTTTATTTTACCCATCGATTCAACCTGTACTTAAATGTTTAAGCTTCACAAGAAAGTAAAATCAACTCATTCTAAATCTTGAAAAAATGGGTGGTATAAAATGTTTTAGAAAAATTATATTGTATTCAAAATCATTAAAAAAAATAGAATTTTTTGATTTCCACACTATGCTCATCCACACCGTATCTCGGATATCGGAAGGCGGAAGTCGCAAGGTTGGAATTTGCAAAGCAAAAAAGTGACAAGTGAGCATGTCGCTTCGTGGATTTCGACATTTCGAAGCTGAAAATTGGAAACCAGAGATCTGGAAGGCGGAAATCTCTTGCATGGAGATTGAGATTCCATAAATTTATTTAGTGAATACCAGAAATTCAATAAATATAAATTTAAAAGAACTAAGGGCTTCTACAATTCGGTTTGATCAAAGAAGTAAAAATATTGAGTCTTTCACAAATTAATTTTTATACCCACCAACGACAGGTATATAGCAATAGCTTTTGATTCAATTTTTATACCCACCAATGACAGATATATAGCAATAGCTTTTGATTCAAAGTTTTTTTTCTCTACATTATTGATTGTTTTCATAAAACTTTTTCTTGCATTAAAAAACAACGATAGGATTTTCTCCAAATCATTTGATCAACGGTGCGGAAGAGCGAAGTGCGGAACTCAGGAAAGTGAAGAATTACAAGTTTCAAAATTCTGGAAGCCAACTTCTGAATCCCGAACCGGAAATCAGAAACCAAAAAATCGTGAAAGTGCAGGAACCCTGTTTCGTAAGTTGAGGAGCCGACTTCTGCAATTCAAACCGAAAATCAGAAATCGGGAAGGTCTGGGAATGCGAAAGACCTATTTCTCATTGAGATATATTGATTTTTATTTTACCCGTCAATTCAACCTGTACTTAAATGTTCAAACTTCACAAGAAAGTAAATTCAACTCATTCTAAATCTTGAAAAAATGGGTAGTATAACATGTTTTAGAAAAATTATATTGTATTCAAAATCATTAAAAAAAGTCAGCCACAGTTGCTTTAGATTTGGAGTTCAAAAACAAACCTACCTCTTGCATGGAGATTGAGATTCAAGAAATTTAAAGTGAATACCATAAATTTAATAAATTTAAATTTAAAGCATTTAAGGCCTTCTACAATTTTGTTTGATCCAGGAGGTAAAAATATTGAGTCTTTCACCAAGAAGAATCATAAAGCATAAGCAAAAATTCATCTTAAGCATTTAATAGTCTTTCCTATAATGGGTGAGTTTTCTTGAAACTTCATTTCGAGAAAACCTAAGCCGTCAAAAGCGCTGAAGTAGTGTCTACATCCTCAAGAACTGAAGTGTCTGCATTCCTCAAGAACTGAAGGATTTGGCAGTGGGGCAGTGCATTGAAATCCTGATGTCCGACTAACTTTTCAAGCAAGCCACGCTTTTGCGGGATTGGAGGAAGCATGAAGAGTTCAATTATAGATTGTATGCGCGCGGAATCAGCGAGGAAAACGTGATGACCCAAATATACGTGCAACTGCCTAAAATTGTCAATCACCAAGGGACACGTGTCGAAATGTTAGTGTCTAGAGAGACGAAGAATATTTTGAGACTACGTCTCCATTGTAATATGCCTTTGGCGTAAATATAAAGAAAGGATCAAAGTTCAAGATTTCCAAAGTAATATAAAAAACAAACCAAAAGTTGAGTCTAACAACAAACTATTACAAAAAAAAACAAAGCAACTAAAATAAAAGAAAAGCAAGTTTTCCATGATCTATAAGCTCTAAGTATCCAAAATAACTGCAAGAAAGAATAGAAGTATCCAAATAACTGTAAGAAAGAATAGAGACCATAGGCTTCACCCATAATTAAATACTAACAATTTATTTAATAGTTTAATAGTATCATTAAGAATGCTTATATTAATTTAATATTAATATTATTCTTCATATCTAAGAAAAAAATAAAAATAAGATTGGAGAAATTTTAACATAAAATAACACAATTTAGCAAGACAAAAGATTTGTAATAATTAAAACAAAGTAAAAAGTCTGTTGTAATTTTTTTGTTAAAATTTTTTATTTTACAACTTAAAAAATTTAAAATATTTCAACTTCTAAAAAGTTTTAGTTACATGTCTATAAAAAGAATTAAAATTCTTAAACAAGTGAAATCGCCATGTATCTTAAAAAGGAGAAAATTGGCTCACAAAGCTTTCTGCATTAAAGCAAGTGAAATCGCCATGTATTTTAAAGAGGAGAAAATTGGCTCACAAAGCTTTCTACATTAAAGCAGTTGGGTTCGTAAAACTAAATATAAGGCTGGTCTAGATTTTGGGTAATGAAATAAGGAAGAAAAAGACAATATCTCAAGAAATAGTATATAAAATGAATCTTAAAACAGTAATGAAAAAGAACCTGAAAATCTTTTAAATCAATTTTATCTTAAAAAAAATCTATATGATGAATAAAAAATTGACAACTTTCAATTATTCATAGTTCATTTTAATATATATTACATCTTTTCCTTTAACCAAAATTTGTATATCACATTTATTTCTTTAAAATCAAAATCTTATTTCTATCCATATTCAATTCTTACTTTTTTTTATTTTAAGAAAATTGATTAAAATAATTATCACTTTATGGTTTAGAAATGTTTTGTGTAGGGGTTGAGGGTGGAGCCACTACGAAACAAAGTTGGCTGGTTATGAATGCATTCTTCCATTCAACATTAAGGCTAGCCCCAGCCCAAACTTAGCCTGATGTGAAAGAAGAAAAAAAACATCAAAATATCATATACCCATATACCTATAACTATTACACCAGTAATTAGATTAATTATGCATCTTAATCATTTTTATCATTTTTATCATTTTTATAATTGATTATATATACATGTTTTTTCTTTCTAAAAATAATAATTTAACATTTTTTAAATTATATTTAAAAACCATTATTACCACCATCTAAAGACTAAAACCTTATACGGCTCTTCTTTTTTCAATTTAATAATTTTTTATGGTCCTTTTTAACCTATAAATAATTCCATTTTTAAGAAACAAATGAATTTATAACTGTTAAACGTTAGAATCTTACAAAGCCAACAAAAAGATAATTACCAATAAAAAAATAATAAAAAAAAAACATATTTTATTAGTTACACAAAATTGACTTGCATTTATAAGCCATAATCAATTCAAAAAACAATCAGTATGACATTTCTAAATTCTAATAATACATTCAAAGACAACCAGTGTATCTGATAGATTCCGGGGATTTACTTTTTGAAATTGATTCCAAAGAGGAATATCAAAGTCAGCTGTTCAATAAAATCAGTGATCAAAGTCAGCTGTTCAAAAAAATCAGTGCATAATAAACATTGCAGATTAGGAGCTAACCGTGAGGCCTTTTGTTACCCAATGGAGACATTGTAAGGTACTTTGCTAGAGAATCTGATCCGGATGGCATATAAAAAAGCCTCTCGTATTGTAATTTGTGGGTATATAAAATAACAATTTTAATGATCCTTGGATCTTGAGCAGCTCAAGATTTAACAATCATCAAGCTTGCTTGAGTCGTATTAAATGCTTTGCAGCTTAATAGATAGCTCTTACCACAACACTTTTTTTAAGACATATGCATAAAGCAAGCTGTTGGACATTAGGACAGTGGGAACACAAGTCTTTAGGATAATATAGATAGCTATATTTAGGACCATCTTCTCAGCGTTTTTTTTGGTTAATATTTGATTAGTTACCAGTTTTTCGGGGAATATAAATAGTTTTTTTTTAACCATCTTCTCGGCGATTTTGTTTTGGTTAACATTTGATTTAGATGTTTGGAATTTTATAGGCCTTATAATTTAAAAAAAAACTTTCTCATATAATTCCAATGCAAAATAAAAAAACGATCTAATCCATACGGTGCATATAATGCTAGACAACCTTTACAATGCTAATATTATCTAATTGAAATTGTTGAATTTTTATAATCCTTAGAATTTAAAGCTGTCCCATATAATTCCATCGGAAGATAAAAATACTCTTCCCAACGATATTTTCGGTTAATATGTGTGATTAAATTTGTTGGAATTTTATAGTAGTTTCAATATATTTTTTGGGGTTAATATTTGATTTAGATGTTTTCGTTGGGTTAATATTTGATTTAGATGCTTGGAATTTCATAGGCCTTTCATTACAAAAAATTGTCATATAATTATAATGCAAAATAAAAAACGATCTAATCCATACGGTGCATATAATGTTGGACAATCTTTCCAATGTTACTATCGAATTGAAATTGTTGAATTTTTATAATCCTTGGAGTTAAAAGTTGTCCCATATAATTCCATTGTAAGATAAA
This sequence comes from Pseudotsuga menziesii, assembly GCA_001517045.1. NCBI lineage: Eukaryota > Viridiplantae > Streptophyta > Pinopsida > Pinales > Pinaceae > Pseudotsuga > Pseudotsuga menziesii. The sequence continues at coordinate 6,760 of LPNX010363652.1, read as the reverse complement.
AATACTCTTCCCAACGATATGTTTTGTCAATATGTGGTTAAATTTGTTGGAATTTTATAGTTCTTCGAGTAAAACACTGTCCCCATATAAGTCCCATCCATACTGCGCCTCCAAGACTTCTGGATACGAAATCTGCATAAAGCATACAGTCCCCAATGACTACGACTACCTATACGACACGCGGGCCCTGTAATTATAAAACCCTGTAATCAATGCATAAAGCATACAGTCCCCAATGACTACGACTACCTATACGACACACAGGCAGTGGTCAAATTTGAAGGGCTGGTCTTAATTTTTTTTGGAAGGGCATGCAACTATCCAACCCTTTAAGGATGAAAGGTTATAAAAATAATTGTACTTCAATTGAAAATTGAAAATTAAGTTGGTCCTTCAATTAAAAAAAAGGTGAAAATAAAATAATGCCCTTCCAAATATTTATAATTTTAAAATATCAAACAGAAACTTCATATAATGCCCTTCATATGTTTGAAAAGGATCTCATGATGTGATGTAAAGTCATTACTCATTAATTATTATTGCCCATTAACTATTTGCAGAGTCACAACGTTTACTTACAACCAAGGCTGGAATTTCAAATTTTACTAGCCTGTCAAGTAAAATTTGATGACGGTTACATTTTTAAAATGCCCGTCAGTTTACATCTTATGTAAATATATACCTGTCAATTTTTTTATATATTCTTATCCACGTATCCATTCAAAAATATATACATGTCAATTTTTTTTATATACACTTCTTATCCATTCAACTTGATTCTGGCTTTGTCTTTATGACATTATTTAAATAAATAATTCATTAAAAAATAAAACCTACTTGTTATTTTCAAAACTCCCTACCTTTCCTCCAAATCTCTACGTGGATTGAATGTTGGAAAAATATAGAATGATATGATGAAGATAACTCAAGCCATAACAATACTGATAAAAAGATAGAATGTTTTTTAATAAAAAATAAGCCTTTTACAAAGAAAATGACAAAACATAAAAATAATGAAGAACCCTATTCCAAACTAAAAAACATTTTTTTTTTTAACTTACTGGATTTATCGTGTCTTCCCTGAAGCAGGCGTCCAAGTCGGCGTTAACTCCAGGCTAAGGAAGAGAAGGTAGCAGTGGTGGAATTGGAACTTGACGCTACTTCTCCTCCCAGTGCTGCTTGAGATTTTCAAGCACTGTCTGTGGTGGGCGTCTTGTCACAGCGGGAGGATTTATAGGCTTCCAAAAACAAGATAATTTATGATTCTCATCAGTGGATTGATTCCACTCCTCTCAGGCTTTTGCATCTCAAGTCTACAAGCCCAATGCCATACTTCAAGATGCAATCAATTAAGACACTCTTGGACTGCATTGCCAGCTCTGCCAATAACGAAGCATTGGCTGTATCATCCGAATCCCTGCTCTAGTTGATATCAGCAACTCACTGAAAGGAAATCTTGAAAACGATGGACATATCATTAACAAAAATGAGAATAACATCATGATGCACGATTCATTCTGGAATAACTTCATGGAGTGATAATCATTCCTATCCCATTGCAGCTAATTTTATTGATGTTTATCCATGGGCTTATATCCCTCATACAGTGAAAGAGTCCATGAGTCTGGAGGAGAAGATATGCCATCAGTTGTTCTCGCCACAAATTTCCCGCTCCCAATTTCACCCACCAACAATTCTATGGGCCTTGTCGCCTACATTGATCAATGCTTGAACATTTAGGCTCAGGGAAAGAATGATTGCAACAATCATGTAACTTTGAGATGTAATGTGGAAGTAAATATGGGCGTACCAACATTTATTAACATTCATAAGTAGAAGAACTACCAGCTGGCTAAGATTGGAGGAGCTCAAGATTGTTCAACGATCTCCAATGAAGAAGGAAAGACAACACCAAGTCCTACAATATTAGGAAGAAGAGGAGAAAACCAAACGATCGATTTTCAATGTGAAAATGAATCAGACCAAGTTATTGTTTGGGCATAGGACGACCATATGTAAAGTATCAAGACTGATGGCTGAGCTTTTTCTAATGTTGATTAAATCTGTTTCAGATAACCAAGCAACAATTACAATGATTTATTTCCACAACAAAAATTCTCTTCGAACAACATCAAACATCAAGGTACTCACAGAATTTTAGTTTAAAATACACGCCATTGTTGCCTGGTAGGCTTGATCTGGTGACTCCGCCATGCATTTCATGATACTGTATTTATGTATAGCTTTTTTAAATGCAATGGTGTAATGCCAAACCTTAGGCAACACATAGTGCACGCCTATGGTATAGAAGCATTTTTTGTTTGAAAAAAAAAAGAGAGGCAAAAGAATTCGGGACCATGAAAATCGGAGGGAAGCTCAAGCAGGAAACCCACGCTTCAATTTTATCAATAACAATATTTTCATACTTTTTATATTTGTTAAAGTTTTTATGTCTCATAAATAAAACAAACAAAGCGTTTCCTTCATCTGCTTAAATAAACCAAAACATGGGCAAGTGGCCAGAATGGCCGGGCCAGTGGCTAGAACTATTTTATCAGCAGTTATGGCTGAGAGGAGGTACTCATATTTATGACAAGTAAGAAAAGTTGATAAACGTCAATTTGACAGGATGTGATTTTGTACACCCGTAGACACTGACATGCCAAAATTAAAGTTACCTGTCAAATACGTTTACCGTCAATTTCCAGGCCTGCTTACAACGGAAAATAAATTTGACGGGCAAATTAAAAGGCTTACCCTTCTTTTGAGATATTTAAGTTAAGGTATCCCTTCATGGTGGAAGGGCGAAATAAAAAATTTAAATTGTTTTTTACGGGCAAAATTTTTGTGACACTTCTGGGACGGGCTAAACCCCTTTGGAAGGGCTGGGATGGGTTCAAATTTGACCGCTGCACGAGGGCCCTATAATTTCAAAGCCCTATAATCAATGCAAACGCACGTGTAGTACAGAAAATACATTGAATTAAATTAAATTCAAATTCAAATTTTAATTAAATTATAAACAATTGGATATTAGTTTTTTTTATTTTGACGATCATTAATTGTTTTCTGTAATTTCGGTTTTAGACAATGGAGGACTTCTTTTTTAACTATTTTTCTCAAAACCCGATAATACTATTTTTAATTAAATTACTTTTAACTACACTGTATTTTGCATAAGAACCTTCACGATTATGGGACAAATACATCTCTGGCCTTGAGCATGATAGAATTGTGACTCAATCATTCCCTGGACACTCTGATCTGGTCGCATAACAAAAAGAATGGGGGATTACTGCTGATCTGGTATATGATCTTATTTCAAACTCTTATCTTGAGCCCATTTCGAATCAGAATTAGATTTTGGATCTTATCTGGTCCTTCAACATTCCTTTAAAGATCAGATGCTTCATTTGGCTCACTGTTGGAAATCACATTTTAACATGGGAAAACCTCTTGAAATGTAGATGGATGGGGCCTAGCATGTGTGTCCTTTGCAGCAATGGCGAAGACTCGGGTCCACACCTTTTCACTGAATGTATCATTACCAGGAAGGTTTTCTTCATTATTTGCGAGCAATTCTATGTTTCTCTTGAATTAAATTGCTATGTCAATTCTTTTTTAGAACTATGGTTTAAGAAACACTCTGATTTCAGTTTTGTGCCTCTTTTTATTTTTTGTAGTGTATGGGGAAAATGTGCAAAAATGTGTATTTTCGATGATAAAAAGGTTTCAGTGTCTAGTATTATTCACCAGGTTGAGTATCTCTATCACTTGTATCCTGTCCCGAAGCTGAAGAAAAAGATCAAATATATCGGAATCAATCTGCAGATTTTATATCCTTGTGGATTCTTTGATGGGGACGCTTTGGGGAACATTGATGGTGTTGGTTTTGTCTTGCTTCTGAGTGACTCTCACACTCTAGGATTCTCTATGGGTTGTGGTACGAGTACCAACACCAGGACAGAACTTCTTGCTCTCTGGGCTCTTCTTGCTGTAGCACAGCATCTGGGGATATCTCTCCTTAATATCTTTGGAGACTCCTCAGTCATAATTAATTGGGCAAACAAGATAGCATCTCTGGACTATCCTAGTTTGGACCATTGGTGCAAAGACATAAGGTCTCATCTGAATAGTTTATCTCATGTGACAATCAAGCATATCTATCGTGAGCACAATTAGCAGGCTGACTGTCTATCAAAGAAGGCCTTGGTTTTAGCTCATGGCTATGGAATTTTCACTAAGTATTTGGATGGTATGATTGATTATCATGGAAAATTTCAACTCTATTAGATCTTGGTGCCGGGACTCAATCCCTTCTTCTTTTTTGGCACATGCTACTTTATTTTTTTTATAATGGATTGAAGCAGGTTTCTTTGATGAGGCACTTTTCCCTCTCATTGTGCTCAGGATGGATAAGCTTGTTTGCCATACTGCTCTTTAAGGACTGTCCAATTTCTTTGGATGAAAGGATCACCATTATCACATGTAGATCTGAAGGTCTGTTTGCATGAGGTTTCTGTGTTTTCTTATTGCTCAAGAAGCAAGGTTGATGGCGGTACTTGTATATTTTTATGACTATTGGGGTTCCCAGTATGTTGATTGTCTTTGCTAGATAGAAGCCTGGTTGAAGGTTGTATGTATATGATGTCCTTTGATTCATAATATCAATATCAAGGTCTGGTATTTTTTCTTTCTGAAAAAAAAGAACCTTCACGATTACACTTAGCAGACTCAAAATGAACTTTTCACCATCATTTGCGTAGGCTAATTAAAATTAAGAAGAGAATGCGGTTCCATCCATACTGGCTTTTTATATATGAAACCTGTTTATAGCCACTATATCTGACATCTTAGGATTTATTAGAAGTATCTAATTTAATTTTTAAACAGTATGTGGTGGTAATGTATTTACATTAATACATGCAGTTACTTAAAGTTAACTTAAAAGTAAATTAGCAATTTTGTAATGGTGAGAATTTTCAACCGATTATTTTCTACTTCAATAGTAAGAAGATTTCAACATTCATTTATCTAGATTTTATTTTATTTTATTAGTGGATATTTATTTTTTTCTCTAATAAATAAATTATTTTATTAATCAACATTCATTTTTATAAGAAGGTTCAATTTTGTAGAAACATAAAAATCAATGGATATACATACACTATTAGTATTTAATAATTAAAAATGATGAATAACTAATATGTTCTATGTTTTAAAAACATAAATATTCTCACAACAATTCTAATCTAAGATGGTGACAAAATAAATGTTGTAATTAAATAAATGAATTTGAAATTTTGGTTTTGAACTTTATTAATATTTATTAAGTAAATTAGGTGTAGAGATTAATGGATTTCAACATTTTATACATAATAAGTTGTTCTCTTTACGTTTCTAATTGGATTTTAGGTGGGTTTGACTTAAGAATTTGCACGGTTAAACTAAAAAAATATATGCTATTAATTAATTTACCACTTGGTGATTAATTTACAATGCATAGGATTCTTGTGCTCTCACACTTATGGGATTACGATGCTCAACTTGAATAATATTATCTAAATGAAAGAAACTTGGAATAGAATGAGCTGGTCAATACTACAGTCTACACTAAAACCCTTCAAATTAGTTGGTGGGGTTAGCATGACTTAGTTTGACCCACTCATTGTTTTGACCTAACCTCAGACGTTATATCTTTTTATTGTAGGGGGGTGCCTAGATTCAGCTTATACACTTTAGGCAGGAAGGAAACATCACTATTTACCTTTTTCTCCTTCACAAAAGAAATTCCAAGAGCTCTTATTGTTTTGGGTTAGGCAAGACACGAGACGAAAGAATAAATACACCCATTGTTTTGATTTGGGCCTAGAAACATCAATTAGTTTGAGAGAGCACATTATATACTTGGAGGAGATGAGGCGATACAACATCGGAAAAACAAAAGTTAGCCTAGTAGTGGTGAGACTAATAGTGGATGTCTCTTGTTCAGTCAAACAACCAGTTCAAGGGTATGATTAAACGAGAATGTGTCACTTTGGGTCCGCCTGGTTTCAATTAATGAGATCTTACAATGCCATGATCTTAATAAATGCATGATGATCTCAGCTCGTCGCCATATCCTGGGAACCATTTTACGATGTTGAGATCCTCTATACGAACCAATCCCATTTGTGAAAAATAGTTAATAAAATAATGTAAAAATTACAGACTAGTCCTCACCTTAGAAATAAAAAAATTTACTTCCACCAACATGAATAATACCACCTTATTGAGAACTATATTCCCATGTCGGGGACATAATAATTGCAATTCTATTTAGTGTTGGAGTTTGACTAATAAAAAATTTATGAATGTAGATTTTGTAAGATGGGTGTCGATATTTATTAATTATTTTAAAAAAAGGCAAGCAATTAGGGTTTTATGGTGATGATGATGATGAACGTCCATTAAGACCAACTTTGGTCTATCAGGCCTTAAGAAGGATAATACTTGGTTTACTTTAAAATCTTGTTCATGTGCTCAAAAAACTTGCCAATAAGCTTTCCAAGCTCACTATAGTTTTGGCAAGTTAGGAGGTTATCAAGGTTTGTATTGTAGCAAATACTATGAAACTCAGATCTAATGTGGGTGTAACTAAGGCACTCTAAGAGAAAGTGATTTTTGTTAGTTTTTCAACATTTAAGCTAGCATTATGTTAAGATCTTTTCACTGAGAGAATAACAAGCACAGCAATCACATAAGCACATCACAAGAGACA
>LPNX010363642.1:7574-19263 GCA_001517045.1 Pseudotsuga menziesii | reverse complement strand
GTTATACTAGATTCAATAGTGTTCAATTCAAAATGAAAGCAACATCATATCCAGAATCACTGATAGAAACACAATCACAAGATAGACACAACATTTATCGTGGGAAACCCTCAAGGGGAAGAAAACCCAGCAAAACTTCCTTTGTATAAGATGTATAAAAGACAACCCCAAAAACAGGTGTTCTCCTCCTTTTGTTTTGTCTCTCTCTCTCCTATGCGCTACTCAAGTGAGTGAGTCTGTGTTCAAATAAGAACCACATCTCCTCTATTTATACACAATGAGCCAACTGAATTTTACCCTAGACAAGTCAGCCCCACTAAACTATCTGGTCTGACTTCACCTAGGAAGACTCAAAACAGTATAATATATTCTTTATTAGGGTACTAAAGACCTGACACAAGTGGAGACTTTACCTCATGACTCTATGATGACCAAATACAATAGTAACACCCTGCTCGAGGAATAATAACAACTCGCTTGTGTTACATCAATAAAATACATTTAGAATATCATTTGAAGTTACAATATTTCAACACTCCCCCTTAACGAGAAGGTTATTCTACTGACAACATCATCAAAGACCTATAGGAGAATAGAGAGACAGTAATTACAACAGTACATCAACGTAATACATCTATACGTCATAGGAAATTTTCACAAATAGTAACTAGAACAGTTACTCTTCATCTTCTGCATCACATGATCACTTGATCCTCTTGCAGTAACACTTTGATATTTCAATCCTTCGTAGTAGCAGTTCAATATTTTAGATCCCTTGCGGTACTTCGATCTTCTCCATCCTTTGCAGTAGCACTTTGATATTCTCGATCCTTTGCAGCATCACTTCTATCGTCTTGATCCTTTGCAGCAACACTTTGATCCTTCTTGATCCTTTGTAGCAGCACTTTGATCTTCTATAGTAGTCTTTTGATCTTCTTGACCCTTTGTAGCAGCACTTCGATCCTTTCAACCCTTTTGCAGTATCACTTCGATCCTTTCTATCCTTTGCGGTTGTACTTCGATCTACTTGACCCTTTTCTATTGTACTTCAGTTTACTTGATCCTTTGTCGCCATGCTACCTGCAGTACACATGATCTATTTGCGGGATGATCAATCTCGATCACTTTAGGACCTAAGTCCAAGGACAATGCAATCCTCCATCAACATGATCCAAGAAATCGATCAGTGGAATCGTCTATAGCTAAATGTAGATCTCGACCGTGCCCAGTGCCAACCCCATCATCCGTGAGGACTCATTGTAGACCATCCATACCACTAAGGTTAGGACCACTCCCAAGTGAGTATTATACTATGGTATCTACACTCACATGTCGGTATACTCTACCATGTAAGAGTATTTCTACAGAGCAGATCTCAATCGCATACAAAATGTTGGCCCTCATCATAGAACATCCATACCAATAAGGTTAGTACAACTCCCAAGTGAGTGTTATACTGCGACGTCCATGGGGACTCATCATAGAGAATCCATACCACTGAGGTTAGGACCACTCCTAAGTGATTTTTATTCTATGGCATCTACATATGAATGTAGGCATACTCTCCATACAAGAGTATAGTCTACAGAGAAAATCTTGATTGCATACAAAATGTCAGTCCTGTCATCCATGAGGACTCACCGTAGAGAATCCATACCACTGAGGTTAGGACCACTCTCAAGCGAGTGTTATTCTACGGTATCCACAACTGAATGCAGGTACTCTCCATGAGAGTAACATTTATAGGGCCATACTTAGTAAGGACCACTCTCATGAACAGAGTGTTATACTTGCCATCCTCAAGAGAGGATATTATCGTCCACAATAAATGTTAGACCATCATCATCACTATCATCCATCATCGATGTCAATCTCATCATTACTCCCCCTTTCCTAGGAAGTACCATATTATCAACCTACTCCCCTTTTGTCTGAGGAGGGTTCATGTCTTCGACCTGATCTTCCTTTTCAAAGAAGGTCCATATTTTCATCATATATAGTCCTATCACTATTCCTTCTTGCGAGGAAAGTCCTTTTGAACTACACCAATATTGTCACGAAAGTATTCAAACTTCACTCGAGATAGAGGCTTGGTCAGTACATCAGCAACTTGCTCATCGGTACTCACATACTGGAGCTTGATAGCTCCCTTTTGTACCATATCCCTTATATAAAAATATAATATTTCTACATGCTTCGATTTTTCATGGAATACTGGACTCTTTGTCATCTTTATGGAAACTCTAGCTGTCATAGAGAATTATTGTGGTGTCCAAATCCATGTCAAATAATCCTAACATTAGCTTTTGAATCCATATCACTTCACAACAAGCAGAGCAAGATGCAATGTACTATGCTTAAGCCATACTGAGAGAAACACTGGATTGTTTCTTACTTGACCATGAGATCATGGCAGATCCCAGACAATAACATCCACCTAAGGTGCTCTTTCTGTCTGCGGCACTTCCTACCCAATCTGAATCCATATATCCATACAATTCGTACTCATGATATCTCCCATAGTAAAGTCCCAAATCAATCGTACCTTTTAGGTACCTCATTACATTCTTTGCAGCAATCAAGTGAAGGCATCTAGGTTTAACTAGATACTGACTCAAGGTGTTCACAACAAAGCATATATTTGGCCTTGTGTTCGTCCGATACATTAATGACCTACTAATCTATCTATAGTGAGTCATGTCCACTATCTCGGATGTCTCATCAGACAACAGCTTCAAGTTGGTGTCCATGGGTGTGGCCATGGCTTTACAATCCAAGATATCAAATATTTTCAATATTTCAACTGCATACTTTCCCTAATTCAAAAGATTACATCTGGGCTCTTCCACACTTCCAGCCCTAGGAAATAATGCATCAATCCAAGATCTTTCATCTTGAATTATTCAGCTAGCTTCTTCTTGCAATCCTTGATCTGTTTCTCATTTCCAGTCAGAAATAGATCAAACACATACAACAATGGTATGACTGGTTCATCATCCATAAGCTTCATGTAAATATTAGGATCAGCTTTACTTTTGGTAAAGCCCATGCTTGTTAAGAAGCTATCTATTATGTCATACCAAGCTATAGGAGCTTGCTTCATTCCATACAGAGCCTTTTTCAAATTGCATACATGAGTCACTTTGTCTTCGATTTCAAATCCTTGTGGTTGTTCAATGTAAACCTCTTCCTCAATCACACCATTAAGGAAGGTTGTATTTACATCCATTTGGTGTAAGTCCAATTTCATCATGGAAGTAAGTGCCATGATATTTTTGATGGAAGTGTACCTTTCTACTGGAGAAAATGTTTCTTCATAATCAATCCCCTCTTTCTGATAGAATCCTCTAGCCACAAATCTTGTTGTGTACTTTTCAATACTTCCATCTGTAGCATGTTTTATCTTGTAGATCCATTTTGAAGATACCACACTCTTATTTTCTGGTTTGGGAACAATATCCCAAACATCATTCTTCATGATCGACTAGTATTCTTACGTCATTGCTTCAACCAATTCTTTCTTCTTTGTAGCTTCCTCATAGTTGTTGGGTTCTTGATCTACAAGGTCACACATCAAAGCTACATAACTTGAATATGGCTTTGATCTTTTGTTGGTCCTTGTGGAGCCTTTCGGTGCTCCATATATTTCTGCTTCTTGTATGATTTCTCTTACCCAAGCAGGTTTTCTCTTTCGATATATATCCATAGTAGGGGGCTCCTGAGGCTCTAGCATGTCATGATCTTATGATACTACTATTTTAGGAGTTGGTTCAACTTTTGTCCTTCTGGGAGGTACATATTTTTCATGTACTTCTTCAAGATGACACCTTTTAGACTTATTAAGTGTTGCCTCTTCGTTGAATGTTACATCCCTTCTAATCTCAATATGATGGAATTCTAAAATGTATATCCTAAAGGCTTTGGAGACTTCACAGTATCCTACAAATATTCCCTTCTTACCAGAAGGATCCAATTTGGTTCTCTTCTCTTTCGGAATAAGTACATATACTAGACAACCAAATATCTTGAGATGGATTACTTCAGGTTTCTTTCTAGTATACATTTCTTCAAGAGTATTGAATCTCAGAGCACTGTGAGATAATCTATTTTGTACATATACGGTTTTTCTTGCAACTTCATCCCATAGGTGCATATGGAGGTCTTGGTCATGAATCATGGTCTTCACTGCTTCCATGATAGTTCTATTCTTTCTTTCTACAACACCATTTTTTTGGGGATTATAGGGAGTGGTTAGTTCCGTCTTGATTCTTGCCTCCTTACAGAATGCTTCAAATTCTTTTGAAGTGTATTCCCCACCATTATCTGATCTCAGTGTCTTGATTCTCTTTTCTGAGTGGTTCTCTATCAAGGCTTTGAATTCCTTGAACTTCCCGAACACTTCACTCTTATTTTTCAATAAGTATATCCAAGTCTTTCTTGAATAATCATCAATAAATGTTACATAGTAATCATATCCACTCAAGGATATGGAGGGCATAGGATCACATACATCATAATGGATTAGTTCCAACGTACCTTTAGTCTTTGTGTCACTTTTCAAAAATGGATTCTTGACATTCTTTCCATGTGCACATCCCTTGCAGGTTCCCTCATGTTCAATCTTCAAATCTAGTAACCCTGTTACCACCTTGCTCACATATGGAAATGATTTGTAATTGATGTGAGCAAGTCTCCTATTCCACAGTTCACTTGAGCTGGTATTCTCATGGACAAGGGCTGTGTCTAGATGTCCTTTGAGCTTGTATAGTCCTCCTTATTCTTCTCTAATGACTACAGTATCTTCAAGTGTCTTTCCTTTGGACCACATAAGTACGTGTCCATCTATAAAAGCAACTCTATACCCTTTCTTATCTAGAGCTGAGATGGAGAGTGTTAGATTTGTATCATTCTAAGCTAGCATTATGATCTTAGGATCTTTAACTGAGAGAATAACATGCACAACAATAAAACATAAGAGACAAGAGACACAAAGAAATTTCTTCAGGCAAACCATAAAGGAGAAAACCCCGCAACTCCTTGAGAGATATAATGAGCACCAATGGCAGCAGTAAAACCCGAAAACATAAAGATGATCTCCACAACTTCTGTCTCTCTCCCTCACTCATGCGCCCCAATGAGTGAGTGTGTGTGTGATAAATAGAGAGGATCACTCTCTATTTATATTCTTTTGCTCACTTAAAACCCACTCCAACATGTTGGCCTCACTTAAGAATTACTTACTAGAGCCGACATCTCTAAGAGTGTCTAATAACCCTAGTGCCCCACAACTTGTGGGGAATTTGCCTCCTTCAACCAACAAGGAGGGTTACCCTTAATACAATGGTGGGGACTATTTCCCCAACTTACAATGACTCACCTAGGGTTGACTTCTTTAGGATAGACTAACAACCCTAGGGCCCCACAACTACGGGGACTTTAACCCTTGACAAATAGGAGGGTTACCCACAATGACTTGACATGACTTGTTTACATTATAGAAACTTCCCGAAATAAACATCGAGGTATGACATGACTCAAATACATTACATACACTTCCCAAAATAAACATCAGAGTACAATACATAAGATATATGGATGAATACATTCCGAAGTTACAATTACATCAAAACTCCCTCTTAACTAGGAAGGTATTCTCTCAACACAATTTATCAACCCATGTATTCTTCTCTGTATTATGTGGATCATCATTGAGTTCTCATCATATTCATCTTCAATTCATCTTCATGTTCAATTCATCTTCATCTTCAGGTCATATTCATCTTCAAGTCATCTTCATCTGGATCTGGATCATCATCACTGGATCTAGATCATCACTCAATCTAGATCATCATCACTAGATCTAGATCATCACTCGATCTGGATCATCATCACTATATCATCATCAAGTCTGGATCATCACTTGATTTGGATCATCATCAAATCTGGATCATCACTTGACCTAGATTGTCACTACTAGATCATCATCAAGTCTAGATCATCACTTGATCTAGATCATCACTTGATATGGATCATCACTACTGGATCATCATCAAGTCTAGATCATCACTTGATTTGGATCATCACTGCTATATCATCATCAATTCTGGATCATCACTTGATCTGAATCATCACTACCGGATCATCACTTGATCTAGATCATCATCAAAGATGGATTCTCACTGAATCATCATCATCATTACTGCTTCTGCTATCTCAATAAAATTATGCTATCACTTCATTCTTCTTGTCACAGGAAGTTCTACAGAGCTAGACCTGTAGCCCTACCCTTCATGTAGGTCTTCATTGGCGCTTATATCTGACACTTAAGTCAGAATGGCCCACCCATCTCTTACATCTGACCTCATCTTGTCAGAAAGGCATGCCCAACACTCACATCTAACCTCATCTTGTCAGAAAGGCCCAACACTCACATCTGACCATGTGTAAACACATCGCGCTAGAATCACTTAGCACTTATATCTGATCATGTGCAAGCACATTGCATCGGAATGGCTCTGCACTTACATCCAACCCCATCTTGTCAGAAAGGCACATCACTCACATCTAACCATGTGTAAACACATCACGCTAGAATGGCTCAACACTTATATCCGACCTCATCCTGTCAGAAAGGATCTACACTTACATTCGACCATGTGTAAACATATTGCATCGAAAGGGCTCTCAGTCCCAGACTAAGGATTACTGGTAACTGACCAGGTGCCTCCATTCTCCTAGAGAATGGCAGTTGCCCTTACATCTGACCTAGTCGTCAGAATGGCTAGCACTCACATCTAACATGGGAGGAACTTAATCTGTTAGCCATGATAGAATGGCTCAGCCCTTACATCTGATCAAGTGGGAACACATCCCTCTATCACATCAGAATGGCTCTTAGTCCTAGACTGAGCTTTCCTGGTAACTGACCAAGCACCTCCATTCCAAGAATGGAAATAGCCCTTATATATGATCATGTAGGAACCAATCCTATAGTCATATCAGAATGGCTCAGCACTCATATCTGACATGGAAGGAACCTAAATCCTCTCACTGTGACAGAATGGCTCAGTCCTTACATCTGGCCATGGAAGGAACTTAATCCTCTCCCATGTTAGAATGGCTCATGGACTCATTATTTCCCCTTGGAGGGAACCTTGATCTCGAGAACACCAAGCTTCTCCCTGAAGTACTCAAACTTCACTTTGGCCATTTCTATCATATAATCACATCAGGGCTAATTATTTCCAAGGATAACCTACGATCTTCGCCAGGACTTATGCTTAGACAACCTGTCTCATCAGCTATGCTAGAAATCCTTCTTTCGAGAGATCATGATCTGGATCACTACTCCTCTCTGCATCATACAAAAATGCAAGTCAGATCAACCAAATCAAATAGTAGTTTTCAAAAGAAACATACTACCTCCCAAATAGCAAGTGGCAACATCTTTTGCCTCAGCTGTACTCAGCGCCATGCAGGACTCCATCGTGCCAAACCAAGAGATCACACTTGATCCCATACTCAACTATACCCTTTAGGTACCACACTGTATGCTTTTCCACCATCAGGTGAACATGTCTCAATGTGTTCACAACAAAGCAAATATCTAGTCTCGTATTCATCAGGTACATCAAGGAACAAATCATGTGACTATACATCGTGGCATCAACTATTTCTGATGAAGCAACACTAAATAGTTTCAGCTTCGATGCCATAGGTGTGGTCATGGCCTTGCAGTCCATCATTCTGAACCTCTTCAGGATCTCTACTGCATACTTCCCTTGTCCACACCTCCATGCCTAGAACGTAGTGCATCGACACATAATAGGAGCATCACTAGTCTTTTGCCTTCAACCTTGAAGCAAAGGTGGAATCCGCTTTACTCTCATTAAATCCTATAGTCATTAGTAATCTATCCATCTTGTCATACCATGTCAAACCTCAGTATCTTCTGCAGTCACTCCCTCTAAATCAAAGCATCATACTCCCTCTGTCTTCCATACTCTATGCACTGAAACATTATGTACCGGAGTGACAAGTAGCTTCCTCTGCTACTAATATTCTATGTATCCATCTAAGATCATTGGATACCAAGTTCCTCTATCTTGAAATTTTTCAAAAGTTCTTCTCGTACCCATCTAAGAGATTGTCATCCTATATAGAATTTCATCTTCAACCTTCTAGTAAAGGTTAAGGTCTTCATCAAGCTCATCATGTATGTGTTATCCCATGGGTGTCTTCTGAGCTTGTACAACGCCTTATTTCATTTGCACACATGATTCTTCTTGTCATGTATATTTCTAGTGGCTGCAAATGTCTCTTCATAGTCTATGCCTCATGCTACGAATCTTGCCTTATATCCCATGATTTTTCCATCTACTGCATGATGGAGCTATTAACTTCAACCTAGACATCATTCTTCTTGAACTGGTCTTCCCTTTCTTCTTGGTTACTTCTTCATGGCTGGAAGGTTCTGCTTTAATGATGTCACTGCATTCGTCATATTATTTTTCATCTTGAACTGTCATTACTTTTTATTTGGAACAAGTCTCATTCTTCTTTTCTTGTAGGCAATTATGTATGCGATATTTCCTACAAGTCAAATGCAGTTGTATGGTTAGAAACATTTCATAAGGTATATTCATAATGAAAAATTATTATGCATAACTATATGATCATGCAACTACTTTAGCTAATACAACATCCATCCATATCTAACAAAAACTTTCTAGATGCCTTCCATCTCTACCAGGACAACACTAAGATTGTGCACTAATCCAATATGTTAGCAAAGAGGTTTCATTCTAGATAAGTAGCAATGGA
This sequence comes from Pseudotsuga menziesii, assembly GCA_001517045.1. Classification (NCBI taxonomy): domain Eukaryota; kingdom Viridiplantae; phylum Streptophyta; class Pinopsida; order Pinales; family Pinaceae; genus Pseudotsuga; species Pseudotsuga menziesii. The sequence goes on along the minus strand of LPNX010363642.1, from coordinate 10,440 downwards.
GAGTTGTATAGCACCATGAGCTACTTACCCATCACATGCATATTAACAGTATACTGTCATTAATGCAAACATTCTATCATGCATAATACATTAACTGAATATAAACAAATGTATAACAAAACAATATCATGAAATGACAATTGAATACTTATCTTTATTTGTTTCGTGGGTAGACTCCTTTTTAAGCCTTCAGCTTCATCATCTTCTTCATTCATAATAGCATCATTTCTTATCCAAATGCTAAGATGGATAAGAGGTTCCTCAAGAATTGAGTCCTTCATATTCCTCATCACTTGAGGGATCTTCTTTGGATGGTGAGATCTTGATCTTCAGTCTCTCCCATATTCTCTTGAGATTCTTCTTCTTCCCAGATTCTACTGAAATTAATCACTTATTCATCGCATGAATGAATTCCGTGATCCGATTTGAGGTGTCCGTCCTAGTTCTGGAGCTGGCTGATCTAGGGTTTGTCAGAGAAACCATAATTTTCAACCTGGAATATTTTATATATGATTGGATATAAAGATATATCTCTTCAATTTAAGCTATCCAATGTACTCATTTTCTGAAAATAGTGGAGGGAAGCTCCCAGAACAGGAGGCCCTAGTTTACCAATTTCTTCTGTAAAAAAGTTTGTTATTGTTTCTATGATATATATGAAATTACAGCTCCTATGTGTCTTAAACTTAGCATTTAGTTAACCTCACATGTCCCTATTCCAACACCATAGTTTTCAACAGAATTGGTTTCATCAATTGGGACTTATGATCATTTTCCCAAGGTGACCTGTTACAGGACTGTTCAGAATAGTGAAGTTGTACGGACTTCCACGTGTCACTGTTTCATATTCTGGGTCTGAAACTCAGACCATAGAAATTAAATTCCATTCCCTTTCTGCAAAATCTTTATAAATTTCATTTGGACCTTGGTAGCCCAAGATATATCAATTCTCCCAAGGTGTCCTATTTAGGGATGAATTCTAGAAGACGCTGGAACCCTAACTTGGAGGGATCATATCTCCCATAATATAGTGAATATGAGGCTGAAGTTTGGATATAGTGTAAATAAGGATTTTATCTTCGACCTCTGCAATTTTCTGCTCCTGATCCTTCGCCAATATCAGGATATAGCGAATGTACCAAAACTTAGCAGTTTTAGTATTTAGGGTTTTTTCTAGCTCGGGGTCAAACCAGGGTTTGAATTTCCTGGAGTTTCACCCAACCAAAAATATTGATCCAGGTCTCTAAACTTCAATTTTGATGAGGATAGCAATCATATGTTGGGCTCACTCAAAAATTCCTCTTCTGTAGAAAGCCTTAATTTCCTGCACCGAAAACTGAAAATGCTCGGAATCGAATTCTGCTTCGACAGAAAGATGCGCCCTTCAATGGAGAGTCAGCCTAGCATAATTTTTCTAATAGATTATGGAGAGAGACCCAAAAACTAAGAATCCCTAGCTTCTACAGCTACACAATGTCTTCTTCTCAAGTTAAATTTGATACCATGTTATATTTTTATCATTCTAAGCTAGCATTATGATCTTAGGATCTTTAACTGATAGAATAACATGCACAGCAATAAAACACAAGAGACAAGAGACAAAAAGAATTTTCCTTGGGGAAACCATAAAGGATAAAACCCCACAACTTCCTCAAAGATAGAACAAGCACCAATGGCAGTAGTAAAACCCGAAAACATAAAGATGATCTCCACAACTTTTATCTCTCTCTCACTCATGCACCCCAATGAGTGAGTGTGTGTATGATAAATAGAGAGGCTCACTCTCTATTTATATTATTTCATTCACTTGAAACCCACTCCAACATGTCGGCCTCACTTAACAATTACTTACTAGAGTCGACATCTCTAGGAGTGTCTAATAACCCTAGTGCCCCGCAACTTGTGGGGAATTTGCCTCCTTCAACCAACAAGGAGGGTTACCCTTAATAAAATGGTGGTGACTATTGACCCGACTTACAATGAGTCACCTAGGGTTGACTTCTCTAGGATAGTCTAACAACCCTAGGGCCCCACAGTTGCGGGGACTTTAACCCTTGACAAATAGGAGGGTTACCCACAATGACTTGACATGACTTGTTTACATTATAGAAACTTCCCGTAATAAACATCGGGGTATGACATGACTCAAATACATTACAGACACATCCCAGAATAAACATCAGGGTACAATACATAAGATATATGGATGAATACATTCCGAAGTTACAATTACATCAACAAAGAGTAGGTTGTTTTTCAAACCTGGTACATACTATACTTCCTTCATCTTCATGGAGGTCCCATAGTCAAGCTTGTAGATTTATTCACCAATACCTTTGATGGGATATTGATAGTCATCTCCCAATCATACCTTCTGTGGAGAGTTATTTTCTTCAAGTTTTTACAGAGTTGTCTTCTTTCATGTCATGTGTTTAGAAGCACCACTATCAATAAACCATGTATCTTCTCCAGGTGTTACAGACCCAGAGAGTGCAGAGAATAACACATATTCTTCCACATCTTCACCTCTAGTTCTCTTTCGAGGTATTTCTTCATCCTCATCTTCATCTAGATGAGCATGATGTCTTTGTTGTTCTTCTTCTTCTTTTGGTGATGGACAATCTCTAGCAAGATGTCCTATCTTATGATAGTTGTAGAATTGTTAATATGAGTAATCCTTCTTCTTCTTCTATAATTTATTCTTTGAAGGTTTATGATTACTCTTCTTGAAATTTGATTGTTTTCTTCCTTTAGTATGCATATCTAGAGCCTGATCATCTTCTCTGAGAAGAGTTTCTCTATTTTCTACTTTAGCTTCTTCTTGTATGCAATCTTCCCATACTATGTCAAACTTCATACTTTGTTT
>LPNX010363639.1:1656-124709 GCA_001517045.1 Pseudotsuga menziesii | reverse complement strand
CAATTGCTCCCATCTTCTCTTCTCTTCTTATGATTCAAGCTTCTTCTTCTTTCCAAAGTCTACTGAAAGTAATCACTTCCTTCTGGAACACATTCCTTGAATAAATCAATTCCACGATCCTGAGAGGCCATTCAAGGTGGCCATCACCATTTCTGCTTCAAGTTCTTCTTGATTTTGAGCAGGGATAATTTTAGGGGCGAATTTTAGCCCAGTGGGCTATTTTTCCATGTTTTTCTCCCAAAAAAGATTCGCCATTTTGCATTTTTTGAAGCCCTGTTTCGCCCAATTTTGATGGGGTGAAATTTTTTTACCCTCAAAATCGCCAAATTATTATATAAACAACATAGAATCTTTGGAAATTAAAATATCTTTTGAAAAATATCGCCAATCATTTTATAGTTGGCATTTTAAGAATTGGTAATATTCGCGAACATTTATACACTTTTTATCAAGTATGGTTCCTTAAAATCATCCCCGATTTTGAGAGACTCTTATGACTGCATGGTCTCTGCATTCTAGATCTTCACATTCTTCAACTGGTTTCTTTAGGTCATATTCTGATTTTTGTTCTTCCCTTCAAATAGCTTGAAATTTTGGAAGACCTTCAACAGCTTTGCTTGCAATAGGTAGTGCTCTGTAATGCACGTGTGCAAGCCTTCTATGCCAAAGCTCATTTGGCTCTACTGTTTCATGGATCAAGGCTTGTTCTGGATAGCCCTTCAATTTGTACAAGCCTCCTTTTTGTTCTCCAATCACTACCGCATCATCGATAGTCTTTCCTTTTGGCCATATGATGACTTGACCATCTATGAATGCAACCCGAATTCCTTTTGCATCAATGCTGAAATGGAGAGAAGGTTCTTCTTAAGTCCTAGAACAAACAATACTTCTTTCATTATTAGAGACTTACCAGGGTCTAGCTTGTATGAAGATTCCCCACTACCTTTTATTGGATATTGGTAGTCATCTCCTAGTTTCATCTTGTGAGGTGATTCATGTTCCAACAGTATTACAAAGGATTCCTTGAATCCTTCATAAGTTTGGAAGCCCCACTGTCTATAGGCCACTCATCACTTCCATGAGATATGTTACCTGTGAGAGCTGATATCAGAACATATTCATCCTTGCTTGAAGAATCTTCACTTTCATATCTGGATCTCTTTCTGGATGGTTCATCATCCTTTGCAGCATGAGCATGATGTCTTCTTTGGCCTTGACAAAGTTCTTCTTGTGAAAGGCTTCTAACCTCGTCTCCCTCTGAAACTGGAACCTCTATACTCATGTAGGTGTCCAATCTATTTTCTTCAGAGAGATCATATACTTCCAGGATTGGAAGTTGTCAACTTCCGCAAGCTTGTCACCAATCTTATGTGATATATCATATTGAAATGAGAACCTCAAATGGAAATAGCAAAGGATTAGATCTTACCGATTTGAGGTGTCCGTCCTTGTCCCGGAGTTCGCTAATCTAGGGTTTGTCACAGAAACCCTAATTTTCAAAACTTGGAATCTTTCAGATATTATTGGATAAACATATAGATCTCTTCAAATGGAGCTGTCCAATGTACTCCTTTTCTGAAAACAGTGGAGGGAAGCTCCCGAAACAGGAAGCCCTAATTTTCCAATTTCTTCTGCAGAAATTCCTGTTACTGTTTCTATGATATCTCCGCAATTACTACTTCTATGTGTCTGAAATTTCTCACTGAGGTAAAATTGCATGTCCCTGATCCAACACCACATGTTTCATCAGATTTGGTTTCACCATTTTGGATTTATGATCCTTTTCCCAAGGTGACCTGTTACAGGACTGTTCAGAACAACGAAGTTGTACGGAATTCCACGTGTCGTTGGTTCATCTTCTGAGTCTGATATTTGGACCACCAAAAGTACATTCCATTCCCTTTCTGTAACATCTTCAGGAATATCTCCCCAGATGTCTTGTTCAGGGATGAATTCTGGAAGAGGCTGGAACCCTAACTTGGAGAGATCATATCTCCTGGAGTACAGAGAATCTAAGTTTGATTTTTAGACACAGGCTTCATCAGGATTTTATATTCGGCCCCTGTAATTTTCAGCTTTTGAGACTTTTCCAATCTCGAAATATAGGGACTGTACCAAAACTTAGCAGTTTTAGTATTTAGGATTTCTCCTAGCTCAGGGTCAAACTAGGGTTTGACTTTCCTGGAGTTTTACCCAACCAAATTTCTTGATCCAGGTCTCTAAACTTCGGTTTTGATGAGGAGAATAACCCTATGCTGGTCTCACTCAAAAATTCATCTTCTGTAGAAATCCCTAATTTCCGCATCGAAGACTGAAAATGCTCAGAATCAAATTTCGCTTCGACAGAAAGATGCGCCCTAAGGAGGAGAGTTGTTCCACCTTACTTTTGCTGAAAATCTGTGGAGGAAGATCCACAAACTAGGAAGCCCTAGTTCCTGTAGCTACACAATGTCTTCTTCTCAGGTTAGATCTGATTCCATGTTAGTTTTTCATCACATTAAGCTAGCATTAAGATCTTAGGATCTTTTCACTGAGAGAATAACAAGTACATCAATAAAACATAAGCACATCACAAGAGACAAGAGACACAAAGAGTTTTCCTCGGGGAAACCATAAAGGAGAAAACCCCGCAACTTCTTCTAAGATAGAATCAACACCAAAACAGTAAGAGATCTCCCAAAACGGTAGTAGTCTTCTGTCTTCTGTCTAGTCCCAAAATTTCCTTCTTCAGTAGTGCACCACACTTGGGAGAGCAAGTGAAGTATTTCCACAATGTGATAAATAGAGAGACTCTCACTCTCTATTTATATTCATCCGTTCACTTGAATTTCCTTTTCACACGTAGGCTCAACCTAATAATTACTACTCGAGCCTACACCTTAATTAGTGTATAATAACTCAAGTGCCCCGAAACTGTGGGGACTTACCTAATGACTTGATATGACTTGATTACATTATTAATCCTCCTGATCGAAACATCGGGGCATGACCACATGACTCAAATACATGATAGAAACATCCTGGAATAAACATCGGGTTACAATACATAAGATACATATAAGAATACATTCCAAAGTTACATATACATCAACAACCAATTGTTAGAAAACAGGACCGTAGAGCAATAGAAAATATACAGTTAAATCAATAAACAAGATGCAAAACACATTAAAACATCATAGAGAGACACAAATATAACGTGGTTCACCCAATCGATGGGCTACATCCACAAATAAATTTGCCAGACCTTTTATTATATTCCAGAAGATGAAGGGATACACCCTACAGCAAAACCGTTGCACTTCCCCTTCACAGTTTCACACTCTCTCTTCCAATACAATACAATACCATACCCAGTCGATTTACAATGCTTTCTTTTGTAGCGAAAATACAATGGGAAAATTCTAGGTTTAACCCAATACCATGGGTCTACAATACTGTTGGCCAACACACATCCCAACCCCGAACCCCCTTTTTCAGGGCACTGCCATGAACCCCAAGGTAGGCGGAACGAGTGTACAGTACTCCTGGGTTACAATCACAACTGAATAATATCTCTGGATCTAGAAGATTAGGCTCCACAACCAACACCAACCCCTTCTCCCTTCCAGTTTGGAGTCAAACTTTATGCCACTTGTACTTCCCCTAAAGTAGATGCCACCTTGTGTCATTAGCTTGTTGGTAGTCTTTTATACTTGACTCATTCCCGTCCTGAACTTTTCTTTTCTGTTGGTCGTGTTTCTCGTTATATGAAAACTCCTCATGAAAGTCACTAGAAAGCAACAAAAAGAATACTTCGATATATTAGAGGTAAAATTCAGTTTGGGAATCATTACAGTACAGGGGGGAAACCTTTGTTGGTTGGTTTCACTGATTCTGATTGGGCTGACGATCCTAATGATCGAAAGTCTACTGCAGGTTATGTTTTTAGTCTAGAATTTGGACCTATCAGGTGGGCTTGTAAGAAACAACAAGCTCTTTCTCTTTCTTCAGTAGAAACAGAATATCGAGCCGCAGTTAATGCCAGTCAGAAATCTTTATGGCTTGGACAGATCCTTTTAGAGTTTGGATTTGAGCAGCAGCAGCCTACTCCACTTTGGTGTGACAATAAAAGTGCCATCAAGATTTCCAAAGATCCATTTCTACATCAGCACAGCAAACACATTGAGCTACACATGCACTTTATCATAAATCTTGTTCATGATCATGTTATTGAAGTGCTCTATTTCCCTATAGATGATTAAGTTGCATAAATCTTCAGCAAGTCTCTTATAGAAGCGAAGTTTTCTAAACTTTGGTCTATCTTAGGAGTTTAGGAATGTGTCCTTAAGGGAATATAGGCTCTAATCCCATCCTAATTTGTTCTTAAGGGGGGATGTTAGGATATTTAGACACTGAGGAGTTAATTAAGATCAACTTGTGTAATATATCCGTTAGGTAAAAGTGTGTTTCTTTAGTATGCATAAGTATGCATTTGTAAATATTCTAATTCGACGGTCACGATAAATTCTAGACATAGAGTGATCCGACAGTTCAACTTCTCTTAGATCATACCTACCATTGATCCGTGGCTTACCACCCGATTGGTCCATGATCTCTATTTAAAGAGCATGGAGGGTCCTTGGCTAGTTGATCGATTATGAGAATCTCATGTAACTTTCTTTCTTTTGAATAATAAATTGCTCCAAGTAGTTATTTTGCTGGGGCCATGGAATTTTTCCCTCTCGAGGGTTTTAACCACGTGACAAACATCGGTGCATTGATCTTTGATCTATTTGTGAGAAGAGGTTGCTCAAGGTGTTCGGTATTTTGTGAGTACCCTGTGTACTCGAAAAAAAATCTTCAACGACAACGAGTAAAACATTTAAGAGAAATATTGATACACTACATTCAAGTGATTAACCAGATCTAGGGAAAGTTTAACATTTGGGTTTTGTGTTTTGTTCTAGATCTGAACCATTTAGACTAGGGAAACAACTCCTATCCATAGGAGGTGCATATTTCTGGCTAACAGGCATAGACTACGAAGATATATTTGCACCAGTTTCGAGGTACACTTCCTTTAGATCCATATGTGTAGGTATGAGATGTGAGATACACCAATTGGATATAAAGACAACATTCTTATATGGTGTAATCGAGGAGGAAGTGTATGTAGAGAAGTCACTGGGAGTCGAGACACATGACATGCAGAATCATGTGTGAAAATTAAAGAAGGCCTTGTATGAGCTCAAAAGGCACCCATTAGATAGCACATAAAGTTACATGAGGAGCTTGAAGATCACCTAGAGTGATGAATATCTTAACCTTTTCTACAAGGTTGAATATGAAATCCTATAGAGGACGACAAGCTCATAGATGGGTGCAAGAGGAATTTTTCAACAAATTTCAAGATAGAGGATCTTGGTATCCAATGACCCTAGATGGATACATAGAAGATTAGTATCATAGGAAGCTACTTGTCACTCCAGTATAGATTGTTTCAATGCATAGAGTACGGAAAGAAGAGGGAGAATGATGCTCCACTTTAGAGGGAGTGACTGCAGAAGATACTCAAGTTTGACATGGTTAGACATGATGGAAAACTTACTGATGTCCCTAGGCTTTACTGAGAGTAAATCATATCCAAACCTTTACTTCAAGGTTGAATGCGAAATACCAATGATGCTCCTGTCATATGTCGATGACTTGTTTCTAATAGGCAATGAGGAACTCATTACATATGCAAGCATGACACTTTCTATAGAGTTTGAGATGAAATACCTAGGTATGATGAACTACTTCTTAGGAATGGAGGTGTGGCGGAGTGCAGATAGAATCTTCCTTGGGAAAGGAAAGTATGCAATGGAGATTCTGAAGAGATTTGGAATGTTGGAATGTAAGGATATGACCACATCTATGGAATCTAACTTGAATATTCTGAGTGATTCTTCATTCGAGAAGGTTGATTCCATGATGTATCGTCAGACGATTGTGTTAATAGTAAAATTAACACCCTTGAGAGTGTTGGTCTAAAAACATATTTCTATTTTTCCCGCAACATGAAGATCAGAGTTCTAGAATAATTGAGAGCTTCAATATCTCATTTGACCACCACTTCCACAAAGGAAAAAATGTTTGAATACAAGGTGGCTCTAAAGAGCCCAAGTCCATGACCATTTAAGGGCCAAAACCTAGTTCCTGTAACTCACATAGTGGAAAAAATGCCTAACATGGGTATTAATTGTCCTAGAAATAATAAAAAATCTTCAAAAATCCTAATCCCTCATTCAAGGTTAAGATATTGGGTGCTCAAATACCAATACTATAAAAGGAAGGCATATGAGGTGAATTAGGGGAGACAAATTAGAGAGCAAAGGAATGCTGGAGGAATTGAGGGCTAGAAATCACTTTTGTACCACAAATTTTTGGGCATAAAAGGAATGGATGGTAGAGGAGTAGGTCTAGGATATGGTGAAGGAAAGCACATGTAAGGGCTGTAAGTATTTATCCATGTTCATCTATTATGAATCAACTTAATCTTCTTCTCAATTCTTGTCAATGTTTTCCATTTAAGTTTCATGTTGGATGTAGAGTTGGTAGGAAATTAGATCTAACCCATATTTCTTAAATACAGTCTGGTAGAAAGCATTTTTTGGTGAGATTTGAAGGTGTTAAGGAGACTCAAGGAGCTGTAAGGACAACCATCAAGGGACTCCATCAAACATCAAGGCTACGAAGAGGTATTCTCCTCTCTTCCTTCCCTTCTCAAAATCAATGGAAAAAGGTTTCAGATATTAGGATTACTGTGATAATTGATTTTTTTTTCTGTCAATTGGGATTCACCCACCCCATAGAAATAGGAGAGTATGCTATTGCTTCAGTTGTAGAATACTCCACTAACAGATTGGCGACTCCCATGGGAAGCTAAGGGGTTCTTCTCTTGAAACTAGTTTTCTTGATTTTTCCCCTTGTTTGGGTGATTTTTACCTTTTAAATATTTTAAGGCATGCTTTATGTTGGTATTATAAGGCTTTAGATAAGTTATGGAGGTCAAAACCGTCTTGATTCCACCCTTAATTTTTCATTTCTCAATATTTTTGGGCCCAAATATGAGTTTTTTTCCTTCTTTAACTTGTTGGAGCACTTTCATAGAATAAACATAGAGATAGCCTCCATGGGCACCCTTCCATATACTACACAGAGCACCGGTGACACTCTGTTCATCTATAACAACGGTGTGTTGGCCACAGAGTGGAAAAGTCACAGTTCTTGATTTTTTTTGATGGTTTAATATTTAGTTTTGGATCATTTACATTGATTTTTTCTGCTATAGATGTATTCTGAATCTTCTAACAGAGGTTTTATACAGTATTTACCTCCCTTTTATTAGGATTTAGGGATTTTTGAAGGATTTTAAAGTTTTGTGTGCATTTGGCTTGAGTTTGAAAATTTTTGGACTTGGATTGAGTTCATTTTATACTTTGCAAAACCTTAGCTAACATCCAAAAAACTTGTTGAGTCCTCTTATGACCTTTTAGTATAGTTTTTGAAGGACTTAGAGACATTTTTCCCTCAATTTTGGAAGGATTGAAAACCTCCTTAAAAAACTAGGAAAATTCACTTTGAGAAGTAGTTATTTTTTTAGTATTGTTCAAAGTTTTCTTTATAAAGAATGCTCAGATCTAAAATTTTATGACATGTTTACCATTTAGGTCCTTTATTTCACTCTTGAACGTCTAGAATTTTGTCTAATTTGGTCATTTTAATCACATATTTGCATAAGGAAATTGTTGAAAAAACTAAAGAACATGACACATTGTTTCAATTTATGAACCTTTAGGCCATGAATTTTGAAGTCACATGAACTTGTTGAGCTTCCACACAGCTTGAAATCACAACTAAGAGACCTTTAATACCATCATTTAAAACCAAATTCACATAAATTCTCAAAATACAGACCTATCACTTAAGATCAGTTCAAACACAATGAGAGGATATTTTTTGTTATTTTCAAGCTTCTTAAGATAAGTGTGTTAAAGCCCTACAAATCCTCTTCACTTGCACCTTTGGGTGATATTTTGAACGTGAAATAGGGTTCTGAAGTGTAATATATAGGTTTATTTTTGGAGAAAAATTCTGAGCCTTACGTATCCGCTTCACTTGCCCCTTCAGGTGGTTCTATGAGCGAGAAACACAGATCTCAAGTGTAATAGTGTAGTCTTTTCATTGAAGCATATCATTTCCGAGCTCTGCGTATTATATTCACTTGCACCTTTGGCTGGTCCTATGAATGAGAAACAAAGATATCAAATGTAACCGTTGATCAAACCTCAAAAAGATATTTTGAAGAAGAACACCTTCCTTCATAAAACTTCAAAGGCTCATTAAAATTTTTGCATCTAGTTTTTCAAGCCATTGAATATTTTACTTAATTTAGGGATTTTTGTTTTTTAAAATGTTTTTGGAAAGTGGGATATACATGCATGTTTGAAGGATTATTGAAGAAACCTATTACCTTGCTTTTAGTATAACGAGTTCACTGAATAAAAATATAGGTTTAAAAACATCTATGCATTGGACTGGTTCATTATTATGAGTCACAAGACCATAAGTTTCACCACCACTCCTTGAAATTAATTGAATTACCTTTAAAATCAACGCCTAATATAAAATCAATCAAGATTCTATTTTTGATATCACTAACAAGATTAGTCTAGGGATTTGGGTTAAGATGGTGAGTTAACACTCCAAAGCCACACAACCTTGAAACTATTATTGATTTAAGAGATTCAAATCCATTAGTAGCAATGAGTGCTTCTCGGTAAAGTGCTTGGGTGATTCCATGAAGGTGGGTAACACTTTTTGGCCAAATTTGGCAATGAAAACCTGATTTTTTACTCATGTGCTAGATAGAAGCCCTCGAAACGCATTTATGCCATGTGAATTTCGAATTGCAATAAAAAAACAAATTGTATAATATTATGTTGGCTTCCCAATGATATTTTTTAAAAAATATTCTAATATCATTTAATGTGTGAAAATTTTCATTTAATGAACTGTGTGACCTTAAACATTTGAAGAAGTTAATAAGTGGCTCGTGTCCATCCCCAATAATTCAATCTTACAATAATAATTTAATATATATATATATATGATCATGATCTACACAAAATGTACTATGGTCTGCATATTTTTTTGTTAATTTATTTCGCAATATACAATTATTTATTTTTTTTGAAATTGACCACATCTGATTTCAACATCATTTTATACACGTGTTTGTCCATCCCATATTTTTTTTCACTATTTTCAAAAATAGAAAAACCAAAGATACCCTTTTGAAGAGGACACGTTGATGTGTGGGTTGCCCATTTTTAAGAAATTTTTGGATGTGTATATTTTACCTACGGATTTTTCTTTGAGTTGCTTCAAAGTTGTTGTCTAGTTTTCTAAGTGTAAGTTTTAGAACTAATTAAAAAACAAAACCCATATTAATGCCAAAACGCATGCATGATATCTCAATGGATAGAGGATTCGGTGACGAATCTATTGGTATGAACTCCGCTTAGTTGTGTGCCATGAATGGCAGGGTTTACACCCCTAGAAGACATAGAGAAACATTGATTTCTTGTAAGAGGGATAATTCTCTTATTTTTAGGCCCTCTATTGAGGTATTAACATTCCTTGATCGATTTTTTTAAATAAGCTCGATTGAGCTACCGTTTAAACCTATTTTTATAAATGTTTTGCGCAAGGACCTCAATCGTGGACTTAAAACCACGATCGAGGTTTTCTTAAAACCACGATCGAGGTTTTCTTAAAACCTCGATCGAGGTTTTCTTAAAACCTAGATCAAGGTATTAAAACATAGATTGAGGTATTCTTAAAACCTATATCGAGGTTTTGTTAAGCCCTCGATCGAGGTTTTATGACCTCGATCGAGGGTTTAAAAATTGATCGATCGAGGTACGTTTTTGTGCTTTTTAAGGAAGCGCCTTGCCAAAAAGTGNNNNGGGGGGTCCCCCCCCCCCCCCCCACTTTTTCTTATTTGGTAGGATATGTTCACATTAGAGTATTTTAGTTAAGTGACAAGTCCTCGAGGTGACATCACTTTCTTGAGATATCTAGTCTATGTGAGTTATCCTAGACTGACAACTGTCCTACCCGACCACCAATTGTGAAGTGGTGACCATATTTTATTTTCCTAGGGCATCACATAGGCTGTTGTGAGTGGGGAACACTTACAATACCTGAGACAGACACAAGGTTGTTTCATCTCCTTAGGAGGGTGTGTATCCAAGAACTGAAACTTGCAACCCTAGTGATTGAAGAACAATGTAACTATTTCTCGTACATTCACTATTTATTAATTCTTGAGGCGTGATGTCCCTTAGGAGATACTAGTTTTGGAAGGCCCTCTAGAAACCCAAATTTTCACTAAACATCACTTTTCAGAAAGAAGTTTGCGTATTGCTTCCTTAGGGACATTTTTAGTGGTGTGAACACTTTTTTTTCTGTTAGAGTCTAAATTTCCTTTAGAATTGTTTGATTACATTTGATATATTTTTTAAGTCTAAAAACTCAAAATGTCAAAGTGGCTTCTCTCCTGACCCTCGAATCATAGCGACAACGAGGTGAATCACAAGAACTTGAAGGCCCCGCTAAAACACAGAGACAGATACAAAAAAAAAATTCAGGAAACTTTGAAATTGAACCATTTTAAAATTCAATTAACAATAATAGAGATGATGAACATCAGCCTAATCCTAAACCATCTACAAAAATAGTTGATTGTCTTGGTCCATTTGAAATTGAAATTATAGAAAACCATACAACTGATCCTTATAATCCACCTTTGAATATTTCATACCGAGTAATACTTGTGGTAAACGAAACATTGGATAACCTCAACCCTCTTCTCACATATTCAAGTTAATAACATGAAAAATATGACACTTAACACTTTGGATTATTAAAAATCTCTAGGAACGACACCAGTTCAGCCCCAAATGGTGGCTGGAGGAGGTAATACCTCCATTTCGACCCCGATGACAATCCCAATGGTTAATGTGTCTATTAATAACATATGTTCAACCAACACTTCAGTGCCAGTTGGTACAATTCTAGGTTCCAATCTTGGAAGTACATCCACTTCATATACAGGTATCCCTACTGGAGGTTACACCTTACCAAATATGGGTCTCCCATATGGTGGGGCTTATAAAGGTAAAAAATGATAAGAAGTTATCCTTTTGTTCAACCTAATACTTGTCTAGGTTCCACTTCTAGAGTAAAATCTACATCTTGGAATGGTAATATTCCTAGTGTAGTAAACAGACCTTGGAACATGAATACTAATTGGAGAAATCATCCACAAATAAGTGGAAATGTCACGGGAGGTTATCCACCTACTAATCCCAGCAAAATTTCTTGGGGAAACCCTATAACTCCAACAAACACTATGCCAGGGTGCATTCCACCTATCAATCCTGTCACAAACTCAAGTGGTATGGGTCTTGGAAGTAACCAATATTTAGGGAACCTACACCCACAGGGGGGAAATCCACATTGGAATACTTGTCAATTAAAAATACAATATCCTTGGAATGTTCAAATCCCAGGAAACTATCAATCTTGTTGGAGTCCACATCCACAAGTAGGTAATTCAACTTTCAATGCCATCCCGCAATGGAATGGAAAAACTCTTGGGAAAAACCAATCTTTTTTGGGTCCTCCTTTTCAAGTAGGAAATCCACCTTGGAACGTAAATCATACCCTAGGTCAGTGGAACTATCAAGTTCCACCCACATATAAAACACCTATGATGTCACCTATCATATAACCATTTATAGCCACATTGAATCTACTAGATTTATCTTGGATGACCAATCATCCTGTTCTACATATGAATGGATGGCCAACCATACCAACCAAAATTCCTTTAGACATACCCAAGTTCGATGGATGACCGGGGGATGATCGTCAAATCACGTGATGCCATTTTGTTTATGGTGTTCAATTAATTCCCTAGTTGACAATAGTATTCAGTGGAGGTTGGTTCAACGGACCCTCATGGGAACCGCTGCGAAATGGTACATTGAATTTCCGTGTAATACATTCATAGTTTTTTTTCTTTAGCCATGGTATTTTGGACACATTTTCAATTACCTATCCGCTACATGACAAGTACTGAAATTTTGAATTCGCTTAGGAAATCCACTTCTACTCAGATATCAGATCATATACATGAGTGGAGGAGATGTCTAAGGATTATTAAAGAAGAAATACCAGATCAATTCTTAGCAGATTGGTTTGTAAAATCATTATTTCCTACTCTTTCCAAAGATATAGCTATGTCAGGAGCCATGAACGAAGAGAAACTCATTCAAAGTTACCAACAAATGGATTTGATATATTCACAATCAGGTACACATTATGATTTAATACCTCTTGTTTCAAGATCTGCATTCGATCCAGCAAGGAAATCAAAAGGACCTCATGGCGATGGTGCGATTGGTTCTGTTAGCCAAATTTATCGAATTACCCAACAAATGGGACTAGTGTCAGTTAAAACTTCTCAACCCACAGCTGGCCAAAAAAACCATCAACTTGCAAATCCTACCCAATCTTTGAAAATCCTCACAGTCCAAGCGACGAACAAAAAAGAAAAAAAAGAAGAAACAAAAGAAAAATCCAAATGCTAATACTGGGACAAGAGATGCACCTAGAATGAATAATAAACTAGAAGGAAATAAGGACAAATGAAAAAACACTTATCCTTGCAAAATTGGTCAAGGAGATCATCCTACTCACCTATTCCCTCATATGGATGACATTCATCAAATATTGTCTCAACGCAGTGGAACACAACGACCTACTATATTGACTCAACCTTTTCCACAACAACAACAGATGGTTGTTGTAGCTCCGGTACCCTCGGAAGGACTCAACCAAGCATATTCCCTCAACAATGGGGAAATCCACCCATTTCCAACATCTTTGGATTAGATCACAAGGCTAACATTCAAACAAGGGCTCATTCCTATGACAAACCACTTAGTGTTTCAGACCCATCTTTTGATCTTTTCTTTATTAAGATATTTCTACGATATCCTAGGTACCTTTATACCTTAGAATGAAGTAATGGAAAATATTTCTACAATACCCTAGGTACCCTTATACCTTAGAATGAAGTAATGGAAAATATTTCTACAATACCCTAGGTACCCTTATACCTTAGAATGAAATTAACAAGTTTAATCTAAAATCAATCTACATAAGAATGAAGTAAATTAAACTAGGAATGAAGTTGACAAGTTCTACAACAATAATCAATTAAGAAATCAGAGATAAAAGGAAACACAATTCAAAAAGTGAACTAAGGAAAAAATAAATGAAAGTTAAGAATAGTTATGGAGCTTAATGGATACTTTATTTCGTTCGAAATAAGGTCCTAATTATATATATGACTACTGGTTAACTACAGAAAATAATACGATTCAAAAACTTGAAAAATTGGACTTTAAACAAGCATAAAAACAAAGCAAGAAATATTAAAGTATGGATGACAGTCCAGATAACAGTATAGAAAGAGAGTCCAAATGACAGTCTGGATGGTGAAAAACAATGTAAATTATGAAATAAGCAACCTAAATGATCATGTCACTAGCTGGTTTATGCATATGAGGCTATAGTGCATAAAAGACAGTAACTAAACTATTGAGCAATTGAATTAACATAAGAGCAACTATGCTAATCTACATCTAAGGAAAGAAATCATTTCCTATTATATAATAAAACACACTAAAATATAAGTGAAGCTAATATATAACTACAGAAGAATTAACAGAGTTGAACCTAACTATGAGCTAAGTCTAAAACATTAAACTAATTAATCTCTAGCTAATTGCAAATGTAAAACTAGAAAACAAACTAAAAGAAATGCTGAAAGGAACTATCCACGACCAGTCACTTCTAAATTCTGAAAATATAAAATATTTTAATAGCAAAACATAAATTATATTAACAACATAGAAAATACATTACAGGAGACAAAATAACATCAACTATAGGAAAATCAAATTACATACAAAGATTGAAACAAAAACTACTTATCTACAGAAGGAAATAGCAAAAATATACACATGAAAGACCTCTGGTTGTTGAGGGGCCCTTCTCAGCAATCAGGGGTTGCGTCTAAGTCAATCAATCACCCATAGAATATGAAAACATACATCCACAGCTGGAATAGAATTTTTACTAAACTTGAAATAGAGTTTTGCAGAGTTTCTATGCCTACGACTAGCTTGCTAACTCTTGTCCTGGGACGTATTTGTATAGTTTTACAATAGAGGAGCAGGTACACCCTTTCAGTGGTCAATCGCTCTAATAATAGGAAGTATTAACTGCTAAGGAAACGACTGCATAACATTTCACCATAGTGCACAGTTCGTCTGCCTGATTTCGTGGGTGTTGGTTCTCCTCGCACGAGCAACTGGTGCGTTGATCTCCTTTGACGTGGGAAGAGAATGAGGTGTCAAGCTGAGCGAGCAAGAGCTTGAATCTTCTAGAATGAGGGCTCATGCACCATGAGGAACATGTGGACAACAAAACCCATGGGACCCTTTTGCTTTTAGTGCCCTAAACTATTCTAACCAATGAATCCGTGGGTATGGACGAAGAACTGTATGAAGGTCTGAATGTAGTTGGGCGTCTTTGGTGTGAACGCGCATCTGAGTTGAGGTCTATTTGAAAACCATATCCTACAAAACAAATTCTATATTCCAATCACATCTAAAAATGTCACATGATTTTTAATAAAACCATAAAATAATGAAAATTAACCAAGACTTGTGTGATATTCAAATATATTCATACATGGGTTTAATTGATGGTCTGAATGACAAGAAGTATGCCAAAAAATGACAAAAGTAATGCCGATAGAGAAATTTAACAACAAAAAATGATTACAAAACTGGGCATCAACACTTCTAAAAACCAGAGAGATGCAAGGTCCCACTGAGCAAAACAAAGAGGAAGTTAGGAAGAAAGCTGAGCTGTGGTATCAACTACCTTTGACTTAGCAGAGGGAATAGTAAATTTGGATTTCAACTTCCTGGCTTGTGCCTTTAGAATGTTGTGCCTCTCTTGATGAGATTCATGTAAAGAGGTTATGGCCTTATTGAGATCTTCAAAGGCCTTGAATTGAAGACGTAGATCCTTGTTTTCTTGACGAATATCATAAATCATCTCGTCATATTTTTTATTTTGGCTTGTCAACTATGCTAACTCTTGATTCAGTTGATTTACTATCTGCTGATTTAGAGCAAATGGCTTTGCAAGGAACTCAAAATATTAAGGAGGACTCAAATTTATGGATGGTGCTTCAAGGTCAATAGAAGGGACTTGTTCTTCAGGACCCATGCCTTGAGCCAATACAGAAGCGAGCTCAAGAGTGGAGTCTTTAAGCAAACCAGCTGAGATTGTAGCCAGTGTAAGCAGAGGTGAGTCAGAAATGGGTTCATCCACTTAGTCGATCGAACTATCTGGATGAACAGACTGAGGGATAAGATGAACGGTGGTATGAATGTGGTTTTCCTTCCTTTTCTTGGTGGGAATTGTGAAAAGGATGGAAATTCAGTGGTCATAGGGTCAACAGAGGTGGGTGAATGGCCATGCTGACATGATCTTGAAGTATTTTCATCAATATGCACTACTTTAGTGCTTTTCTTTCCTTTGGGAGGGGTCTGATTTGGTTCATGGTCACAGGTGTGCCAAGGACATTTTCAAGAATTTAGATGAGGGTTCACCTTAAATAATAAAAAAATTCCAGGTTTGGCCCCTCTCCTTCAACTAATGAAGGATGAGGAGCTTGATAAGACTATGGTGGTATAGAATACCCATAGGGTTGATCATATTTTTCTTGACCTGGTTCGACATCTTCTCCAAGCTCTTAAGGAAATAGATGGGAAAATTAAGAAACTGCTTGTTGACAAAATGCGCCAATAATTGGAAATGGAAAGCTTTAAACACAATGAAATTACCTTAGAAAGTTATGAGGAAAATGATAATGACCAAAGGATTAAGGTATTCTGGATTGACCCATTCTCTGTGAAACCCTTTTGTACCTACAACGTGCTGATAATCTGTCTTGAGAGTGAAATCATGGAATGATTGAGGGAGGAAAAGATGTTTGTGCCAATGGGAACCTTCCCTCAGAAGCTTGGTAGCTACTGAAATGGAATCTTTGGTCACTGGAAAGCTGAGGTAGCCAACCCTAGCCACCTTACTGTCGAACCCTTTTGTGAATAACAGTGAAATTTTCTCATCGTATCCCTATAGAAGGTGGAGGAACGAGTTCCACCTTGCTTGAAAGAAGATCTATCGGAATTCTTGGATCTTTGGAATCCATAATAAGTATTGATAAATTTTAGGCTCGAGGCAACTAGGCATTGTTAAGCAGAGGCAGAAGTATAGGGGGTTGCAGAGGAAACAAAGTAATGACATCTGGATGGCTCCGCGAGGACAAAGGTAAGTAAAAATGAGGGTAAGGATCGTGAGTTTAAAACTTGATCTATTTAGGTGTCTTGAACGATCATGAGATCATGATTTTGAAAGCTTGAGCGATAATGCTAGGGTTCAGTACTTTGAATCATGTGCCCTAATGATTATTTCGTATGGTTATGAATTATTCAACCATGTCCAAAGTAAACTTTGGAGAGGTTGAATGAATTATTCAACCATGTTCAAAGTAAACTTTAGAGAGGTTGAATGAATTATTCATTATTGGATTTATAAAATGCATTTAAAAATCATAATGACTTTAATTAATAGAATGAAAGAAAACCTAACGATTTCCGCATATGACTTGATGAGAGGCTAAGGGTAATAATAGTCGAAAATATCATGGAAATCATATCATATCAACATGGGGTTAAATGATTTGTTGGATGAGGTTGAGGTGAGTCCCAATGAAATTGTAGTGTTTTTATGAGCATAGGAATGAGACCTAATAGTCATAGGTATGGTTTAGCTGATTAAACTCTTTTCCCATAATTAAAACTAAAAGAAATTAACACATTGACATATTTCATCATGATGTTATAATGTTACGGTCTCATTCGGATCATCATTTGGAATTCCATTCGCATCAAAATTTGACCCTTCCTTTGATTGTTCATATGGACCCTCTGTACAAAATGCGCTTTGCTGGATCTGAGTGCTACTGATTATGTAGTGAATTTTCCTGGGATGCCAGCACACAAAAGGATGATGTAAACCAAATTTCTTGAAACTTCAGTTGCGCTCTTCTTTATTCATCATGGATTGGAACATTCTTCTGCTACTCGCATTATCTTGAAAACACCTATCAATTTGTCAGAGATAAATGAATCATTTTATAAATAATCAGAAAGTAAAGATAGTTCTAACCCTCCCCCAAACCAAAAATATGGCGTGTCCTCAAGCAATCAAAGAAAAACTGATTGATATTCAATAACAAATAATTCTAAAATGTTGTTATTATTTTCGTAAGAAAATAAATACTAACTAATAAATGGAGATGATTCAGATATGCACATTCATAAAAAAAACAATAGTGCTTAGGAAGACCATATGAATAATGATAGTATAACTGATGTGAGAAATTCCATAGGAAAACCAGTCATCCATGACTCATTTTAAGGATCTCTTGTCATTAACATTTTACCTTGTAGACTATAGGTAGATCCTTAAAATGAGTCAAGGTAGACTATACCTTCTGTTAATAACATTTTACATTTTTCGTGGCTAAGGGATAGGTTTGTCTCTTGACATCGTATTAGGACCTTCTCAATATTATCAAGATCCTCCAGAAATGTATTACCATAGGCTGTAAAATAATCCATGTACACTTCAATGCAGTCATGTATAATAGCAACAAAAATTCCTAAGACTTCCCACTGAAAAGTGGTAGGTGCGTTGCATAGGCCAAATGGAAAAACTGTATAGGCATATGTCCCCTAGGGGCAAGTAAAAGTAGTCTTATCTTGATCCTCAGGTGCTATCAAGATCTAATTGTATCCACCATACCCATCGAGAAAATAAAAGTATTGTTTGTCGGGAAGGGTATCTAGCACTTGGTCGATAAAGGGAAAGGGGAAATAGTATTTAAGAGTAGCCTTATTCAGCTCTCGGAAGTCAACACAAATACTCCATTTCCCCATGACTTTCTTTGGGACTACCACTAGAGGAGACACCCATTCACTTTCTGAGATTGGGTAGATGAAACCAGCATTGAGAATTGTTTGTAGCTTCTCTTTAACTATGTCCTTCAAAGAAGGATTCATCCTCCTCTAAGGCTTCCTTATAGGGGATATGCATGCATCCATGTAAATATGGTGAATACAAGTTTCAGGGTGTATGCCCTTCATATCAGTGTACTGCCATGCAAATGCTCCAATTTGACTTCTAAATACCTTGAGCAAATGCTCTTGTTAGTTTTCACTTAACCCCGCGTTTATGTGTAGAAATTTTCTAGGGCTAACTTCACAAGGTATGGTATAAGACCATGTATGCTATTCAATTTTAAAGACACATGGTGTATCCAAAAATGTTGAGAGGTCTAAATTTTCTTGAAATTCATCTCCAAAAATTTGATCGAATTGGGCGAAGGACATAGGGAAATCTATACAAGTTGTTGAAGAAACAAATTGATTTAACACATTCTTAGTAGTCTTCTCCTGAAGTTCCCATGAGTAATCACTAGAAAGGGAAAGGTATTCAAAATATTCACCCTCAAAATAACAATCTAACCACCACAAGTTTTCAATTACTGGTTGTGTTGGGGGGTATAAAATGAGTTTCTGCATAGACAACCCATTAGAAATGGTTATTTCCCCATCCCTACATCCTATAAAGGCGTTAGCAGTAGCTAGCCATGGTCTTCCCAGGATAATATGATGTCCTTTAGAAGGATCCTTTTATTCTACTACCATGAAATCAATGATTTATTCCCATGAAGCTACCGATACAATAATGTCATCCATAACTCCAACAGGCTTTACCGTGGTGTGGTCTGCTAGTTCTAGGATTGTAGGAGTAGGTCAGAGAAACTATCCCAACTTTAAATTTTCTAATACTGCGGTGGTCATCATAGTAATAGAAAACCGTATATCAATAAGCATGTTTACTATGGAAATATTATTTACAATAACAGTTACTACTGGTCTCCCTGTATTTGTATATTTTACAATTTTAGACTGGTCTATCATACACTCAGACATCTCTCCTATAACATGAATTATGGGGGGGTCTTTTTGTTTCTTTCCTGGTCTTTTAATACAAAGTTCCTTTATTACCTTGTAGTAAATTGGTATATCCTTAATATCTCGTAATAGAGGAATTTTGACACAGACATTTTTTAGTTCATTTAAAATATCATACTCAAGATGAATCACAATTTTTTCTATAGCTAGTCGTTCTGGAAATGGAGGGGTTTTTCGTTCCTGAGTTGGTTCTTGATGAGGATGGGTATGCACTAGAATTTTTGAAATATCCACATCCTTTAAAATAATGTCATTCATGACTTCATTGGGATCTTATTCTTCTTCACCCTCCTCACGAATGACAATTGATGACTTGGGTTTGTCATTCACAACTCTTCCAGATCGTAATTGGATCTCATGTATAGGTTCAGTCGAAATAACATAGGATGGAAGAGTTTGCAACTCAATGTTGTTGAGAGCTTGAGTTGGATTATTGTTTGGGTTAGGTATCGGTTGTGTGGATAATAATGTAGGTCGTGGGGGATTTGCATTTTGGAAATGATGAGGTTGTTGTACAATAAGGGGAACTAGAGGCACAAACCCAGGAAAAAAATGTTGGATATTGGGTGGGTGCCAAGGATAAGGATAATTAGGTGCGGAGGAAGGTGGTGACAGGGGATGTGCTTGTCCCCTCCATCCATGTGGCCAATACTGATGTTGAGAAAAATGAGGAGGAGGAGGAGGAGGGTACTAGGATGGCCAGTCCCGCCAACTTGAAGCATTCCATTGTTGAGGTTGTTGGTAGGGATGATAATAGGGTGGGGGTTATGGTGACAAATTCTGATATGTTGGTTGGCCTCTAGGTCACCAATGCCTCCTAGATGTTTCACCAACGTTTCCACTCTTATATATGGCTTGTAACCCAGGAAATTATGGGCAATTTTCTGTTGTATGATCCTCCATGGAAATGTGACATACAAAGATATTTTTCAATGCGAATTCCCGTTGGGGATTCTTAGTCCTGCATCTTGGACATAAAATGCTCATTGCTGCGTTCTCTTCCTCTTTCCTCATCTTAGCTTTTAAATCATATAGTTGAGAACCCATTGCTCCTAAGATATCAGTTATGAAGTTTTCCAATAGGTTTCCTAATTCTATCCTTGTCACTCTAGCAGAACTAGAGGTATTTCCTTTTGGATTTCTATTGTAGGTTCCTGAATATTTCTCCTAACTTTTCCCCTACTTCTAGAGTAATTTATACACATCTCATAGATTTGTGCAAAGGTTTTGTGAGAGATATCACCAGATGCCATGAGATTAAGGGTTTCTAGTAGGTCCTCTGACATCCCTTTAAGGAAGAGTGTCCATATTGCATATTATCTAAGGTCATTATATTTAGAATTGAGTAATACATAATTAAACCATTCGAGATAATCTTCTAATCTATCATCTTCCAGCTGTTGTATCTTGAAAATGTAGTTTTGAGAGTCTCTAGGTTTGCAATACTCTTGATATTTCCGCAGGAATACGGTTTTCATATCTTCCCAAGTTCTAATACGATACTCTTGTAGTCCCATGAACCATATTAAAGAAGAATCCTTCAGTGTAGCAGGGAAAAGTTTTAGTTTTTGAGCATCTTGTAGATAGTTATAGATTCTACAAAGAATGTCAAACTCGAACATAAATGTGTCCGGATCTTCATTAATCTTCCCATAGAAAGTAGGAAATGAAGAAGGAGGAATGTTTTCATGTTTACACCCTCTGTAGCGTCTAGGATAGGAAACCAAAAGGTAACCTTAGTTCAATTTTCTACTTCTTCTTCTTCCTCGTCATTTCTAAGCTCGTCATGATCTTCATGTTCTCTCCATCTATCCATGTAGATTCAATTTTCAAAGAGAGTGTATATAGGAGGCTCCTTCTGAGGTGATAATGAGGCATCCCAATGTTCTTTTTCAGGGGAGATCTTCCTCCAATGAGAGAAGTTATCAGTCGTATGTTTATTAGGTTCTACAGGGAGGGTAGGGTCTACTATAAATGTCTCAATATGTGAAACAACTGTATTTATTGAGCTTCAAAAGAGAGCTTTTGCCTGAGCAGGATCAATGAAATTGATGAATTTTGTATCCCCTACTAGTGAGAAAGTTGTGTGGTTATTTTTTGGTACTAGTGGAGGGTTAAGGGTTTCCAATGGCTAACCCTCTTGAACTTCTTCAGGAATGGGGTCTTTAGAAGTTCCTGCCAAGGTTTCTCTACCTTCTATGTCTCCTCCTGTAATATTTCCTTAAGGTATCCAAGAAGAACTACTTCCTATGTGTGTCTTCCGATACCTTTCAGCTAAGTTAATGGTTGGGGCGGCACAGCCCCCGTAAAGGTTAGCAAGAATTTTGACAGAGTTTTGAGAGCTAGTTCTAACATATCTACCTTTTGAATCTCTAGGTATGTTCATGAAAAAACTAAACTAAATGAAATCCTACAATACTATTATTACTGTTGGGTTTGGGAGCACCTATTACAACAGATGCTTAGGTTCTTACCTCTTGTCTTACCGCTCCCCCCCCACCAGCCTATTAAAAAACTTCATAGGGAAATTCTACCTATTCTACCTTACATAACAACTCCCCGACAATGACACCAAAATGTTTGGTGTTTTATTGTCTTAGTGAATTCAACAAATATTGAATTATCGACCGAGGTTTGTAAACTTGGATTTGACACAAAATATGTGCTAAGGTAGATGGGTTCCTACGATATCGTAGAAATATTTTAATAAATAAAATATCGAAAGATATTTCAAAATGAAAAACCAAGTTAAACTTCAGAAATACAACTATTAAGTTAATTAGACTTGACCAAAACCAATAGATTAGAGTAGTATCAATATATACTACTCTACTCAATGAACAATAACTAAAAATATATAAACAATACTATTCTAATAAACAAGACTTGATCGAAGGTAAACTATAGTTAAGCTATACATGCATTTAACAAACACTCAAAACTAAGTTGAATTATCTAGTTCCATTCCCCTTGAGGTTTCTTAGGATATGCATCAAATGTGACAGGAACTGGAGAAGTTGTATAAAAATGACTTTCAAAGGTAACAAGGAAACTGAATAGAAGTAAATCTAATTTAACCTCTAAAAAGAGATGTAAACTGAAAAGTGTCCAATTACAAGTGATTGTAAACATTATAATCTACTCTTTATTCATAAGTAAATGAATCTAGTTGTAATATTTAAGACTGATTGGAAATAATATGTTATTATCAATTGATCTATTAATCAAGAAATCAAGAAGAGGTGTTTCTAATGACTATTTTGAAATCGGAAACATGCTAACAATTATGCTATCCTATGAAGTATACTGATCAACACAAGTTTAAAGGAAATATAAGCATATGGAAAATGACTTGGAAAATGTAATCTAGAAGCAAGTAGAAAACTTAATAAAGATATTTTATTTATGAATCAAATCCTATCCTATGAACATCATCATCAACTACAGAATAAGGAGAATAGATCCTTTGCTTGTACTAGAAATAATGATCAAACCATAAAGAACTAATGTACTTTTTAGAGAATGAAATTAACAAGTTTAATCTAAAATCAATCTACATAAGAATGAAGTAAATTAAACTAGGAATTAAGTTGACAAGTTCTACAGTAGTAATCAATTAAGAAATCAAAGATAAAAGAAACAAAATTCAAAAAGAGAACTAAGGCAAAAGAAATGAAATCTAAGAATAGTTATGGAGCTTAATGGATACTTTATGTGGTTCGAAATAAGGTCCTAATTATATATATGACTACTATATAACTACATAAAATAATATGATTCGAAAACTTAAAAAACTGGATTTTAAACAAGCATAAAAACAAAGCAGGAAATATTAAATTCTGGATGATAGTCCAGATGACAGTATAGAAAGACAGCTTGAGTGACAGTTTGGATGGAGAAAAACAATGTAAATTACGAAATAACAATCCTAAATGATCCCGACACTAGTTGGTTTATGCATATGAGGCTATAGTGCAGAAAATATAGTAACTAAACTATTTAGCAATTAAAATAACAGAAGATCAACTATGTTAATCAACATCTAAGGAAAGAAAACATTTCCTATTATATAATAAAACAAGACAAAAGATAAGTGAAGCTAATCTACAGCTACAAAAGAATTAATAGAGTTGAACCTAACTATGAGATAAGCCTGAAATATACACATGGAAGACCTCTGGTTGTTGAGGGGCCCTTCTCAGCAATCAGGGGTTGTGTCTAAGTCAATCAATCACCCACATAATATGAAAACATACATCCACAACTGAAATAAATTTTTTATTAAACTTGAAACAAAGTTTTGCAAAGTTTTTGTGCCTATGACTAGTCTTGCTAACTCTCATCCTGAGACACCTTTTTATAGTTTTACAATAGAGGAGCAGGTTGACCCTTTCAATGGTCGACTTCTCTAATAATAAGCAGTCTTAAGTACTAAGGAAATGACTGCATAACAGTTCATGATAGTGCACATCTTGTTTGGCTGATTTCATGGGCATTGGTTCTCCTCATGCGAGGAACTGGTGCGCTGATATCCTTTGACATGGGTAGAGAATTCGGTGTCAAGATGAGCGAGGAGGAGCTCGAATATTCAAGAATGAGGGCTCATGCACCATGAGGAATGTGTGGCCAACAAAACCCATGGGACCGTTTTTCTTTTAGTGCCCCAGAATATTCCAACCAAAGAATCCATGGGTATGAACGGAGAACTGTATGATGGTCTGAATGTAGTTGGGCATCTCCGACATGAATGCGTGTCTGAGTGGAGGTCCGTTTGAAAACCATAGCTTACAAAAAAAAAATCTATATTCCAAGCACATCTAAAAATGTCACATGATTTTGAATTAAACCATAAAATAATGAAAATTAACGAAGACTTGTGTTATATTCAAATATATTCATACTTGGGTTTAATTGATGGTCTGAATGACAAGAAGTATGCCAAAAAATGACAAACGTAATGATGACAGAGCAATTTAACAGCAAAAAATGATGACAAAATCAGGCATCAACAGTATCTTTGGTATCTTTGGTAATTAGATTCCCTCATCAAGAGAATATTATTATGATCAATCTGTTAGATTACTGCACACCTGGAAGCAGTATCCTCTCAAATGTACCTTTTGTGGAAGATTCACAAATATTGATTCAAGATGTGGGAGATAGGATGTTCAAAGACTCTTCCCTCATGGGAACCTTCACAATACCACCATCAATATCTAACCATTACATCAGAAGTTAACTTTCCAATAACCATTTTGACCAAATCCACTACAATGATGGGTTCCATTTCATCAGATGGAACTACGATAGAGGACATCCATGTTCAAACAAGTGAAGGAAAGGAAATACATTAGAAAAAACTTGATGAAACTAGGAGTTGTACACCTTTAAATTCCATAGAAATTTTGTATTAAGCAATTCAAAATGTTTCAACAGAATTAGATCAAAATCCTTCTCCATTAAAGGAATATGATCCATACACATCACCCGTATAGGCTATAAATATTCCCAACATGCACAACATATTAGATCAAACCTTTTCATCTGATGAAGCTATCATGAAATTCATGAACATCTCAGAATGACCATGGGAAGACATGCATCATCGATAATCATTTCTTTATAAACCTGATTTATTAGAGGTTAAACTTGATTTTTTTTACCTTGATGATGATATGGAAAGGTACCAATGCCCTGTCCAAACACACAATGTGCTTTCAGAAGGAAATTTGACAAACATTTCAAAACATATTCCTATAAATATATCCATTAAGCCTAACCTCATCAAAAATATCAATATAGGTGCTAAATGCTCTCTGGAGGAAATCACACAATATACTGCTCTATTCAAAATGTTTCATGATGTTTTCTCTTGGTCATATGAAGAAATGTCAGCCATCGATCCTAGAACTGTCAAACATGAGATAAAAACCTATCCAATTGTTAAACCTGTACGAAAAAAATTACATCTAGTAAATCCTAATAAATCTGCTTCCATAAAGGTAGAAGTGGAAAACTTGTTGAAAGCTGACTTCATTTACCCGATACCTTTGACTGAATGGCTATCCAATCGTGTTCCGATCAATAAAAACAAGGAACATTCCGATTCTGTACTGACTTTAGGGATTTAAATTTGGCCTACCCTAAAGAAAATTATATGTTGGAGCAATCATCTGACTTAATACCTTAATGATCTACCTAAGAGACATAATCATTTCCCTTGTGCTTATGTTCTATGGTCTAACTTAGGTTATACTGATCAATACTGGTCAAATAGGTGATTATGGCTCATTAAATGAAATTGAGGTGCTCTAGTTTGAACATCCTAACATTTCAGACTATGCATTAATTGCAAACCACTTCCATCTTTGACTAGGGCACTAGTGTGTGTGAATATGGATTTTTGTGGTATCCTTGGCATTTATTTTCCTCCTAGAGATTCCTCTACTCACCCATGTGCTCCCCCATGCTTTCGTTCCCTCATTTTTGAATAGGGAATACTTCTTACCTATTCACACATGTTCACAGATGGATTCGTGATAGTTTGGTTAGGTTTGGGAACCTATTGGTCAACCTAGGGGGGTTTAGGGGTCAAATCCTATTCTGAAACTTGTATGCATTCACATGGCCTCTACAGGATCACGAATATTCTCCAATGTACTATAAATATGTATCATACACATCTACAAGGTGTGTTGTAATATCATGGTTAGATATTAGCACATTTCACATGTGCTATTCCATCTATTTTAGTCTCTTTGTTATTCTCTTGCATATTTTGTCAAACAATTTGATGGTTAATATTGTTATAGCTCCTAGATATACTTGAGAAGCAATTATCACATGGTATCAAATATATTTGGAGCTTCAAACAAATCTAGCGAGGGTTGAGTTGTTGTTTAGGGCATATTTCTAGTTTATCTGAGTGTTTTTCATTCCAGGTTCTTACAACAAACTCATGGATTCGCAAGCACTTCCTCTCCTTTCCCCATTCAACTATTCTGAATGGAAGTCAAATATGTGTGAATATCTCAAGAGTCAATGTCTCTATGATGTGTCCATTGGTGTTGTGAGAGAGCCAGAATCCCGTCAAGAGAAGTTTGATTGGATTAATGACAATTATAGAGCCTATGGAACTATGTGTCTCACAATACCTCCTACCATGCACGATCTCCTTAATTCTACTGAGTACCCATTTGAGATTTGGAGAAATATTGATGAATCTCTTGGCATGCAGAAAGAAGATATGAGCTATATGCAGAGCAAGCAAATGAGAACCTCCTTATGTGTTCTTACTCCTATGATCTCGACCTCATGCATTTCTCAAGAAGTTGTTCGAAATGAAGAAGAAGAAGTAGCTAGAGAGTCAACAAATGATCCAACTCAAGTTTCTTCCTTTGTGGCTTCCTCTCCTTGTCAAGAAGATATTTTTCATTAAGATAGCATACGAGTTTCTGCCATCACTACTTCTAAATATTTATCTATACATTCTATGTCCTTCTCCTCTATTTCTTCTATTACGAATGGTGAAGATGTATTGCTCGTTGATGTTCATAGTGAGCCTTCTTTAGAAGATGGGTTTTCTTCACATTAGAGTATTGGTTTGAAATATGGAGAGGTTTAGATGCCAAGTGAAGATCTCTCATTGCTTCACACTCTTTTTCCCATGTATTCCTCCACCATGACTAGCAGAGTCCCTTCAAGTTTATATGAAGATGGAGAATCCTTTGCCATCACAATGGCACACCTTCTTGGAGCTGATTACAACCTTTCTTCAAAGCTGATGCTTCAATATCCTTATGAATCACTTGGGGTTGCCTACTCAAGCACTTAAAGTCTCTTTTGGGCATGGCATCCTGTTTGGTTCAAAGTTAAAGTCTGAAGAGCACCATTCGTTCTCCCATCAGTGCATTTCAGTTGTTCTACATGGTCTAAGGATTCATCATGTAGTTGATCCTGACTTGGTTGAGCACATTCCACTTCTTCCAAAGAAGAAGATTCCTCCAGACATACTCATCTAGTTTGGAGTGTATACAGATTTTTGTCTCTATGTCATATCCACTCTTGAGGGGTGGTTTTGTCCTATGAGGTTTTCCTCCTTACCTTGGTTACATGGATCAATAAAATTTTGTTGTAAAAGGTGACTTGTGCATTAGTTGCCAAGCCCTTACTAAATCATGTGGTGTATTAAGCTAGGATTAATGGGGGGTGTTGGAGCAATAATCTGACTTAGTACCTTAATGATATACCAAGGAGACATAATCATTTGTTGTATGCTTATGTTCTATGGTCTAACGTAGGTTATACTGATCAATACTGGTCGAATATGTGATTTTGGATCATTAAATGAAGTTGATGCACTCTAGTTTGAACATCTTTACATTTCAAACTATGCATTAATTGCAAACCACTTCCATATTTGACTAGGGGTGATAGTGTGTGTGAATATGGATTTTTGTTGTCTCCTTGACATTTATTTACCTCCTAGAGATTCCTCTACTAACCCATGAATTGTGCCATGCTTTCCTTCCCTCATTTATGAACCAAGAATGCTTCTTACCTATTCACACATGTTCACACATAGATTCGTGACAGTTTGGTTAGGTTTGGGAGCTTATTGGTCAACCTAGGGGGTTTAGGGGTCAAATCATATTCTGACACTTGTATGCATTCACATGTCCTCCAAGGACTCACGAATTTTCTCCAATGTACTATAAATATGTATCATACACATATACAAGGTGTGCTATAGCATAATGGTTAGATATTAGCACCTTTCACATGTGATATTCCAGCTATTTCAGTATCTTTGTTTTTCTCTTGCATATTTTGTCAAACACTTTGATGGTGAATATTGTTCTAGCTCCTAGATATACTTGAGAAGCAATTCTCACATTATCCCACAGCCTTCATTGATCAGATTATAGATGAGTGTGCCGGTAATGAAATATTTTCATTGATGGATGGATTCTCTAGTTATAACCAAATTATATTAAGAAAGAAGACCAACATAAAATGGCTTTCATTTGGACATGGGGCACTTTTACCTATCGAAAAATGGCATTTGGCCTTAAAAACATCGGGGCTACTTTTCAAAGCACCATGTCATATGATTTTCATGATATTAAGAAAATCATTGAGGTTTATCTCAATGATTTGACAACCAAATCTAGGAGAAGAGATGAACATTGTGCACATTTACGTGCTATTTTCCTATGATGTCGACAATATAACATTAGATTGAATCCACATAAATGAATATTTTGTGTGGATTATGGGAGATTAATTGGTTTTGTTGTATCCAAGGATGGGATACAGGTAGATCCCCTTAAGTTTGAGGTAATATTGTAGTTTCCCTCCTCGAAAACAATTATATAGCTTCAAAGCCTACAAGGAAAATAAAAATTCTTGAGAAGATTTATTGCTGATTATGCTGAAATTTATAAAGGTTTCATGCGTCTCTTAAAATAATATGCACTTTTCATATGGGATGAACAAGCTCAACGTTCTTTTGATGCAGTGAAACAAGCCCTCGTGTCAACCTCGGTGCTTAGTCCCCCAGACTATACAAGATATTTTTTGCTATACTTGGCGACAGTCAAATCCACTTTAGGGATGGTTTTGGTCCAAGAGGATGATTCATCTTGAGAACATGTCATATATTATCTTATTAAGGGCCTTGCTGGCCCTAAATTCAGATATTTCCAAGAGGAGAAGCTGGCCCTGGTAGCATTTCATTCTGTCCATAGAATTAGAAATTATATACTTCCAAGAAAAATGACTATAATGGCCAAAATGAACCCCATGGGACACATTTTGTCCTGTCGAATAATCGGGGGAAAGTATTCAAAATGGATAGTAATTTTGCAAGAATTTGATCTCGAATTCGTAAATGCTAAAGCCAAGAAGTCTTTAACATTTATAGAACTAGTTCTTGAGTTACCTGACAATAAAGAGGAAACAATAGAAGAAGAGTATTGGGCAGACAAACATTTATTTCTCATTGCCACTACTGATTCTTGGTATGGAACATTAATAATATATCTTGAAACCCAAAGGATCGATGCTCAATTTTCTAGCATTGAACATCGTCGCATCTGGTACCAAGCTAGAAGATACCTCATTATTGGGGTTAATTTATACTGAAGAGGAATACAATTATTTCTAAGATGTTTTTTAGTTCATTAAGAAGCTGAGAAAGTTTTGAATGATTTCCATGCAGGAGCATGTGGTGGTCATCTTTCTGGATGGGAAACTGCCCAAAAAATATTATGTACATGATACTTTTGGCCCATAATATTTAAAGATTGCATTAGTGGTGTTAAAAAAAATCATCCTTACCAAATATATACAAGAAGAATGCACACACATCCTGCTCCATTACACCCTGTAGTAACTATATGTACGTTTTCAAAATAGGCCATTGATTACATGACAATCAACCCATCTTCATCTAATGGACACCACTACATCATAGTAGTAGTGGAATACTTTACAAAGTGGGCTGAGGCATGTTGACACAAACCCAACCAACAAAACTAGTCGATAGGGGTTCCCACTCTGTCGATAGCCAAACCACCACGATCTCCCTAAGCACTGAGCTAGACAGGTTTTACCCCATCCGGAAATACCCGCAGAGTGGATGAAGTCTCATCTGAGATGTTCAAGGGAGAGTTCACAGAACCAAGATTCCACAGAATAGGAGAGGACAATTTGCATCAACTTATCATCTTAGTGTGAGATTAAGAGATCATTCAACTTATGCATTCACATAACCATTCATTATCATTCTTCAACAGATCACATCATTCAATCATAACTGCAGTAAACATACTAATGCGCAAACATATCCAACATAATAACGTCATTTAAAACAGGGAAACATCGTATCATAGATCCATGTCACAGATTCACATAACATTCATCATTGAGTCACAGAAAATAGTAAAACAAGAAAAGAGAAAAGCACACAGTGATTTAGATCAACTTCTGTCTTGTCATATTACTTCAGTGCAAAATCACATATTCAAAATAGTTCACAGATTAACAAGTGCTCTCCAAAGTACTAAAAAATGCACACTACCACTTACAATTCAACATCTACCTATAGGATTGTGCCTTTACATTCAAGGTCCACTTAGACAACTTCCTAACTAAATCTTAACCGATTCTACAAAATAATGATGAATATGCACAAAATATGGTATAAAACTACAAAAGGTGACACAAAATATATAAAATATTCTATTCTCTACTTTGCGCGCCATCTTCCACTTGCGCGGTGTCTTTGAGATTGTGCAACATTCACGATGTTGTGCATCTAGATTATCCAAAACCCCTTTCCAACAGGCTCCTAACATAATCTTGTGGCTCGCCCTCGAGCCACGCTAGCTGGACATGGTGTACTCAGTAATATTGTTCTTGAAATCCTAATACTACTAAGTAATCGCCTTGACCTGCACTTTAACTCTTCCAGATATTTCCTTGCTTGCCGTCAGATAATGTGTGAGCGGATGATCGACCATCTTCTCGATGATCTCCTTTTTACCTTTCTGCGCGGCCTGTAATGCAGCAAGTGCCTTACCAGAAAGTTGCGGACCGATATACGAGATCTCATCTAACTGTTCAGTGTGCTTTCGCTGATGCTCTTGGGCCTTCCCAAGGTGTTGCTTCAACTCCTTTAGCTCTGCAGATCACTTGACCTAAACCATTGGTGGCATCGCTCTCAATTTCATCTTCAATGTTACTAGCTACCCTTTTTCTTCCTGTAACTGTGTGGTCTATGTGGACAATATGTTGCTATCTAGTGAGATTTCCTGCAACTGCTTCAGGGAGGTATTTAAGTCCTCTCTTCCACCATCAATCGTATTTGGAAAAAATTGAACATTCCTAACCTGTGGCTTAGTGTTGATTCACAAAAAGTACTTTACAGTCATTCCTTCCTCTTGTGCTCTCTTCGAAACCCCATTGTACAAAGATTCAAGTTTGGTTCTTACCTTCGCAAATGCATCTTGTGCTGATTTCTTCATTTCATTTTCTTCCACATCGATTGCATCCATAATGGCCTTGACAAGTTGATTCAGCTGGGCCTCCATTGATGACGCGATGCTACTACTCTCACCCTGCTCCATGCGCCTCTTTGTTCTTAACTCGTTGAACATGTGTTCTGGTGCTTTTGGGTCTGGAGGTGTCTTCATCGATTCTTGGTATGAATCCTTATCACTTTGCTGGTCGTCCTTATGCATGTGATCAACAGGTGCATCCACTGGGGGTCCCATTGATACTTCTTCCAAATTAATTGGTGCTCTCCATTCTGCAGGCCAATCATTAACCATCGTCTCCAACTCTGTATTAAAATTTTTATAAGGCATCGAAAACCATTTCTTGTCTGGGTCACACTGTGCT
The DNA here is from genome assembly GCA_001517045.1 of Pseudotsuga menziesii. NCBI lineage: Eukaryota > Viridiplantae > Streptophyta > Pinopsida > Pinales > Pinaceae > Pseudotsuga > Pseudotsuga menziesii. The sequence goes on along the minus strand of LPNX010363639.1, from coordinate 93,018 downwards.
TGGATGTGAATGGCATGTGGTCCAATTGGGAACTATGCAATCCTTTGATACATTGTTGCAACTTCCTTAGGTAACCTTGGAACTTTCACCGCTGCCGCCTGTAGCGCTTCCCAATAGATCCAAAATTGAATCACACAATACGTCAATATTTTGGTTTATTTTACCCACAATAGATTCTAATATTGTGCACCCTTACATACTTTTACCGCTTCTACATCCATGCCCTAATAGTCATTTGGCTCCATCCAAGCCACTAGCATGATCAGGATGAGTAACCAACTGTCACTATAAATGGTCCCTCACTTGCCTGCACTGCCACTATGTCCTCTGCCAACTAGTTCATAAGAAAGAGTGACCAATTCATTTGTACGCTTTGCGCACACTGCTTAGCACGTGCAATAACCCCTGAGTCACATTGGGCGGGGTGGTTCTTCCTAACCATTTTCCTGCCCAAAATCCTTGCGCTGATGTGCACCGCTCGATCATTGATATTGTCGATGTGGTAATATTTCCTATCGTGCTCTAAAGCATAGCACTTCTTCAATGTCACTACAAGATTCTTGTCATTATCCTTTACTTGGAAATACTACGAGGGGTCTGGCCCATCCTTGGGTATCCCCATTATTTATGAAATCATCCCCACTGTGACTTCAACCATCTTATCCAGCCACAAAAATCCTTCATGGAAGCATGCCAAAAGCTACTTGACACACGTGTTTACCTCGTTCGACCACCCAAAGTGGGACATGTTGATCAAACCTAACAATCTGGCTCTATCCAGTGCACGTGCCCATTCATGCAGAATGCGTTCGATCGGGCAACCTCCTCCTACTTCCATTGGAACATATGGCTCATTCGCAACATCCCCCAATTCGAGCAAATCATGATCCTCGTACTTCATTCTCATCAATGCAGGCACAATGTCGAAAGTGCATACCATCCCTTGTGGTATTGCTAATATCTTTGGTTGGTACTTTTGATTCTTTGTGGGCTTCTTAGGTTACGTACTGGGCCAACTGGGAGGTCTATACCCAAGGATGTCCTTAACATACACCCATGTTCAAGCCACTGGCTATACAATTCCTAAGCTCGATGGCCTCATCTACACAGTTCCCTCTGCTACCCTGGTAGATGTTCTGGTATGCCTCTTATGTGACACCAGAGAGCTAGGATTCTGACCCTTCCTTTGGCACCAATGATGATCCTATCAACATATTGGTGATTTCTTCCACTATGGTTACCGTTCTGATTGGTGAATCCCATTCACTTGAAATATCTACTATGATTGGGTCACTCTACATGCCGCACCAATGACCCGCAAGACTTAACAGTCACACACCCTCTCTGTTCTTAGAAACTCACTTTGTAAATCTACAAATCAACTCAAAATATGCACAATGGTGACTGGCAACCACATTCAGCCCTGTCTTATAGCATCAAGTTGATCCATGGACCATCATGACCAAATCATGCCAATCATCATGACCAAAGCCATCATTAACGACCCAAATCCATCCGTGATCTTGTCAATCAACCGGTTGAATCGGCCATAAATGCGCGTCGCTTCAACAAGAACCTCCAATTAAATACTCTTAACTGTCTTCATTTATTGCTGAATTAACTCTATGCGCAGCCCTGTAGATGTCGCAGCATGACCTCCTAACTGTGCTGCTAAATCCTAATCTTGTGCATCCACTTCCTCCTAGTGCGCCCTCCTTCTATCCATCATCCTACCTACTTTTTTTTCATTACACAGTGCCTTAAGAATCACGTGGTTTTGGGCCTATCCTATAGGGCTTCGACCTGCTACCATTCACTAGCTTTAGCAGCATCGCTCCATCTAACTGCTGCAATTGAAATGCACCTCATAAAATAATGGAATCAACAAGATATGCCACCTAACCAATGCATTTGTAACTTACCTGGATGGTTCATGAACTTGCAATCATATAACAACCCCAAATATCCTTGCTCAAACTGTGTATTCTTTATATGGAGATCATGCCAAGCCTTCTGTCGATCCTTCTTGACATGCTAATGAAAACCTGCAACAAAGTGGTCTTCCTCAAGTTTAACAAACTGGTCCAATCATTCTTCCAGTGCTTCATCATCATCCATGCCCGTCACTATCGCAATGCACAGACTTGGAACAATGTAGTCCATAGGCATGACTTCCTCTTGCCCATACATCAACTTGACTAGTGTTTGTCTCATCAATCTCTTGCAAGTGGTACGATATTCCCACAATACTAATGGAATCTTCAAATCCCAGTCATCGCGGTTTTCATTACATACCTTTGTAAGCGCATGCTCCAATATTTTGTTGAATGCCTCCATGGTTCCGTTCACCTGTGGATGATATAGAGTACTCTTCTTATGCGGTATTTGTAGCTCCTTCGTCAGCACACTTATTGTGTGATTGATGAAGTGACTCCCTTGGTCGTTCATAAACATACTTGGATAGCTAAACCGTGTCATGATGTTTTGAAATAAGAACCTTGATGTTGTCATAGCGATGCAATCCACGACTAGTGTGGCCTCTTCCCATCTTGTCAAATAGTTTATCGCTGTAATGATATACTACACACCAGTTTGCTTCCCAAGTTGGTTGATTGGTCCCACAAAGTCCACCGATTGTTTATCAAATGGCTGCAATGTCACTTGAGGTACCAATGACATCTCATCCCTTTGTGATGGTTTTCCATTTCATTGACAGAAATTGCAGGTTCGCTCATAATCCGTTGGATCAGAGTGAAGGGTGGGCTACCAAAGCCCTGCATGGAGCACCTTCCTTGCAGTATCTCATCCTCCATAATGTCCACCAACAACTCCCACATGGGCCTCTGCCAATATATGCCTTTGTTCATGCGAAAGGACACATCGTCGTAGAATCTCATCGGGTCCTAGTTTTTATAGTTGTCCAACGATCAACTAGAAATCCAAGGCCTTAACCACCAACTTCTTTTTCTGACTTGTAGTAAGGTCCTTCAGTGCAGTTTCCATCACCAAAAACTAAATGATTTGATCATAATAACCATAAACCATGTCAATTTTGAACAAATGTGCATCTAGAAATCTGTCTTCAATGTTTGTTGGCTCTTTGCCTGTCTCAATTCGGGATAAATGATCAAGGCCAACATTCAAGCTACCTGACTTAATGATTATCTCAAAATCAAATTCTTGAAATACAAATAGCCAACGACATATTCTCCCCCCCAACAAAAGCTTATTGAATAGGTACTTCAAAGTAGAATGGTTTGTAAACATCTTGAAATGTCCGCCCAATAGGTAATGGCTAAATTTCTGTAGTGCATATACCATCGCTAGGCCTTCTCTCTCTGTGGTTGTATAGTTTTTCTCTGCAGACAACAGCTCCTGAATAGCAAAATGCAATCAAGTGATCAGTATCGCCTTCTCCTGGATGCGCAAGTACCACTTCCAGTTCAACAAATGATGCATCCACGTGGACATGGAACTCCTTGTTCCAATCAGGGAAAACCAATATCGGTGCAGAATCCATCTTGGCCTTCAACGTGTCAAAAATTCCTTGACACTCTTGACTCCATAGAAATGCAACTTCCTTCTTCATCAAATTTTCCATCGGTGTTGTGATCGCATCATACCCTTGTATGGACTTGTGATAAACCCTGTGTTCCCCAAAGTTGCTCTAAGAATCTTCATATTTGTAGGTGGTGGAAAGCTCAAAATCAGCGCAATCTTCACAGGGTCAACCAACAATCCTTACTTGCAAACAATGTGGCCCAACAACATCCTAAAAGGTGCACAGAAAACACACTTCTTTGATTTCAGTGCGATATCATGATGTCGAAATATTTCAAGCATCAGTCGCAGGTTTTTCAGATGGACTCTGATCAATCCATAAACTGTCCAGTCATCCATATAAACTTACAAAAAATTTTGAATAAAATATTTGAATGCAACAACAACAACCCAGGAGAATATCGCAGGTGCATTATTCAACCCAAAAGGCATCATAATGTACTGGAAGCAGGCCCATTCAGTGAAAAAATGTTGCTTTGTGTCAATCCTCTTTTGCGATCTTGATCTGGTGATAGACATAAAACTCATCCATGAATGAATACATCTCCTGGCTACCTATTCCTTCTATATCCTCATTAGTGAATGGTGTCGAAAATGGATCATGCATACACGCCTCATTCAATTTTCTCAGGTTTACACAGATTCGAACTTCACCCATTTTCTTATCTTGGACCACCATAGGACTGATCCATTCCAATTCTTCAACTGGCTCAAGTATTCCAGCATCCAACATCCTATCAAGCTCATCTTTTACCCTCTCCTTGTATCGAGGATTCAGGCGATACAACCTCTGCCCTACTGGTTTCACATATGGATTCAATAGGATCTTCACCTCTCCTAAATCTCCCAGTATCCCCTTCATCTATGAAAAAATTGTAGGGAACAAATATTGGAATTCATGCAACAAGTCTGTGATCTTTGCCATTGTGTCTTCATCCCAGTAGTCCCTAACATGTGCAAACTTTGGGTTCTCCTCAGTCCCAATGTTGACCTTTCTTATAATTAATGGTTGATTCATTGGATTCGTCGATACATCCAGTGATACGACATCCTGACTCCCTTCTATCTCCAGAATATTGATATTTCGTAAATCATCATCATATGGCTCTCCTGACACATTATAACATTGCATAATCGACTGCATGTGGAAATGTGCATGCAGATCCACTAGATATGCGAGCAACCCTACCTTCAGAACAACATCGTAGATAAGATGTAGCACATTATGAACATTTGGATTGGCATTCGTGAAACTGAAGGTGTGAGTAAAGCAAACTGTCAACTCCTCCCAAGTAGTGATCTCTCTGCGCAACTTAGCTGATACATACCAAGATAGCATCATTTCATCCAATGTGTGGACAAAGGCATGGACCCACTCATCCTTTAGTCACGATGCTCACAAGGTGTGACACTCAATCAGATGATCACCAAGACTGTTCCTCCCTTTGTACCTCCTAGCATGGTACAGTTCTGCAACTTTGTTAGAAAGGGGTTGGGGTAAGTTGCACAACATCATGGATTTTGGCCAAGCTTAGAAGATACCGCGTAAGACGAATATAGCGCGCAAGGAGAAAGATAAACTACTTTTTGAATATTTTGTGTCACTTTTTTTACTTTTGGACCATATTTTGTGGATATTGATCACTAGTTAGAAAATCAGTTAGGAATTAGTTAGAAGTGGACCATGAATGTAAAGGTGCAAGCCTATAAATAGATGAAGAATTGTGAATGTAAGGATCAATATAGAGATCGAGAGCATCTATCAATCAATGTGAATAAAGCACTCAGTTATAATCATCGATCTAAATAATTGACTTATGAATGAGAGTTAAATTTGCTGTCTGTTTGGATCTGTGAGTTATTGCACAGATGTAATATGAAGAGATGAGGTTTATCTAAATTACTATTATCTTTTTATGTCTTTTTCTCTTTCTGCAATCCACTAATGAGTGTGTGTGGCATGTATCTATGATGCAATGTTTATTGCTTATGAATGATGTTATCTTCATAGATCTGTTGTGCGACAGTATGGTTATTTTTGTTATATGATGCTTCTGCTATGAATAAATGATGTGATATGTCGACTAGTGATGATGAATGGTTTTGTGAATGATTAGATGACTGTTTAGATCTGATAGATAAATGACTTACCGATCCCCATAGTCCTCTTCTTTTCTACAAGAAATTGGTTCCGTCATCCCTCCCTTGAACATCTCAGGTGAGACTTCATCCACTGTGTAGGTGTTGCTGGACAAGGTAAAACCTATCTGGGCTGATGCTCAGGGAGATCGCAATAAGTTGAGTGTCAAAAGAGTGGGACCCCTGTCAACTGGGTTTTGTTGGTTGAAGTTTGAGCAAACAAGTGGTTCCGTTGCCGGGACCTTTTTGAGATTAAGAGAAGGGTATGTGGCATCCAATGCGATCAGAAACTCAAGAGTGGATGTGGCATCCGACATGACCATAAATTCAATATTGGTTCGATCAGAAGCTGCGACAATTTGTTGAAGCAGAAAATTAGAACCTTGGACTGACAACAGACAAGTGGTTGGAAAATTACATACATGACGATCCTCATGAGTATTTTTTCTATGAGTTTCCTATCCTACTGTACAAGTGGTTGGTGCAGTTCACATACAAGAAGACAAATTTCCAAGGAGGATAACCAACATCCTAGACCCCTGAATTGATCCAAGAGCTGCAAGAAACTGAAAATAGAGTGTCATGAGCTGTTGAGGTCTAGATGGATAGTAGCTTAGAAGGATATATCACTGAGTTCACAGTCGACACTACCAAGTCCTACTGTGAAGCGAAAAGGGAATTTTTCAATAGATCCAGAGGTAGGTTCTTATTGTCTCTACAGTTGTCAATTAAAACGCTTGTTTGCAAAAAGGGTATACTAAAGATGCACCTAGAGTAGTATAACTATGGTGTGCGGAGGTGGTGGATACCGCAACTAAAGGGGGGAGATGAATGGGAAGATAAGGGGTATATGGGTGCAAGTTTCGATGAGACTGTGAGGGACGTCAAGGAATAAAGTGGTTGTACGAGGGGAGGAGCAAGGTTTCAACAAGAGAAGAGGCAAAGGATAGGGGAAGGTCCTACTGTGATCGAAATGCAAAACCATGAAGGAAAACGACATGGGATGAAGCGACCCTATAGTGACGAAGAGGATGACCAGACCCAGACTACGTCTAGAATAGTAGTAAGATCAAACCCTAGCAGCACCGTGTCCATGCCTCCGTGCACTACTTAAAACTCAGGGAGAAACACAAATTTTACATCAACTTGCTCAACGTGTCAACAACATTCTAGTAATAGGTCAGCATCTATAGGAAGAAGGCTCAAGATGGCGGGCAATGAAAAAAAGTTACCATTGTTTCATGGGAACAGGACTGATGATCCCAAGCAGTATTGGTTCCTCTGTGTGGTAGTATGGACTGTTAGACAGGCCATAGATGATGATGTCAAGAAGGGCCAACAAGAGACTACCCTCTGGGGTCGTGCACTAGATTGGTACATGAAATTTATATAGGTTCCTACAGGGACCCCTAGAAAAACATTGGATGAAGTTAAGAGGGGACTGATTGAAGAATTTCAGAAGCCTAAATATGAGGCACAATACATTATTGAGTTAAAATAGATTAAGCAGTTTCCTAATGAGACTGTTTGGGAATTTAATCAAATATTTAAGATGTTTATGGCATGATTCATCTTTGATATGAGCGATGTTCAACATAAAGAGTGGTTTATCGCAGCTTTGGTACCTCATATCCAACAACCACTAAAGAAGTAAGAGATCGCAACCTAGACCAAGGATATGGAGATTGCGATGAAGTTAGAAGCTTCACCGGTTGGGGAGAATGCGGCTGGCATGAACCAGATTTAGGCACAGTTGGTGAACTTGATGCTGCAATCGCAAGACATCAAGAAAGGGAAAGAGAATCACGAAGATATTCGGTGCACTCATTGTCATGCATATGGACACACTAAAGATACTTGGCCTTATTTCCAGAATTATCTACTATATGGGACACCGAACCGACTAAGTTGCGAAAAAGTACCATGGTGTCGTATATTTCAAGTCTATGGAGACCGAAATGAAGAATGTATATACATGCAGAAGATCGTGTCAAAGCCAACCAGCCTATATTGTTCATTTGTATATCGGTGGGGCATGAAGATAAAGACTGTCATGCATATGATCTACTTCAGGAAAGAACATATGATTCATACTTTGTGAAGGGTGAAGATCATCATGTAGTACAACAACCACAGCCGTAACCTCAGGTGGTAAACTCTTGACCACAACCACAATATACACCACCACTGCAGATGTAATTTATACCATCGAATCCACAACTACAATTTGCACCACAACCATAGTACAATTAAATGATGATACCTCAGTCATAGCTGCAGTATGTTCAAGATGTGCACTATGTTCAGTAGCAGTCGAATCCCCCGATGGAACAGATGGCTCAGCCGTAGTATCAACAACAAGGAGGATGTTGTGGAGGATCCTGAGGAAGAGGAGGAGGACGTGGTCGCGGATATGTCCAGTGTTACAATTGTGGGGTACTTGGGAATTACCAGAGGGAATTGCCACACTTGTAGTGCTCATGTACATACTACACAACGATTGATCATACTATGAAAAACTACCCACAAATAATCGCAATATGGCTAGCCGCGAATGTTCCTCAGCTACAGAATTAGAATCAATTGCAGAACAAAAATCATCTTCAAAATCAGAACAAGTTGCAGAATCAGGCCCAAAATCAAGTTCCACTCCAGACTCAGACCGTGAATCAACCTATGAACCCTCCGTTAAACAATAATTCACTGTTGACTCAGAATCCATTAATGAACCAGAATCAATGACCAACAGTTGCGATGATCTCAGCAGATCCCAAAACAATATATTTTGACGTTGCTATTGTCACCCGTGGAGGAGCCACAATAGGAGAGGATGGGCCTTTCCCACAGATTCAATTTGATGGACAGAAGAAGGCACCGTTTGACATCACAAGGGAAAAGGAGACATTTTTTGGAGCCCGGGATGTGATTGGAATAAATCTTGGTAAGTCACCTTCTTATGAAATGCCTTCTAGTTTTTATTCTTCACTAGAGGCAGGACCATCGTGGCAGCATGGTACCTTGCAGCGCTTCTTTGAGAGTTGTTTATCATTGGCATGAAATATCAATGCTCTAGTCTGTTAGTTTTTCAACATTAAGCTAGCATTATGTTAGGATATTTACTGAGAGAATAACAAGTACAGCAATCAAACACAAGAGACAATGAACACATTGTTTTTGATTGGGGAAACCATAAATGGAGAAAACCCCACAATTTCCTCAGAGATAGAATCAACACAAGATGTAAAACCCCAAAACAGTAAGATGCACTCCTGACAGCAGTAATCTTCTTCTTGTCTAGCCCCAGTGTCTTCTCCTTCCTCAATTATGCGCTACACTTGAGTGTGTGAGTGATGTGTGTTAAATAGAGATCCCATATCTCTATTTATACTAATCTCGACATGACTAAAACCCTACTAGGGCTGAACTTTACTAGGAGATTCTAATAACCCTAGTGCCCCGAAACTGCGGGGACTTTAACTCTTACACAATCGGAGGGTTACCCATTATGACTTGACATGACTTGTTTACATTATTGATCCTCCCGATCAAAACATCAGGGCATGACAACATGACTCAAATACATAATAGATACATCCTGGAATAAACATCGGGTTACAATACATAAGATACATAGATGAATACAATCCGAAGTTACAAATACATCAACACTCCCTCTTAACTAGGAAGGTATTCTTTCGACACAATTTTTTAGTATTGGTATTCTTCTCTGTATCAATTGGATCATCTCGTCATCTACATCTCAAGTCTTCTAAGTCTTCAAGTCATCTTCATCTTCAATTCATCTTCATCCTTCAAATCTGGATCATCTCTCGATCTGGATCATCATGGGACATCATTACTATATCTGGATCATCTCTCGATCTGGATCAACATCACTGGATCTGGATCATCATCACTGTACTGGATATAGATAATCACTTGATCTGGATCTAGATCTGGATCATCTCTTGATCTAGATCATCACTACTAGATCTGGATCATCACTCGATCTGGATCTCTTGGAGTCATCATAACTGGATCTGGATCATAGCTCGATCTGGATCTCACTTGGTCATCATCATGTGTGTACTATCTCATCATAGGATGTTCTATAGAGCCATCCTTCTTTCATGCTGGGTGTATGCCTACCTCCTCGTAGGTCTTTGGTAGCCCTTATATTTGACCTACTCATCAGAATGGCCAGCACTCACATCTGACCTGCTCTTCAGAAAGGAGGTAGCCCTTACATCTGACCTACTCGTCAGAATGGCCAGCACTCACATCTGACCTGCTCATCAGAAAGGCGATAGCCCTTATATCTAATCATATAGGACCTAATCCTACAGTCACATTAGAATGGCCAGCACTCACATCTGACCTGCTCGTCAGAATGGCGGTAGCCCTTACATCTTTCCTACTCGATAGAATGGCCAGCACTCACATCTGACATGGAAGGAACTAAATCCTTTAGCCATGAATAGAATGGCTATGCCCTTACATCTGACCTGCTCTTCAGAATGGATGTAGCCCTTACATCTGTCCTACTCGACAGAATGGCTAGCACTCACATCTGACATGGAAGGAACTAAATCCTTTAGCCATGAATAGAATGGCTCTGCCCTTACATCTGACCTGCTCATCAAAATGGTGATAGCCCTTACATCTGTCCTACTCGACAGAATGGCCAGCACTCACATCTGACATGGAAGGAACTAAATCCTTTAGCCATGAACATAATGGATCTGCCCTTACATCTGACCTACTCTTCAGAATGGCGGTAGCCATTACATCTGTCCTACTCAACAGAATGGGTAGCACTCACATCTGACATGGAAGGAATTAAATCCTCTCACCATGATAGAATGGCTCAGCCCTTATATCTGACCTACTCGTTAGAATGGCTTTGGGACTCATCACTTTCCCTTGGAGGAAACCTCGATCTGGAGAACACCAAGCTTCTCCCTGAAGTACTCGAACTTCACTCTGGCTAATGGCTTCATCAACACATCAGCTATTTGTTCCTCCATCATAACATACTGGAGCTTCACTGCTCCTCTCTATACCATATCCCTGATATAGTGATACTTGATCTCGATATGCTTCGACTTGTCATGGAACACTGGATTCTCTGACAAATTTACACAACTTTGATTGTCACAATGTATACATGTAGCATCCAACTAGAGATCAAATATATCGAACAGTAGCTTCTGCAGCCATACTGCCTCACAACTAGCTGTACAAGCTGCGACATACTTTGCTTCAGCTATACTCAGTGCCACACAAGATTGCTTCCTGCTAAACCAAGAGATCACACCTGCACCCATACTGAAGCAACACCCTGAAGTGCTCTTCCTATTGATGGCATGGACTGCCCAATCTGAATCAACATAAACCTCCAGGTTAATCTTTTGATTCGCATCATACTTGAGCCCATAATCAATTGTACCCCTGAAGTACCTCAGAATATGCTTTGCAGCAATCAAGTGAACATTTCTCAGATCTGTCAAGAACTGGCTCAAGGTGTTCATATCAAAGCAAATGTCTGGTCTTGTGTTCGTCAGGTACATCAATGACCCAATCATCTGACGATACATCGTAGCATCAACCATCTCTGAAGAAGCATCATTCAATAGCTTCAAGTTCGATGCCATAGGTATGGCCATAATCTTGCAGTCCATCATCCCAAACCTCCTCAGGATCTCAACTACATACTTCCCTTGTCCAAGGAAGATTCCATTTGCACTCTGCCACACCTCCATACCTAGAAAGTAATGCATCATACCCAAGTCCTTCATCTCGAACTCAGCAGCAAGCTTTCTCTTTGTATCAGTGTTCAACCCATCCATACCTGTCACAAACAAATCATCTAAATATAGTAGAAGCATCATTGGGTTGCCATCTTCAACCTTATAGTAAAGGTTGGAATCTGCTTTACTCTTGGTAAAGACCAAACTGGATAGAAAGCTATCAATTCTACCGTACCATGTCCTGGGTTCCTGTTTCAAACCGTATAGGGATTTCTTCAATCTGCATACATGAGACTCCCTGTCATGTGTCTCAAAACCGAGTGGTTGTTCTACATACACTTCCTCTTCCACTACACCATTCAAGAAGGTAGTCTTGACATCCATTTGGTGTATCTTCCATTTCATCACTGTAGCCAAAGCAAGTACTGATCTGATGGAAGTGTATTTGGCTACAGGTGCAAAGGTTTCTTCATAATCTATTCCTTCTTTCTAAGAGAAACCTCGAGCTACAAATATTTCCTTATACTTTTCAATGCTACCATCTGCAGCATGTTTGATCTTGTAGATCCATTTGGAAGTTACAACTGACTTCCTGTCTGGTCTTGAGACAACATCAAAAACATCATTCTTCATGATCGATTGGTACTCTTCGATCATAGCATCCTTACATTCTTTCTATTCTGTCGCTTCTTCATAACTGGAAGGTTCTTTATCAATGAAATCACATAGTAAAGCTACATACCCGGAATAGGATCTGGTCCTCTTTCTTTCTCTATGATTCTCTTATGGAGCCCCATATCTTTCCGCACCTTGGATAAGTTCTTGTACCCAAGCAGGTTTCCTCTTATGAGGATTCTTCTCCAGAGGTGGATCTATAGGTATTTTTGGTTCTTCAAATTCTTGATCTTCTTCTCAAGTTTCTTCATTCATGGTTGTATCATGAACTTTGGGTGCTTCTGCTTCTTAAGGTTCTTCAATAGGTCTCTTTCTAGATTTGTTGTAAGCTGTGTCTTCATCAAATATCACATCCCTGCTGATGACAATCTTCTTATATCCTAGGAAATATATTCTGTAAGCCTTCAAGCTTTCAAAGTATCCCACAAATGTACCCTTCTTTCCTGAAGTATCTAATTTAGTCCTCTTCTCCTTTGGAATGTGGATGCACATACGACAGCCAAATATTCTGAGATGGTTGACTTCTGGTTTCTTGCCGGAGAAGACTTCTTCAGGAGTCTTGTTCTTGAGTACTCTATGTGGAGTATGGTTTTGTACATACACCGCTGTTCTGGAAGCTTCCACCCAAAGATGCATAGGAAGGTCTTGATCATGAAGCATTGCTTTTGCAGCTTCCATGATAGTTCTGTTCTTATGTTCTGCAACCCCCTTCTGTTGTGGATTATAAGCAGTGGAAAACTCCCTCTTAATCCCTGATTCTTTGCATAGCTCTTTGAATTCATTTGAAGTGAATTCTCCACCATTACCTGATTGAATGGTCTTGATCTTCTTTTCAGTATGGTTTTTTATCAAGGCTTTGAATTCTTTGAACTTACTAAATACTTCATCTTTGTTCTTCATGAAGTAAACCCATGTCTTCCTAGAAAAGTCATCAATAAAAGAAACATAATATGCATACCCGCTTAGAGAGTTTGATCACATAGGACTGCATACATCGGAGTGGATGATTTCCAAGATTCCTTTTTCTTTGCTTTCACTGCTTGGAAATGTCTTCTTTGTATTCTTTCCTTTCACACATCCTTTGCAGACCCCATCATGTTTTGCTTGAATTTCTGGAAGACCTTCGACAACTTTGCTTGCAATAGGTAGTGCTCTGTAATGCACATGTGCAAGCCTTCTATGCCAAAGTTCACTTGGCTCTACTGTGTCATGGACCAAGGCTTGTTCTGGATGGCCCTTGTTATAGCCCAAAATGACACATCTCTGCCTGTGACCACTTTCCCATGATTTCGTTGCATGTCGGCACTTCATGAAAGTCACTGAAAACACACCTATCTTGGAGGACCCATATCTTGAGTTCTGTAACTCCGCTTGACCTCATTTCTGTACCGTTGGAAAGGTATTTCAGTTATCTAAAACTTTCCAGAAGACACCAAAGTCTGAAAATGCCCAAAAATACCCTTAAAATGTGTTTTTTTGTGTATACGAGACTCTCCTTAAGGCATAGTCGCGTATCATACACGAGTCTCGTGTTTTACAAGTCGCGCATGCATATATTCGTGGGTTGCTCTTGTGTAAACTTGCGTATCATGCGCGTTTTGCTCATAGTCGCGCATCTGTTTCTCAACATTAAAACATAAAAACTACCTTATTTCACCCATATAAATAGAGGTAGGGAGGTCCATGAAAGGGGACTTGGATTTTATGCATTGTTATGCTGGAGGAATCGGGACTCTCTTTGCCTACACCTTTGCCCTGAAGGTCTTCCCTTGTGTTGCAGAGCTTGGAGGCTGAGTTCATTGGAGAAGAGAAGCAGCAGAACCGGATCAAGGTTTCGTGAGGTGCCAACTTGAAGAGAAGGTATATTTGTACTTGTTTTCAAGATTAATAAAGATGTGATGTCCTTCTTCTTCCCAAATCATTGTTCAATGTGTGATTGAATATCTGTTTCTGATCATATGATGATGTTATTCAGATCATTTGTTTATGTTTATTTGATTATCATTGTCTTATATGTGGTCATAATGGTTTGAGGAAGGTATAACTTGTTTTGCAGGTCTCTTGGAGCGAGAGGAGCAAGAAGAGGATTGAAGAGAAAGCTTGGATCAGCCTTCAGTTAATCAGGTGTGGATCTTTCTCATCTCTAAAACTTGTTGTTATATGCTTGCTGAACATTGTGCATCTCTCTTTCAACCCCAGTACATTGATGGCCTCTTAAACCCTAGCCATAGGATACTTTCCTTTACAACAGAACTGGCGACTCCACTGGGGAATAGCCTTGTCTGTTTGGGGTTTTTCTCTTGATTTCTTTCAGCTTTTGCATTGTTTCAGGTCCTTCTTTCCACTTAGGATCCTTTTTAAGTCTGATTGCACCCTCTCCCCTGCCTTCCTAAGGCAGTTTTCTACCCTTGATTGTGATTTTTACACCTATTCACGGGTTGTTCTTTTGAACAGTCGCGAATACAAGTTTGCATGCGCGGGTTGTTCTACTGAACAGTCACATATCATTCACGACCTGCCCTTATTGACAGTCGCCTATATACCTGGAAGTTAGGATTTTTTAAGTCAAGTTTTTGCTTGTTCCCTTCTTCAGGTAATCCCTGTTTGTGAGTTGTTTCTCTTTATGAATGTTGAGTAGCTTGTCTGAAGACTGTTGGTGGTCACCCTACCTGCTTTTTCAAAAGCCTTTGAGTCTTTTTGCTTGGAGGAATTCTCGCTTGTCTGCTTTATTAGATCTAAGTTTTCTCAAAGCACAGTGCATTTCTTGGTGCATGGTAGGTCTGTTAAGGTCTTCTGTGGGTGTATGAATCCAGGGAGTTTGTGTCATTCTGTTTGTTGTTCTTTATCTATGTGGTGAGCCCCTTTATAGCATTAGGGTTTTCTCTTTTCTCTTTCACCTGTCTCCTTTGCTTGGTTTGTTTTTTGGCTTATGTTTCTGATCAGCCTCTGTTAGTGGCCTTTGTTTGATTGCAGAAACTTGTGGGTACTGTGGGTATTTGGTTTACTTTACCTTGCCAAAGTTGTTGACTTGTCTCTTATGCAAGCCTTTCTTCCAAGTAGGGTTTATGCTGACTTTAGTTGGTTCTAGAGTTTGTTGGGTGGTTTCATAGCAAAGTTCCTTTTGCTTTGTTCTTTTTATCTGCATGCTTTTCTTTGTAGGTAGTTTTTCTTTTGCATTTTATAAAAGAAAATTAAAAAAGAACTTTTATTTCTTGCTTTTCCCCCTACTTCTTTCTTTGGTTTGACCTTGTTGGACAAGGTACTGAGCAGCCTTTACTTGTAGGTTAGATTGATGCTTGGGACTTATTGACCTTTGTTTATGTCAGTCTTTATGCTCGGTCTTTTTCATTCCAAAGTATTGGCTTGTTTACTTTTGTAAGCTTTCCTTTTAAAAGAGGTTTATATTCAACTTTAGGGAAACCTAGGGTTTGTTTTCGGGGTATAAAGTAGTTGTCTATTTTCTTTGCTTTCAGTACTTGTTTGCATAAGTAGATAGGCTAATTTTTCTTTTTCATTTATAAAAGAAAAATACAAAAACATGTATTTGATTTATATGCATGTAGATTAGGCTGTTAGTCTAGATTGCATAGCATAGCATTGTTTTTGAAAAATTTAAAAAATATAAAAAGGTTTGATCTTTTTGGCTTTCAAGTTATTTGAAAATATAAAGAGAATAGCTATTTGCTTCTTTGCATCTCATTTCTCTTTGCTTAGTCATTTTGTTTTCAATTTTGATTCAAAACACCACCAGTTTACCATTCCATTTCCTCTTGAGTAAGAAACAGCCCTTTAAAATGAACGTATAAATTTAAAATTTATTAGTAAGTTTTTATTTTTAGGGCCTTCCACCTACTAGCTTAGGCTAGGCTTGTGGTCTAGGGAGTGTAAACTTCCCACAAGCTATAAAATCAGACGTAGTGGACCATTCATTAGGTAAATCCTTGGTTATACCGCTGTATCTGGGAAGCTCCTCTCAAACGGGAGTTAAGCACGAGGCCATGTGGAGGCTTGGACAGAGGGGATAACCCCCCGAATCCTTGTCAAAGCGTAACTCAGGACTTTTGCGCATCTGGGGATTCTTTCTAGGCAGAATTTCGGACTCAGCTACCCTGCCCATGCGTACGAGTTCGGCTTGCGACTGTCCCCCCAGACAGTAGGTATTATCAAGGTAGCCTTTAGTCTCTTGTCTTTTAGGGTTCATACACAGGTAAATCGGAAGGTTATTTCTGGTTCACCTCGGACAGACTTGGAAGGTAACCCTTGTGGAAAGTGCAGGAGGGTGGTGGGTGATTCCTCCGCTTGTGCCTGAGAACCCCCCAAGGACGCCAAGTAACTGTTCATCAGCCTTCTTCTGGAAGGTATATCTTTATAGCCTGTTTAGATCGCTTGAGACTCTAGGATCTTTTAGTGAGTGCTGTGTGGTTTGTCTGTGCTTAGTGGGCCTTTAGGTGTCTGCTTTGTAATTTTGGTTGATCATCAACCTCAGAATTTGTCTCTTGTTTTGAAATTATGGCTAACACCCCTTTGAACACCAACCAAGAGCTCCCTTCAATGGGAACTCCTTGTCATATTCCTCTCCTAGGGAATGTTGGTGTTCCCTTGATGGCCACCTTGAATCTTCCGGGATTCACCATAGGGCTACCGGTGTGGTTGTTTTCCACTCCAAATGTCCTGAATGCTCCTAATGCTTCTCAAGTAAGCTCCTTATATCAAGGGCATCAAAACACTGTCTCCCCTTCACCTGTAGTTAGTTCTCCTCCTCCTTCTACCTCATGCGGTGAAAGTACTGATACTAGTAACCGGCAGTCTAAAAGGAGTAAAAGAAGGAGGAATAGGAAGAAAGCACATAAGCAAGGGGGCACCCATTCAACCTCTGCAAGTCAAGTTGAACCTCACCACCCAGCCTCAGTTGTTCAGGCTGGGGGCACCCATCCAACCTCTACAGGTGATGTTGGATCTAGTCACTCAACCTCTGGTGTTCACGTTGAGTGCACCCGTTCAACCTCTGGTTTTCAAGTTGAACCATCCTATCCAACCTCTGTTGTTCAAGTTGGATCCATCCATACAGCCTCTGGTGATCAAGCTGGTGGGATCCTTCCAACCTTTTCAGGTCATGTTGGATCCTGTCACTCAACCTCTGGTGTTCAAGCTGAGTGCATCCGTTCAACCGCTGGTTTTCAAGTTGAACCTTCCCATCCAACCTCTGTTGTTCAAGTTGGATCCATCCATCCAGCCTCTGGTGTTCACGCTGGTGGGATCCTTCCAACCTTTCCAGGTCATGTCGGATCCTGTCACTTAGCCTTTGGTGTTCACGTTGAGTGCACTCGTTCAACCTATGGTATTCAAGTTGAACCTCCCCATCCAACCTCTGGTGTTCACGTTGGATCCGTTCACCCAGCCTCTATTTCTCAAGCTGGGGGCACACACTCAACTGCTGCAAAGCATGTTGATCCTAACCATTCAACCTCTGTTGTTCATGTTGATGGTGCCCGTCCTACCTCTGCAAGTCAAGTTGGACCTAGTCTCTCAGCCTCTGCCAGGCACGCTGGGGGCAGTCTTTCAGCCTCTGTGTTTCAAGCTGAGGACAACTCGTCAACCACTGCGAGTCATGTTGACACTGTTGACAAAGTCTACCCATTCAAAACACAAGCTCAAGTTTCCTTGTAAGCTTTGTGAGGGAGACCACCTTACTTATAAATGCCCTTCTATTGAGGAGGTGCAAAGAGTTTGGATTCATGGTCATCCCGTTTTTAAACATTATGGAGTCTCTCAACAACCAGCCTCTCTTAGTGAGGTTGGACCTAGTCACCCAGCCTCTGTTGTTCACGCTGGGGGCAAACTCTCATCCTCTGCAGGTCATGTTGAGAGAAAGTTGTCAGCCACTGCTAGTCATGCTGATACCGTTGAGAAAACTGGTCATTCGAAGCATCATCTTAAGTTCCCTTGTGTGCTATGCAAGGGAGATCACCTTACTCATCTGTGCCCTGCTATCCCAGAGGTGCGAAGAGTGTGGTCCAAGACTCAAGTATTTCATTCTTCTGAACACCCTATAGTTTCTCAACAACCTACTCAAACTTTGGTTGATCAAGTGGTCGAACAAATCTCATATTTGGTCGATCCCACTCTTCTTTCGGAGAGTGTTCCTCATGTGATTGAACCAATGTCATCTTTGGTCAATCCCACTCTCCCTTCGGAGAGTGACTTTCATGAAGCGGTTGAATCGATTCCAGTATCGATCAATCCCACTCTTCCTCTGGAGAGTGATGTGTCTACTAGTCACATTTTCTTCACTGCCAGTTCAGATCTTACTGAACAAGGGGGCACTGAACTTGTTTCGGATCAACCCCCACCAAGCCCTCGGATTGCTTCCTTTGATTGGGATATCCTAGTTGAGCCGCGCCTTCCTTCCTATGCACCTTTCCAGATAAAGGTCAAATTTGAACCCTATACAATTGCTCGTTTCATTGTTGATGAAGGAGCCTCAGTTAGTATTTTGTCTGCTCGTGCTTGGCGAGGTATGGGATCTCCCAGCCTTGTGACGACTGCTAGTCAGTTACTGGCATTTGATAGAAGAACTTGTGTAGCCTTGGGAATTCTTGCTCAAACACCTGTTACTTTGGGTGGGAAGACTGTCTTATTTGACTTCATGGTGATAGAAGACCCCTTGGACTTTAATATGCTCCTTGGACGTGATTATGTCTATGCCATGCAAGCTGTGGTGTCAACATTATTTCGTGTGATGTACTTTAATCATGGCGAAGAAATTGTCACTATCGATCAGTTGGATTTTCTTGATCTGTCTCCTGACCCAACTAGAGACCAAGTCTTTCCTTTATTGGTTCCCAGTGTTTCTGTAGACACTACCCTGCCACAGGTGAACTATGTGGCTTCTTGTCATTTGTGTTCAATTGACTGAGAGGCAGCCTCTGTTTTCATGCTTACCTTCTCGGGACTTGGTCCCAGCAGTTGATCGGGTGAGTCATCCTATACAGATTGTAGAGCCTTCTCTCCACTCTGTCCATCCATTTGAAAGTTCCGATATGTGTCCTATCTCGGATGATTTCCTCCCTTCGGATGAAGTCTTCCTGGAGTCTTTGATACAGTCTGACCTTATTTTTCAGTTGTGATTAAGTCTAACCCTGATTTGCTTAGTAAGCCTTCTCTTTTTCTTATGTTGGTTTTTGTTGAGTCTTTTGATTCTTCATCTGAAAAGCAAGTCAGTGATCCTGATGAGTTTGATTTTTTCTTATGAATTTCTCAGCTCTTGTGATATTGAGTTTGTTCCTGCAGACTCTATCTCCCTTGTTGATTTTTGCTTCTCTTCTGAGGTTGATCTTATTGATTATAAACCCTCGAGCCTTGGTCCTATAGATCTTCTTCGGTTGATTCTGCCTTGACTTTTCCTTTTGTAGAAGATAGCAAAGTCACAAGTGTTTCTGCCAAAGTGACCCGCATCGGATCGTTTCTTCTGATGTTGTTGTTTCTTGGAGACAAGATTATTAGTTGGATTCACAACTATTTATGGGCCTCACCTTGTTGTTCAAGCTGTAATTGCATTTGCATATGCCTTGCTCGTACTTATGAGCCTGATGCCAGCTTCCACGCTTTTAGCTCGTTGTATAAGCCCTCATCTTTGTTCTCATTGCCAACTAGCCTTGTATCATTTTTCCTTTGCAACTTGACACCCTTTACCCCGAGGAGACGTTCCCCGAGTGTCCTTATCTTGCTCGCTTTCCTTGCATTATGCATAGGTTTGTTCCTTGCGCTTGGAACTAGTTTCGCCTGCCTATGACACTTGTCTCCTCGCATTTAGAGCATTCTTTCTGCTCTCCTTCGAGCTCGTTAAAAATAGTAAGGAGGCAGTGAGTTGACTTTTCCGGACTCGTTAAAACTTCACGGGAAAGATTTTGAGTTTCTTTAGGCCCAAGTCTGACTCTTTAAAATAGACTTGACTGCCGAGTAAACTTGTCCATTCAGGCTCGTTAAGAATATGTGAATGGGCATCCACATTGGTGGTAGGTTATCTCTTTCTCGAACCATGTGGAATAATACGAGAAAGGATCCCTCTCTTTTCTTCAGAATTGAGAAGAGTATTCTCAGGCATAGGTTTATCTCTTTTCCGGACCCGAGGGACTAAACTTACGGAAAAGGAACCCCCGGTATGAGCTTAGTTTTCTCTTTTTCGTGCTCTGGACCAAAACATGAAAAAGATTCCGAGTGTACTTTATGTCTTTGTCATGCTCGTTAAACCCTAAAGAACAAAGCATCGAGTTTATTGTTGTAAGCTCCATTTCTCGTAATCAAATGGATCTTTCTGAGTGATCTTGCCTTCCTTCACACTCGTAAAACTCAGGCTTTATATGCTGCTTTTGAAGGAGCATCGGGTAGGTGGTAATTTAACCTTTTTCGGACCTTCTTGACTAATTACGAAAAATGTGCGCCTTTTCTTCTTCGGAAGTTAAGAGAGTTCTTCTGTTGTTTGTTTTATACTTTTTCGGCCTCAGGAGACTAAATTGTATGAAAAAGGACCCCCTGGAGTCTTCTTTGGAGTTTTCAGACTCTCTAAACTATGAAAACACCGTCGAGCATGTACTAGTTCGGGCTCGTAAAATCCACGAATTAGTGCCTTATCAAGCATTCTTCTTTCTTTTCTTCGAGCTTGTCAAAAAATGAAGATGGTCCCAAGTTTGCTTTCTTGGACTCGTTAAACCTTTACAAGAAAGAAGGGAAGGGGAAGGTTTATTTCCATGTCTTTTTATATCTTGGCAGCAAGTCTTGTTTCCTTGAACAAAGCACTAGTTTTGAGTCTATCAACAGTTGGGTCCTAGTCTTTTGACCTTATTCTGATTCAGAGTTTCTTACTCCTCCAGTTGGTCTCTTTTCCAATTCTATGGGGAATCTGTCAATGTCTCCTACATTGCAGATTTGTTTCGTTGGTCCTATTTTGTGTCAAAAGCTGCCTAAGTCACTTTTGTGTCGTGCTCACTGTTCAAGGATTAAACCTTTGTCGGCCATTCTGCAGTTGCCTTGACCTTTTGTGTCGGCCATTCCCTGGTATCAGTTCATTACATCATGTCTTCAGCAGTCCTTTTTGTGAAATTCAGTACCAATTCTAGATCCAATTAGTCTTTGAGCTACCTCGTGTTGGATGATGAAGGATGCCTTAATGCCTTCCTTCCAACGGATCTCTTCCTATCGACTGCAACACATCTTGCTCTGGGGACGATATTTAGAGTTTTATGACAGTACCTTGGGAATTTTTGTCCTCAATGGAAATTTCCCTCGCTATTGGGTAGTTGGGAATACCTTAATGTCTCCTACTCAATGGATTCTTCAATTGTTCGACTTCAAGTCCTTGTAATCACACTTGTTAGAATGTACTAGGTACCTTGGGGACCATTTTCATTAATGGTGGTTTCCCTCGCGTTTGTTAACGGTTTTCATTATTGACCGGTAATCAAACGACTTCCTCCATGTTCGACTTCAGCTCCTTTATTTCGCATGGTTAGGATTCGTACCTTTTTTGGGTGGTTTGGATTGAAGACCTTGGGCCGACAGTAGCATTGTCATCTTTTTGCTATTGCCCAAGTTGCGCAAGACCTTGTTATCTTTATATGACATTTTGCTGAGACATAGATCCACCTTGTATTTTTGTGGCTATGATCGATTGTTGAGCATGGATCCACCTTGTTCATTTGTGGCCATGACTCCTTTAGATTTGATATGGCGCCTTTTTGCATATTGCGCGACCATGATAGTTTCATCAGTTATACATATGTTGCATCCGCCTGTATCTTTCGGGCAATGTTTTGTATATGGACGTGTATGTTTTAGAGATCAGTTTTTCTGACATTTATCTCTCTTACAGGTACCTTCACTCGAGCTTTTCAATCTTGGATTCTCTGCTCTCTCCATACTCAGCTTTTTCCTTTATAATGTATTTCGGCTATCGTCTTCCCCTCTAACCTCACACATTAGGGGGCATATGTTATAGCCCAAAATGACACATCTCTTCCTGTGACCACTTTCCCATGATTTCGTTGCATGTCGGCACTTCATGAAAGTCACTGAAAACACACCTATCTTGGAGGACCCATATCTTGAGTTCTGTAACTCTGTTTGACCTCAATTCTTGCACCGTTGGAAAGGTATTTCAGTTAGCTAAAACTTTCCAGAAGACACCAAAGTCTGAAAATGCCCAGAAATACCCTTAAAATGTGTTTTTTGTGTATACGTGACTCTCCTTAAGGCATAGTCGCGTATCATACGCGAGTCTCGTGTTTTACAAGTCGCGCATGCATATATTCGCGGGTTGCTCTCCTTCATAGTCACGCATCTGTTTCTCAACATTAAAACATAAAAACTACCTTATTTCACCCATATAAATAGAGGTAGGGAGGTCCATGAAAGGGGACTTGGATTTTATGCATTGTTATGCTGGAGGAATCGGGACTCTCTTTGCCTACACCTTTGCCCTGGAGGTCTTCCCTTGTGTTGCAGAGCTTGGAGGCTGAGTTCATTGGAGAAGAGAAGCAGCAGAACCGAATCAAGGTTTCGTGAGGTGCCAACTTGAAGAGAAGGTATATTTGTACTTGTTTTCAAGATTAATAAAGATGTGATGTCCTTCTTCTTCCCAAATCATTGTTCAATGTGTGATTGAATCTCTGTTTCTGATCTTATGATGATGTTATCCAGATCATTTATTTATGTTTATTTGATTATCATTGTATTATATGTGTTCATAATGGTTTGAGGAAGGTATAACTTGTTTTGCAGGTCTCTTGGAGCGAGAGGAGCAAGAAGAGGATTGAAGAGAAAGCTTGGATCAGCCTTCAATTAATCAGGTGTGGATCTTTCTCATCTCTGAAACTTGCTGTTATATGCTTGCTGAACATTGTGCATCTCTCTTTCAACCCCAGTACGTTGATGGCCTCTTAAACCCTAGCCATAGGATACTTTCCTTTACAACAGCCCTTCAATTTGTATAATCCTCGTTCTTGTTCTCCAATTACTACTGCATCATCAATAGTCTTTCGTTTTGGCCACATGATGACTTGACCATCTATGAATGTAACCCACATTCCTTTTGCATCTAATGCTGATATGGAGAGAAGGTTCATCTTGAGTCTTGGCACAAACAATACTTCTTTCATTGTTAGATATTTTCTAGAGTCTAACTTATATGAAGATTCCCCACTACCTTTTATTGGATATTGGTAGTCATCTCCTAGATTTACCTTGTGAGGTGATTCATGTTCTGATAGTCTTACAAAGGATTCCTTGAATCTATTCATATGTTTGGAAGCCCCACTATCTATAAGCCAATCATCACTACCATGAGTAATGTTGCCTATGAGAGCTGATATCAGAACATATTCATCCTCGCTTGAAGAATATTCACTTTCATATCTAGATCTCTTTCTGGATGGTTCATCATCCTCTGCAGCATGAGCATTATGTCTTCTTTTGTTGCTCTTCTTTACTATCTTCTGTTTGTTATTACAATTCCTTGCATATTGTCCTGCTTCATCACAAGTATAGAATATGATCCTAGATACATCTCTTCTAGTATTATCTTTGTGAAAGCGCTTACCTCTAGAACCATGATATTTTCTCTTGCTTGACTTGGAGTGTACCATAAGAGCTTGGTCTTCACTTCACATATTCTCTTCTCGAGCTGCTATCTGAGCTTCTTCTTGAGAGCACTCTTCCCATAGTCTACTGAACTTGACTAACTTCTTCCTAGCACAGATTCCTTGGATGAAAGAATCCTATGACCTAGGAAGGCCATTCAATGTAGTCATTACAATCTCTGCATTTTCCACTTCTTCATCAACTGATTCTAGTTGCTCTTTGATCTGAGAAACTCTTTTGAATTAATACTGGATTGTTTCTGCATTTTGAATCTTCACATTATTCAATTGGTTTCTCAGGGTCATCTTCCGATTGATGTTCTTCCCTTCAAACAATTTGGTTAGGGCATCAAACATAGCTTTAGGTGTCTTGAGAGAGGACACCTGTGGGATAAGGTGATCCTTGATAGAATCAGCAATGATACTCTTTTCCATAACCATCTTCTTCTTATGTAAGGCCTTTGCCTCATCTCCCTCTGGAACTGGAACCTCCTCATGAATGTAGGAGTCTAATTCATTTTCTTCCAGGACCAAGGAGATCCTATACTTCCAGGCTTAGAATTTTTCAGCTCCCTCAAGATTTTCATCAAGCTTGGTATGATGAGACATCTTAAATGAGAACCTCAAATGGAAATACCAAATATTTTAGATCTTACCAGGTTCAAGATGTCGGATCTAAAACTTGAACTGAAATCCTGCAGAGCTGGTTCAGGAGCAAATTAGGGTTTTGCTTTTCTGGAGTTCTGTCTACCCAAATGCCTTGAAATTTGTCCCTAACTTCAATTTTGGGGAGGAGATCAATCTAGGCCTGGGCTCACTGAAAAATTCCTCTTCTGTGAAAATCCCTAATTTTTTATAGGAGTGACAGGTCCAAAACTGAAAAACCTCAGAATTTGATTCTGCTTCGACAGAAATATGCGCCCTAATGAGGAGAGTTGTTCCACCTTATTTTTGCTGAAAATCTGTGAAGGAAGATCCACAAACTAGGAATCCCTAGTTCCCACAGCTGCATAGTGTCTTCTTCTCAGGTTAGCTCTGATACCATGTTAGTTTTTCAACATTAAGCTAGCATTATGTTAGGATCTTTACTGAGAGAATAACAAGCACAACAATCAAACACAAGAGACAATGAACACAGTGTTTTTGATCGGGGAAACCATAAATCGAGAAAACCCCGCAACTTCCTCATAGATAGGATTAGCACAAGATGTAAAACCCCAAAACAGTAAGATGCACTCCCAACAGCAGTAATCTTCTTCTTGTCTAGCCCCAGTGTCTTCTCCTTCCTCAACTATGCGCTACACTTGAGTGTGTGAGTGATGTGTGTTAAATAGAGATCCTAGATCTCTATTTATACTAATCCCGACATGACTAAAACCCTACTAGGGCCGACCTCTACTAGGAGAGTCTAATAACCCTAGTGCCCTGGAACTGTGGGGACTTTAACTCTTACACAATCAGAGGGTTACCCATTATGACTTGACATGACTTGTTTACATTATTGATCCTCCCGATCAGAACATCGGGGCATGACAACATGACTCAAATACATAAAAGATACATCCTGGAATAAACATCAGGTTACAATACATAAGATACATAGATGAATACATTATGAAGTTACAAATACATCAACATAGTTGAGATTGAAAATATGTTGCACCACCCGGGTAAGGAACAAAAGGATTTCATGGTGAATTCTTTACACAATAAAAATAAAGGCAAGGAGATGCGTATGAATATTGAGATTGGAGAATATGAATTCGACTGTGTCATTTTGGATCTGGGATATGATGTGAACATCCTAACAAAGAAGACCTAGTAGAAGATGGGGAGGCTGACATTGGGTTGGTCCCCTGTGCAATTGTGACTGGCTAATCAAGCTAAAGTGCAACCAATCGAACGTGTGTCGAACCTGGTTGTGGACGTTGAAGGTATGAAAACTTATGCCAACTTTGATGTGATTGAAGTTGTTAATGGTGAAGGATCCTATCCTGCATTGCTGGGGATTGGATGGGCTAACGAAAGTATGGCGGTGATTAACTTTAAGAAGATGATGATGACATTCAAGAATCACGATATCAGAGTCATCACTCCTATGGATCCCAATGAAGGATGACGATACATTGAACTAGTAAAGGATGAAGTTGTAAGGGGAGGGGATCACACTTACAACATCTCTGAAGACTATATCCACCCAAATACTGATGGAGAACTCGGTTGGCACAATGCGAGTTCTACGTCTTCTGATTCTGAGGATGCATTAGAAAACTGGAAAAACTGTCTGCATGACGTATCAGCTAGGAAATGTGGTCTGATCACACAGTCGTTGTGTCATGTCATGACTGAGATTGTATAATTACTAGTTTATGAAGGGATACCTAAAATTTCAATGTTCTTAATGGAATTTGAAGAAAAGGTCTCAAAACTGCAGTGATTCTTGGCAATGGAAGAAGCATTGAAGGCTACTTCAGCACACTAGTGGGTGACTCATAAAAATACAATTATGGGATGGGAACAGTGTCAACGGTTTATGATAGTTCTCTTTGGAAACACAAAGGTGTATCACACTAGGAAGTATGATGGACGAAATGACCCTAGCAGACATTTGATGGAATGCCAAGCATTGTGGGCATCGCTACCAAAGGATGAATGGTTCCATGCCTTTATTCACACCTTGGATGAAATGCCAAGATCCTAGTATGTATCAGTGGAGCTGTCATACCTTTAGTTTCATAGATGCTAATCCTTATGTCAACAATTCACTTTAGATCATTCAGGACGTGGTTTTTAAAGTTAAATACCAGTCGAATATCTCGTGGACCCACATGCGTATTGCCACATTTTGACGATGATGGAATGCTATAACATATATGGAAAACCTGAAGATGAAGATGAGATGTGAAATATCAATATTCCAAATATGAAAGGGAGTAGGGATTTCGCAGTACCCGATATACCAACTGATCCCATGAATCAACCACTGAAGATCTAGAAAGTTAACATTGGGACAGAGGAGAACCGAAAATTTGCAAGTGTTGGGGACTATTGGGACGAGGAGACCATGACTATTGGGACGAGGAGACCATGGCAAAGATCACAGATATGTTGCATGAATTTCAAGATCTCTTTCCAACAAAGTTCTCAGAAATGAACATGATACTGGGTGATCTAGGAGAGATGAAGACTCCATTAAATCCATATGTGAAACTAGTACTAGAAAGGCTGTATCACTTGACTCTATGATACAAAGAAAGAGTCAAGGTTGAAGTTGACTGGATGTTGGAGGGTGAAATCATTGAGGTAGTAGAAGAATCAGAATGGATCAATCCTATGGTGGTCCAAGACAAGAAAAATGGTGAAGTTCGGATCTGTGTCGACTCAAGGAAATAGAATTATGCATGTGTGCATGACCCCTTTCCAACACCATGCACATATGAAGTACTTGAAGGAGTAGGCCGTCAGGAGATGTACTCTTTTACTGATTGATTTTCTGGTTATCACCAGATCATAATCGCCAAGGAAGATCGACATAAAATGACATTTGTCACCAAGTGGAGCTGCTTCCAATATATAGTGATGCCTTTTGGGCTGAAGAATGCACCTGCAATATTTTCCTGAGTTGTTGTCGTGGCATTTAAATATTTCTTTCAAAATTTCCTACAGGTATATATGGATGATTGGACAGTGTATGGTCTAATCAAAGATCATTTGGAAAAACTTCGAGTAATGTTGGAAAGGTGTCGATAGCATCAGATCATGCTTAACTCCAAGAAGTACATTTTTTACACATCGTTTGGGATACTGTTGGGTGACATTGTGTACAAGAAAGAATGATTGGTTGATCCTATGAAAATAGCACTCATTTTGAGCTTTCAACTTCCAAAAAATGTGAATATGCTTAGGGCGACACTAGGGCACACTGGGTACTATTGCAAATTCATTAGAGGATATGGTGTGATTACTACCCCTATGAAGAAACTACTGAAGAAATATGTTGTCTTTATATGGAGTCCAGAATGCCAAGGTAGCTTCGACACGCTGAAGGCCAAGATGGCTTCGCCGTCAATACTTGTATTCCCAGATTGGAACAAAGAGTTCCAAATGCATGTTGATTCCTCTGCTGTTGTGCTAGGTGTAGTGCTCACGTAGTCGGGTGAAGGAGATCTATATCACCCGAT
Organism: Pseudotsuga menziesii; assembly: GCA_001517045.1. Taxonomy (NCBI): domain Eukaryota; kingdom Viridiplantae; phylum Streptophyta; class Pinopsida; order Pinales; family Pinaceae; genus Pseudotsuga; species Pseudotsuga menziesii. The sequence continues at coordinate 65,079 of LPNX010363639.1, read as the reverse complement.
CCCTTTCACTAGACAGAAGTTGTCATTCACTAAGAAAAACTACACAAACACAGAGTGGGAAGGTTTGGCGATGGTCTATGCACTGCAAAAATTATGACATTACCTTTTAGGCGGTCACTTTAAGATGTTTACTGACCATTCTGTGTTGAATTATCTGGTCAATAAGCTAGTCCTAGGGGGAAGATATCCTGATGTCTTCTTCTCTTTCAGGAGTTTGATTTTGAAATAATTGTGAAGCCGGGTCGCTTGAATGTTGTCCCTAATCACTTGTCAAGAATTGAGATAGGCGAGGAGCCTACTAATATTGAAGATGGACTTCCTGATGCATAGTTATTCTGGGTTGACACAGAAGATGACCATTATGCTCCAATAATCCATTTTTTAGTGACAGGATTCACACCAGGAGAACTTTCCACAAGTCAAAAGAAGCAGTTGGTGTTTAAAGCTTCTTATTATCAGTTTATTTCTAGACACCAATATAAGTTGGGACTAGATGAAATTCTATGGCGATGTGTCCTACCCCATGAGAAAGGAGAAATCTTAGTAGAAGCACATGCAGGAGTCACCGGGGGACACTATGGGTGTCGCGCTACAACAATAAAGGTGCTTCATGCAAGGATTTGGTGGCCCAATGTACATAATGATGTGACAGATTATGCGATGTCTATAAATGCACTGGAAAAAATCATGGCGGGATGAGATGCCATTGGTACCCCAGCGAAATTTACAACCTTTTGATAAATGGACCATGGATTTTGTGGGTCCAATCAACACACCTAGGAAGAGAACTGGTGCATGGTACATAATCAAAACAACCGATTACTTGACGCGATGGGTAGAGGTTTCCCAAGTCGTAGATTGCACTGCTCCGACAACAACAAGATTTTTGTTTAACAACATCGTGACGCGGTTTGGATGCCCAAGGATATTGATGAGTGACCAAGGAAGCCATTTTATCAATCACACAATAAGAGCGCTTATGAAGGACTTGCAAATACAACATAGGAAAAGTACACCATATCATCCATAGGAAAACGAGACTGTAGAAGTGTTCAACAAAATCTTGGAGCATGCACTTACAAAGGTATGTAACACTAACCGAGATGACTGGGAGTTGAAGATTCCAGTAGTGCTATGGGAATATCGCACCACCTGCAAAAGATTGATGAGGAAAACACCGTTCAAATTGGTATATGGGAAAGAAGCATTCATTCCTATGGAATACATTGTTCCCAGTCTACACATTGCAGTAGTGACATGCATGGATGATGACGCAACATTAGAGGATCACACATCGCATTTGATATAGCTTGAAGAAGACCATTTTATCATAGGGTTCAATCAATGCAATGATAAGGATCTACATAAGGCTTTGCATGATCTCCATATAAAAAACAAATAGTTTTAGCAAGGATATTTAGTCCTTCTCTACAGCAGCAAGTTCCTAAACCATCCAGGTAAGCTACATATGCATTGGCTTGGTCCATATCTTGTTAATTCAATTACTTTTGGAGGGGTTGTTCAATTACATCAATTAAATGGAGTGATGCTACCAAAACTAGTGAATGGTATCCTCTTGAATCCCTACATGATAGGGTCAGTATTGCATAGTACTTAAGGCACCACGCAATGAAAAAAAAGAGAGAGAGAGCGGAATGGATAGCTAGAGGGCACACTAGGAGGAAGTGGATGCGCAAGTAGGGGAGCAAATAGCGTAGTTAGGAAGCTCTATCACAATAACTGTAGGGTTGTGACATAGTCACATCAATAATAAATGAAGCACAATTAAGACAATTAACCAGCGGTGCTTGCTGAAGCGACGCGTATTGATGGCGGATCTGACCGTTGGTTTGATAGAATTGATGACTGATTTAGGTAGTTAATGTCAAATTTATTTATGATGACCATGGATGATTTGGTAATGATGAAGAATGGATTAACTGATGCTATAAGAATGTGCTCGATGTAGAGTGAAGGCACCATTTTTCTAAATTGAGTTGTAAAGAGTGTTAAAGTAGAATTGAGTTCTGGGGTTGGCTAGCGAAGTGTGTAAGTTGTAGAGTGAAGGCGAGAGTGTCTCACAATAGTGGAAAGGTGTTGTGGGATGTAGAGTAACCATGCCATGGTAGATATTTCTAGTGAAAGAGACTCACCCATTAGAATAGTCACCATCGAAGAAGAATTTGTGACTATACAGGTCGGATCATCCTCCATCTCGACGAAGAAGTGGCAAGGGTAGAATCCCAACTCCCTAGCACTGAAGAAGAGGAAAACACGGACATTGGTGAGGGTGCAGGAAGATGCAACTTCCTAGACAAGGCCATCTAGCTCTAGAACTATAGAATTAGCAGTCCACACTGAGGTCTCTGTAAATGACATTCCAGGTTACATTGCTCCTACTCAACCTGGTGTGCATCCTCGACAGTTAACAAAGAATTAGAAGTATCAACCAAAAATGCCGCCGCTGCCGAAAGGGATGGTGTGCACCATTGACATTGTCCCTGCATTGATGAAAATGAAATACGAGGATCATGATCTGTCGACATTGTAGGATATAGTGAATGATCCCTATGAGTCATTACCTTTGATCGTAGGAGGGCCCATAGTGCATATTCTACAACCATGGGATGGATAAATATGGGTTGTTGGGGCTCATCAACATGCTGCATTTTGGGTAGCTAAACGAAGCAAACGCGTGTGTCAAGCAAATTTTGGCTTGCTTTCATGGAGGAATGATCTAGTTGGACATGCCAATTGTGATTACGATGGACTTGATATCAGAGATCACAGGGTTGCCAAAGGATGGACCAAACCCATCATGATATTTCAAAGAAAGGGATAATGACAAGTGACTTGCTACGTGGTTGAAGCAGAGGTATGAATTACAGCATGATGGAAGAGCATATTGCATCAAAAACATTAATGATAGGATGGTATGTATCGCTACTCGAATCCTCGCAGGTAAAATCATCCATAAGAATCGCCCCATCCAGTGAACTTCAGGGGTGATTTCATGTTCCTAAGAATGTGCCGAAGGGGTGAAAATGAACTGGTCCCTTTTCTTCCTGAACCTGTTGACTGAGGATGCGGTCGTAGTTCAATCTGGGGAGAGGCCCTTCACGTATAGTTGGCTATTGATATTAATTTCATTGGTGGCTTGGATGAAGCCAGAGGACTACTAACGAATGAATGTTGAAGCTGTTAAGTTTTGAAAAGGAGCACAATATCAAAACTTGTGGTGGGTAGAGGACCCCAGTCAATAAGATGATTGCACGATCCACTTTTGGATCTAATGGGAAGCGCTGCAGGTGAAAGCTACCAAATTTCCCCAACTGACCAATGAGGCCACAACTAAATATCAAAGGATCTCTTGGTTCACCATAGGACTGCACACCATTCATGTCCAAGCTCTTTGTGACCTAGATATGCAATGGTTACTGATTTCGTATAAAGTGACGGATGAGGAATTAGAGGCTGCGATTGATGATTGGCCTGCTACATGGCAAGAGCCAGTTAGTGCCAGTGAATTCTCAGCAGGACCACCAATAGATGCACCTAATGATCCAGTAAGAGGAGCTAACCAACAAAGTCATGATGATTCCAATGGTGAATCATCAAAAAAAATTCTTGTGGACCTTGAGGCACAACGTATCTTTAAGGAGATAAGGATGAATAAGCGAATGGAATAGGATGCGACCAGTAGTACCAGATCTGCACTGGAGACGCAATTACAAAAGCTTATTAAGGATGTCACTAACTCATATGATGTTGTAGCAAAATATATGTGGAAGTATGCCGAGGAAGGTTTCGCACACACCAAGTTAGATTCCATATATAATGTTGTTTCACGAAGAGGACTGGAAAGTGAAGCTGTGCAGGATATTGTGTGGATTAGCACTGAAATGTGGGCTAGGAATGTTCAAGTTCCCCCAACTACAATCGACGTTGGAAAAAAATCAGTGAAATCCTCACTACAGTAACTGCAGAGCATCACAGTGGATATCAATAAGTTGTCCACCCAGACCTTAGTGCAAATACAGTAGGTCGCCAACCAAGAGTTGGTCGATCGATGGAAGGAAATCAGTGACCAGTACTTGTGATCACACAAGGTAGAAGAGACGCTACATAAATAAGTCGAGGAATTGCATTGGGAAAAGGAAACAGTGACAGCAGACATTGCACATGAAATCGAGGCACTAAAAAAGGCCTAGGAAGAGCTGAAGATGAAGGCCATCGAAGAAATAATAGAGTTGAATAAACAAATTAACCGCCTTGTTATTGAGAAGGAGCGACTCTTCACTATTCAGGGGCAAGTAGAAGAGGCCATTACAAATGCCTGCCAATACATACATGAAATCATGACAGAGTTGGATGCAGTTGCCAAAGCCACAGGACTTGGAGAAGTCATCGCGTAAATCCAGTTAGACAACATCCTGTTGAATACTATGGTGTACCCAGACACACTGCTAGATCAGGTTGCAGAACAAAAGAGTGCCATCAAAGAGATAATGACACAGTTTGAAGAGATCGAGCAGGAGGCTAAAAATATCATGGAGGATAAAAAGATCACGGAGGAAACAACACAATTTTGGGGTAGTGTAGTTCAAGATGAACAGTTAGAGAAACTCACAAAGCAGTTGCAGGAAGTCGAGAACCAGTTGGAAATGTTGAAGACAACATTAAGAACAATGCTGCCACTCGTTCCAATCATGCGGTACATAGAGTTGAAGGAGCTACAACAATGAGTTGGAAGAGCATAGGAGCGATAGCAAAAACAAAGTGACCAGCTTGACGAGTTCCAAGAAATTGGATCCCAACTGTTGGAAAAGCAATTGTTGCGCTGCAAGATGTGTAGGACGACAAGAAGGAAGTCAATACCAAGATGGTGGAGCACCTATTAAAGTAGTATTTGCTTGCATTTCAATACCTTGCTGAGAAAATCAAGACGCAGGTATCTAAAATTTCTCAGCACTATGAAGACTTCAAGATTAAAATCAACCAGTACACCATGTCCGCCTGACATGGCTTGAGGATGTGCCACAAGACTGTTTTGGGGGCCTATTGGAAAAGGGCTGGGGTAAGTGGCACAACATCATGGATGTTGCATAAGCTCATGAGACACCATGCAAGATGAAGATAGCATGCCAGGAAGAGGATAGACTACTTTTTGAATATTTTGTGTCACTTTTTGTACTTTTGGACCATATTTTGTGGATATTGGTCATTAGTTAGAAAATGAGTTAGGAATTAGTTAGAAGTGGACCATGAATGTAAAGGTGCAAGCCTATAAATAGATGAATAATTGTGAATGTAAGGATCGATCTAGAGATCGAGAGAATCTATCAATCAATGTGAGTAAAGCACTCGGTTATGATCATCGATCTAAATCTTTGCTTTATGATTGAGAGTTACATTTGATGTTTGTTTGGATCTGTGAGTTACTAAACATAAGTAATATGAATAGATGAGATATATATGAATTACTGTTATCTTTTTTTGTCTTTTTCTATTTCTGCAATCCACTGATGAGTGGGTGCGACATGGATCTATGATGCAATGTTTATTGCTTATGAATGATATTATCTTCATAGATCTGTTCTACGACAATATGGTTATTTCTGTTATATGAAGCTTCTGCTATGAATAAATGATGCGATTTGTCGACTAGTGATGATGAATAGTTCTGTGAATTATTATATGATTGGTTAGATCTGATATATAAATGAAATACTAATTCCCATAGTCCTCTTCTTTTATGTGGAAAATTGGTTCAGTCAGCCATCCCTTGAACATCTTGGGTGATATTTCATCCGATCTATGGGTGTTACTAGATAGGGTAAAACTATCTGGGCCGATGCTCCGGGAGATTGTGGTGAATTGAGTGTCGACAGTGTGGGACCCCTGTCAACTAGGTTTTGTTGGTTGAGGTTTGAGCCAACAATATCCAAACAGAACTGTCATCAATATTCTACACTGCGACCATCCAATGATCAACTTCTTATGGGTCATGCACCAGCATGTTGGGGTCACCTTCAGTGCTTCCTCCAATGCTAGAAACCGCTTTTTTTCTGACACCTTATCTTTGAATTCAAAAAGAAACTCAGATATCTCAGGAATTCCTTCATAAATTGGTAACTCAATCATCTTAGTCGTGACGCGACACAATGACTACGTAATGAAGCCTCACTTTTGTAGTGACAATTCATACAAGTGGTTCTGCTAGTTCTCTAAAGCATCATCAGAGTTAGAAGACACAGAGCTAGCACTGCGCCAACCAAGTTCCCCATCAGTAGTTGGATGGACATAATATTCTGAAATTTTATATGCATGATCCCATCCTCTGACAACTTCATCTTTCGCCGGCTCAATATACCTTCACCTTTCATTTGGATCCATTGGAGCAATGAATCTGATGTCTTAATTCTCAAATGTCATTACACACTTCTTAAAATTGATCACGGACATACTGTCATTGGCCCATCCGATCCCCAACAATGCAGGATAGGAGACTCCACCATAAACAACTTCAATCACGCTGAAATCATCATAGGTTTTCATGCCTTCCACTTCCACATCAAGGTGCAAAACTCTCCCAATTGGCGTTAATATGGCCTCGTTATCCATTCGTAGATGTACAGGAGACCAGCTCCGCATTGGGCTCCCCATATTTTTCCATCTATGTCTTGTCATAATATTAAAATTTGAGCCTAGATCTAGGATGAATGAATCTACCTCATAGTACCCAATCTGAATGTTCATGCACATTTCCTTCCCCATATTTTTACTATGCAAAGAATTCACCACAGAATCCTTCCATCCCTTAGCTGGTCGATGCAATAGAGCCTCAATATCGAAAAGAGCGTCGGGATATCTTTCGAGCGACAAGAAAATCTCAAATAAGTTATGCAAGGCACCATGTTTTAGTGATGGTCCTACCTCCAAATTAGAATCAATAGCAGTAGGCATTTCATAAAAAAGTAATTTACCCGAGTTTCTGTGCATCTTGTCCTGTGCTTCAAAGAATGTGTCTTTTTCCTTATTGACATCAAATTGTACTTTCTTCTTTCTAGCCAATTGGTCTTATGGAATCAGACTATCTTCTCCAGTTGTCACACCTCCACAAGTAATGATAGTGACATAAACATCCCACATTCTAGGATCTGTTGATATCGTCACAACTGACGGTCCTTGATTCTAGGTCAGCGGTGGATTCACAGGTTGATTCACATTCTGATTTGTATTCTGGTTCTGAATAGGAATTTGGTTATGAACTAGAATTTGGTTCTGATTCTGACTCTGCAACTGGTTCTATACTTGATTATGATTCTGGAACTGATTCTGATTATGTAATTGGTTATGATTCTGCAACTAAGGAACATTTCTGTCCTGCCACCTCGTGATCAGCTGTGGATAGTTCTTAACAGTGTGATCAATTGCGGTACAATACATACATGTACACTATAATTGTGGACAATCTCTCTGATAATGCCCCAGCAAACCACAATTATAACATTGTAAAGGTCCACAAATCATCCTGCTCATCCTCATAATCCTTTGCAAAATCCTCCTTGTTGCTGGTACTGCAGTTGAGAAAATTGTTGCTGTGGGGGATTCGACTACTACTTAACATACTGCGCTGAATGAACATATTGTGGCTATTGTGGAGCCATCTGCATCTGATTATACTGCAGCTGTAGTGCAAACTACTATTGTGGATGTCTCAGTATAAACTGCATCTGCGGTGGTGGTACATACTGCAGTTGAGGTGGTGGTTACACAACCTATGGCTGTAGTTTCCGTATCGCCCAATGATACTCTCCCTTCACATAATACGAGTCATATGTTCTCTCCTGGAGCAGGTCATATGCACGATAATATTTATCTTTGTGGCCAACATATCGACAAAATGTGTATTATAGGTTCTTTGGCTTCATCACCATCTTCTGCATATATCCACATTCCTCACCATCTTCTAAATTTCATTGCAAGTTCTTACAATAACTTCATGGATTCACAGGCACTTCCTCTCCTTTCCCCATTCAACTATTCTGAATTGAAGGCTAAGATGTGTGCATGTTTGAAGAGGCAATATCTCTATGATGTGTCCATTGGTACTATAAGAGAGCCAGAGTACTGCCAAGAGAAGGTTGATTGCCTTAATGACAATGATAGAGCCTATGGAACTATGTGTCTCACTATACCTCCTACCATGCACTATATCCTTGATTATGTTGAGTACCCATTCGAGCTTTGGAAAAATATAGATGAATCTCTTAGAATGCAGAAAGAATATGTGAGCTATATGGAGAGCAAGCAAATGAACACCTCGTTATGTGTTCTCCCTCCTATGATCTCGTCCTCATTCATTTCTCAAGAAGTTATTTGAAATGAAGAAGAATAAGTAGCTAGAGATTCAAAAAATAATCCAACTCGAGTTTCGTCCTCTGTGGCTTCCTCTCCTTGTCAAGAATCTATTTTTCATGAAGATAGCATACGAGTTGCTTCCATCGTTACTGCTGAAGAGTTATTTATCCATTCTATGTCCTTCTTCTCTATGTCTTATGTTACGAATGGTGAAGATGTATTGCTAGTTGATGTTCATAGTGATCCTTGTCTAGAAGATGGGTTTTCTTCACATGAGAGTATTGGTTCGAAATATGGAGAGGTTTGGATGTCAAGTGAAGACCTTTCATTGCTTCACACTCTTTTTCCCGTGTATTCCTCCACCATGACTAGCAGAGTTCCCTCAAGTTAATATCAATATGGAGAATCCTTTTCCATAACAATGGAACACCTTCCCGGAGCTGATTACAACCTTATTTCAAATTTGATGCTTCAATATCCTTATGACTCGCTTGGGGTCACCTATTCTCAAGCACTTAAAGTCTCTTTTGGGCATGTCATCCTATTTGGTTCGAATTTCAAGTCTGAAGAGCACCATTCATTCTCCCATCGGTGTATTTCACTTGTTCTACATGGTCTGAGGATTCATCATGCAGCTGATCCTGAGTTGGTTGAGTACATTCCACTTCTTCCCAAGAAGAAGATTCCTCGAGACAAACTCATATATTTTGGAGTGTATACATATTTTTGTTTCTATGTCATATCCATTCTTGAGGGGAGGTTTTGTCCCATGAGGTTTTCCTCCTTACCTCGGTTACATGGATCAATAAAATTTTGTTGTAAAAGGTGACTTGTGCCTTAGTTGCCAAGGCCTTAATAAATCATATGGTGTACTAAGCCAAGATTAAGGGGGGTGTTGGAGGAATAATCTGTATTAGTACCTTAATTATCTACCTAGGAGACATAATCATTTGCCTTGTGCTTATGTTCTATGGTCTAACTTGTGTTATACTGATCAATACTAGTCAAATATGTGATTTTGGATCATTAAATGCAGTTGAGGCACTTTATTTTGAACATCTTGACATTTCAGATTGTGCATTAATTGCAAACCACTTCCAGCTTTGACTAGGGGCACTAGTGTGTGTGAATGTGGCTTGTTGTGGTCTCCTTGGCTTTTATTTGCCTCCTAGAGATTCCTCCACTAACCAATGCATTCTCCCATGCTTTCCTTTCCTCATTTATGAACTAGGCATGCTTCTTACCTATTCACACATGGATTTGTGACAGTTTGGTTAGGTTTGGGAGCCTATTGGTCAACCTATGGGTATTTAGGGGTCAAATCCTATTATGACACTTGTATGGAATTCACATGGCCTCCATGTACTATAAACATGCATCATACACATCTACAAGGTGTGCTGTAATATAATGTTATATATTATCACCTTTCACATGTGCTATTCCAGCTATTTCAGTCTCTTTGTTTTTCTCTTGCATATTTTGTCAAACACTTTGATGGTGAATATTGTTCTAGCTCCTAGATATACTTGAGAAGCAATTCTCACATTATCCCAAACCCTTCATTGATCATATTATAGATGAGTGTTCCAGTAACAAAATCTTTTCATTTATGGATGGATTCTCCGGTTATAACCAAATTAGATTAAGAAAGAAGACCAACATAAAATGTCTTTCATTTGGACATGGGGCACTTTTACCTGTCAGAAAATTCCATTTGTCCTTAAAAACACTGAGGCTAATTTTTGAAGAGCCATGTCATATTATTTTCATGATATTAAGAAAAATGTCAAGGTTTATCTCGATGAATTGACAACCAAATCTAGGAGAAGAGCTGAACATTGTGCACATTTATGTGTTGTTTTCCTACAACATTGATAGTATAACATTAGATTGAATCCAGTAGATGAATATTTTGTTTGGATTCTGGGAGATTACTTGGTTTTTTTGTATCCAAGGATGGGATATAGGTAGATCCCCTTAAGATTGAGGAAATATTGGAGTTTCCCTCCCCGAAACATTTATACAACTTCAAATCCCACAAGGAAAATAAACATTCTTGAGAAGATTTATTGCTGATTATGTTGAAATCTATAAAGGTTTCATGAGTATCTTAAAAAAACATGCATTGTTCATATGGGATGAACAAGCTCAATGTTCTTTTGATGCAGTGAAACAAGCCCTCGTGTCAACCCTGATGCTTATTCTCCCAGACTATACCAGAGATTTTTTTCTATACTTGGTGGCAACCAAATCCACTTTAGGGATGGTTTTGGTCCGAGAGGATGATTCATCTCAAGAAAATGTCATATATTATTTTAGTAAGGGCCTTGTTGGCCTCGAATTCATATATTCCCAAGTGTAAAAACTAGCCCTGGAAAAAGTTCATGCTGTCCAAAGACTTATACATTATATAATTCCAAGAAAAATGACTATAATGGCCGAAGTGAACCCCATGAGACACTTTTTTTCTCGTCAAATCATTGAGGGCAAGTATTCAAAATGGATAGTAATTTTACAAGAATTTGATCTCGAATTCGTAAACGCTAAAGCCAAGAAGTCTTTAACATTTATATAACTAGTTCTTGAGTTACCCGAAAATAAAGAGGAAACAATAGAAGAAGAGTCTTGGGCAAACAAACATTTATTTCTCATTGCCACTATTGATTCTTGGTATGGAACATTAATTATAAAACTTGAAACCCAAAGGATTGTTGCTCAATTTTCTATCATTGAACAACATCACATCCGATACCAAGCTAGAAGATACCTCATTATTGGGGTAAATTTATACCGAAGAGGAATAAAATTAATTCTAAGACGTTGTTTAGTTCATGAATAAGCTGAGAAAGTTTTGAATGATGGCCATGTAGGAGCATCTAGCGGTCATCTTTTTGGAGAGGAAACTGCCCAAAAAATATTGCGTGCAGGATAATTTTGGCCCATAATATTTAAAGATCGCATTAATGTTGTTAAAAAGTGTCATCCTTACCAGATATATACAATAAAAATACACGTACATCCCGCTCCATTACACCCTATAGTAACCATAGGTCCATTTTCAAAATGGGCCATTGATTACATGACAATCAAACCACCTTCATCTCATGGACACCACTACATCATAATAGAAGTGGAATACTTTACAAAGTGGGCTGAGGCATGTTGACACAAACCCGACCAACAAAACTAGTTGATAGGTGTTCCAACTGTGTCAACATCCAAACCATTGCAATCTCCCTAAACACAGACCCAGACAAGTTTTACCCCATCCGACAACACCCGCAGAGCGGATGAAGTCTCACCCGAGATGTTCGAGGGAGAGCTTACAAAACCAAGTTTTCAGAGAATAGGAGAGGAAAATGTGCATCAACTTATCAACTTAGTGCGACATTAAGAGATCATTCAACTTATGCATTCACATAACCATTCATTATCATTCTTCAACATATTGCATCATTCAATCATAACTATAGTAAACATATCGATGCGCAAACAGATCCGATAGAATAACATAATTTAAAATAGGGAAACATTGCATCATAGATCCATGTCACATATTCACATAGAATTCATCATTGAGTCATAGAAAATAGTAAAATTATTAGAGGAAACTTGAGGTCTAAAATGGGCCTCCTAAGGAAAATAATAAAATAATAGTTAAAATAATAAAATAATAGTTATTAATTTTGGAGGAAGAATGAAAAAAAGTACTTTTTGTTCGTATTTTTGACATATCTCCCTGTGGTTTTACTCAAATTCTGAGCGAGAGAGCTCATTGGATGTAGAATTTAATTCTACATCCAATGAGTACCCACACTAAATACTTTTGATGGACCCTGCTACCCAAAAAATAAGAAATACCTGAAAAAATGTGATGATGATGTCATCATCACATTTTTTCAAGTATTTATTATTTTTGGGGTAGAGGGGTCCGTCAAAAGTATACATTGTGGGTACTCGTTCGATGCGGAATTAAATTCTGCATCCAACAAGCTCTCCCGCTCGAAATTAATATAAAAATAGAGGGAGATATGTCAAAAGTATGAACAAAAAAAGTAGTTTTCTTTTATGACAAATATGTCAATTCAACCATTATGGTTGACTCATTTTATTGAAATTCTATTCGTTCCTGAATTCCAACTCACAAAATTTATTGTTGGTGCATTTTCTTATAAGGCCCATTTTAGACCCCAAATTTCCTCTAATGAGGAAAATAGAAAGCACATAGTGACTGAGATCAACTTTCATCTTGTCATATTACTTGAGTGCAAAATCACAGATTCAAAATAGTTCACTGATTAACAAGTGATCTCCAAAGTACTAAAAAAGGAACACTATGACTTACAATTCAATAACTAATTATAGGCTTGTGCCTTTACATTCAAGGTCCACTTAGACAACTTCCTAACTAACTCTTAACCGATTCAACAAAATAATGACCAATATCTGCAAAAATGGTAAAAAACTAGAAAAGGTGACACAAAATATACCAAATATTCTATTCTCCACTTTGAGCGCCATCTTCCACTTGCGTGGTGTCTTTGAGCTTGCGTAGCATCCGTGATGATGTGCAACTAGCTTATCCAAAACCCCTTGCCAACAAGGAAATGCCTACATTCAACAACACGACAAAAAATGCAACATATTTCATATTCAATCATGTGATAATTAGGTTCGGTGTACCCAAAGAGATCATCATAGACAATGGTATCCATTTTAGGAATTCATTTATGGATGGAATTACAAATAAATTAGGATTATGACATAATTTTTCCTCACCATATTATCTCCAATGAAATGGTCAAGTAGAAGCTATCAACAAGGTTTTGAATACCATGTTGCAGCAAATGGTTAATAAGAACAAAAATAACTAGCATATGATGTTCTCTTCTCTATGGGCTTATCGTACCTCAGCTAAAACAGTGACTAGTCTCACTCCATTCCATCTAGTTTATGGGGAAGAAGATGTGTTTCCAATTGAATGTGAGATCCTGTCATTAAAAATAGCTATCGAACTGTTACCTAACACTTATACAGAAGAAGAAATATTCCTCCACCTTCATTCTCTTAATGAAACTAGAAGATAGGCCTCATTAAACGTAGAAGCACACAAGAAAAGATTCAAATACCCATATGAGAAAGTATCCCTCCCTTGATTCTTTTCAGAATGCGATCTGGTTTTGGTTTATGACCGAGACAATGACAAAATATGAAAAGGTAAATTTGTACCTAAATTATTTGGCCCCCTTGTTGTCAAAATAGTGTTAAAAAGAGGTGCATATGAGTTAGTCAATTATGATAGGGAACCCATGTTGGAGATCAGAAATGGTCTCTATCTGAATAAATACTTTGCGTAGGCACTAAGGCCTCGCAACATTTTTGTTGTATTACATTGTATTTTTTGTAAATTGTTTTTGTACAAATAGTTTTATTATGCACACAATTATCTTTCTTTGTATATGTACTTGCCAGATGTCATTGGAAACTTTCACTTATTTGGGATACGCGGATGGCACCAACCATAGCTCTCAGAACATTGCTTTCACCGCATGGGTAATATTCACACCTGAAAATCAAGTTTTTAGTTTGGGAGGCTCTTTCCTTGGACCTACGACCAATAATGTTGCAGAGTATAGCACATCCATTGAGCTTCTAGTCGATTCTAACACCCTCAGAATCCAATGAATTACTATTAAACTAGACTAAAAACTTGTTGTATCTCAGTTAAATCGTTAGTATCGGGTTCGCGATCCTATACTGTTTAGAAATTTTCTATGATTTTTTCTTCTAGAATGTCATTTTGAATTCATTGAGTATATTCATGTTCCTAAAAGTTCTAATAGTATAGCTAATTCCTTAGCTAACTACGTACTTGATTGGCATCTTTGTCATACATCATTCCGATAAACAAAGCATGTATATTGAATGCATGGCACTATATTTGACAAATTCTTTCAAAGCATAAGTAAAATTTGAAGTAACATTCCTTTGTACAAAGTCAAACTGATTACATCATAAACCAAGAAGCATGTTTAAGTTCAAGACAATTTTTGAAATAACTTTACACACACAAAAAAGAGTAGTATAGACACTTTCTCCCTTTTTATTTTTCTTCAAAATAAAATATCCAAAAAATTTCATAAAAATTCAAATATATGGAAAATTCAAAAACACACTTTTGAACTGTTTCGACTTCCTGATCCTTCATGAAGACTCGCCTACAACTGAAAACTTACCGAGTAAATGGTTCATTGCTTCTAAGATGTATCCTCGAAAGAGGTGATTCCTACAACAATGGTAACAAATTAGTAATCTATTTATCTTTTATATTTCAGATATTAATCGAAGCCTATTGGTTTCCTAAACGGTTGGGTTATGGTTACTTTTACAGGATTTTGGTGGAATTGACATGTTCAAACTATTTGATCTAGGATTTGAATGACAGACCAGGATTCATGGTTTTGGTATTTTTTACAGGAATCCGTATGACGTAAAACCATCACTGCTTTTGTCTTACTTGGAAAAGATCCCATATTGGATAAAAACTATAGTTAATTGATTATATTTCACTGTCCATTGACACATAATCCTACTTCAAATAGCCTACCTATGGAGGGAACATTCGAAAGAGTGAGCACAACTAGATCGACCCATGTTTGTAGTACATATTCTTGCCTTGGCATGACCCGTGATCTCGAAACATAGGCGCACGCCCTTGAAACACTTGTTCCCTCTTATGTACTATAGCATTATTTACTCTTTTTCGAGCTAATACATGAAAAAGAACTAAAAATTAAAAAACACAAAAATAAAAAGGATGATCATTGAATCTATTCATAATTCATCATGTAGAAAATGGAAACGGTCAGTCCTTATCACCCTTGAACATGGCACATATCCTTGCATCAGTTATAAGTACACCATTCACATTTGACTTAGGAAGCTATACCAATAATTTGAACAGATATCCATCGATAGTTTATCCTTCTTGTCATCTATGGATCTTTCGGTAATTCATCTAGAATTTGTGAATATCACAAAGGTTGGTTACTCAAGTATTATGTTTCCAAGTGTCACTGTGTGTCATGTTATGTGTTCAAGGGAAGTCAAACCAATGTCAGCAATTCCTCAAATATTCCTGGCCAATCATGTCAGCCTTCCTTGTTTCAGTATACAATGTTGGATCTCACAACTCTACCAAATTATATCAACCTATTGATCATAGTTTCATGTCAATTGATGCGGGATTCATTAAGGCCCTCCTTTTGACAAATTCATTCCTATCAACACCAAATCATCATCTTGGAAATGGGTCTAGGAACCCCAATGAGTACCATGGATCTTGTAGACATTAGTGGCGGGATTCCTTGCAAATGATAGTGGGCATAGATCAATGACTCTTAATTGTTTTATTCTACAAGTGTTTGAATTTAGAACATCTATTCACACTTGTCATTTTGTACTCAAGTACCTTGGAGTCCATCATCATTATCGGTTGGCCTCCTCGCATTTGTTGATGGTATACATCAATGACCAGTAATCAGATGGTGTTTTATTATGCTTGACATCAACTCATTTATTTGTATGATATTAAATCATACTATCATTGGTTTATTTGAATACCTTGGAAAAAAAAATTGTATCACTCATCAATGCATTGCTCAAGTTGCGAAAGATTAGACTGCCATGTCAAAGCACCACGAAGACATGGATATTTTTCACTCATCAAAAAGTGCTTGTATACATTTTTGGTTTTTGACATGGATCCACTATGTATTGTTCGTGGCCATGCTTGTTTACTACTAAGCATGGGTATACCCACCTCATGAAAATATTGTATATTTGGGTTATTTCCTTGTTTGACTTGCAGGTGATTTTCAACTCCTACGCTCAAGATCCTACTCCTTTACCATCCTACCTTCATCATTAAAGAGTATCAGTATGAAGAGTATTAGAATAAGATAACCATAAATTTATTTCGGCCCTCGACATAACTTTGGACCTCACACATTAGGGGGAATCTGTTAATAATAAAATTGACACCCTTGAGAGTGTTGGTCTGAAAACATATTTCTATTTTCCCCACAACATGAAGATCAGAGTTCTGGAACAATTTAGAGCTTCGATTTCTCATTTTACCACCACTTCCACAAAGGAATATATGTTTGAATACAAGGTGTCTCTAAAGAGGCCAATTCCATGACCACTCAAGGGCCAAAACCAAATTCCTATAACTCATACAGTGGAAAAAATTGCTAACATGGGTATTAATTGTCGTGGAAATACTGAAAATCAAGTTTGATGCCTAAAAACTAGGTAAAGTGGGTTTTTTGAAGGAAAAAATAAAAAAGATTCAAAAATCTTAATCCCACATTCATGGTTAACATATTGGGTGCTCAAAGCCCAATCCTATAAAAGGAAGGCATATGAGGTGAATTAGGGGAGGCAAATTAGAGAGAAAAGACATGTTGGAGGAATTGAGGGCTAGAAATCACTTTTCTACCACAAATATTTGGGCATCAAAGGCATGGATGGTAGGGGAGCAGGTATAGGATACGGAGATTTAAGGCACTTGCAAGGGATGTAATTATTTCTCCATTTTCATCCATTATGAATCAATTCAATCTTCTTCCCAATTCTTGTTCAATGTTTTCCATTTAAGTTTCATGTTGGATGTAGAATTGGTAGGCAATTATATATAACCCATATTTATTGAATATAGTTGGTAGGAAGGATTTTTGGGTGATATTTGCAGGTGTGAAGGAGACTCAAGGAGCTGTAAGGACAACCATCAAGGGTATGAAGAGGTATTCTCCTCTCTTCCTCTCCTTCTCAAACTCAATGGAAAAAGGTTTCAGATCTTAGGATTATTGTGATAATTGATTTGTTTTCTGTCAATTGGGATTCACCCACCCCATAGAAATAGGAGAGTATGCTATTGCTTTAGTTCTAGAATAATCCACTAAGATATTGGAGAATCTGTTGGGGATCCTTGGACATAATCAGTCCTGATGTGATTCTATGCTAGAAATATCCAAAGTGAATCTCATGTACTTCAAAGAAAGACATGGTGTGATCCACAATAAGACTTCTAGCATAGATGGAGAAGACAGGTTGTCTAAGCATAACATCTTGGTGAAGCTCGTAGGTTGCTCAGATGTAATCAGTCCTGTAGGTTATCCTTGGACAAGTCTTGGTGAAGCTCATAGGTTATCCTTGGATGTAATCAATCCTCATGTGTTCTATGCTAGAAATAGTTTATGCATGATATCTCACATGGGAAATGAGACAGGTTGTCTGAGCATGAGAAATCCTGGTGAAGTAGGTTGCTCGGATGCAATCAGTCCTGTGATGGGTTATCCGAATGTAAAGAATGAGACTTGGCATGGTACACAGGTTATTTGGATGTAATACACTTCGTGGGAGTCACCAATTTGTTAGTGGAGTATTCTACAACTGAAGAAATGTCATACTCTCCTATTTCTATGGGGTGGGTGAAGCCTAATTGACAGAAAACAAATCAATTGTCACAATAATCCTAAGATCTGAAACCTTTTTCCATTGAGTTTGAAAATGGGAGGAAAAGAGGAGAATACCTCTTCATAGCCTTGTTATTTTATGGAGTCCCTTGATGGTTATCCTTGCATCTCCTTGAGTCTCCTTCACACTTGAAAATATCACCACAAAATACTTCCTACCAAGCTATATTTAAGAAATATGGGTTAGATCTAATTGCCTACCAATTCTACATCCAACATGACACTTAAATGGAAAACATTGAACAAGAATTGGGAAGAAGATTTAATTGATTCATAATAGATGAACATGGAGAAATACTTACATCCCTTGCAATTTCCTTCATTCTCCATAGCCTATACCTACTCCTCTACCATCCATGTCTTTGATGCCCAAAAATTTGTGGTGGAAAAGTGATTTCTAGCCCTCAATTCCTGTAGCATGCCTTTTCTCTCTAATTTGTCTTCCCTAATTCACCTCATATGCCTTCCTTTTATAGGATTGGGATTTAAGCACCCAATACCTTAACCATGAATGTGGGATTAGTATTTTTGAATCTTTTTTATTATTTCCTTCAAAAAACCCACTTTACCTAGTTTTTAGGCATCGAACTTGATTTTCAGTATTTCCAGGACTATTAATACCCATGTTAAGCATTTTTTCCACTGTATGAGTTATAGGAATGGAGTTTTAGCCCTTAATTGGTCATGGAATTGGACTCTTTAGAGCCACCTTGTCTTCAAACATTTCTTCATTTATGGAAGCGATGGTCAAGTGAGAGATGGAAGCTCTCAATTCTTCCAGAACTGTGATCTTCATGTTGCAGGAAAAATAGAAATATGTTTTCAGACCACCACTCTCAAGGGTGTTAATTTTATTGTTAACATATTCCCCCTAATGTGTGAGGTACGAATCTATGTTGAGGGCCAAAATACATTGATAGTTATTTTATTCTGATACTCTTTAATGGCAAAGGTAGGATGGTAAAGGAGTAGGATCTTGAGCGCATGAGTTGAAAAGCACCTACAAGTCAAACAAGGAAATAACCCAAATATACAATATATTCCTAAGGCAGTTACACCCATGCTCAACAGTAAAACAACATGGCCATAAAAAATACACAGTGGATCCATGTCAAAAAACAAAAATGTATACAAGCAATTTTTGATGAGTGAAAAATATCCAGGTCTTTGTGTTGCTTTGGCATGACAGTTTAATCTTATGCAAATCAGACAGTGTATCGATGAGTGATACAACTATTTTCCCCAAAGTCTTCAAATAAACCAACGTCAGTATGAGTTTATATCACAAGAATAAATGAGTTGATGTCTAGCATAATAAAACACCATCTGATTACCTTTCATTAATGTATGCCATTAATAGATGCGAGGAGGCCCACTGATAATGATGATGGAATCCAAGGTACTTGAGTATAAAATGACAAATGTGAATAGATTTTCTAAAATTGAACACTTGTAGAATCAAACAATAAGGAGTCATTGATGTATACCCACTATCATTTTCCAAGAATCTTACCACTAATGACTGGAAGATCCAAGGTACTCATTGGAGTTCCTAGATCCATTTCCTAGATGATGATTTGGCGTTGATAGGAATGGATTTGTCATAAGGAGGGCCTAATTGCATCCCAAATCAACTGAAGTGAAATTGAGATCAACAGGATGCTATAATTTGGTAGAGATGTGAGATCCAACACTATAGACCGACACAAACAAGTTCGACAAGATTGGTCAGGAATATTTGAGGAATGGATGACATGATCAAAGTGCAAGATAGAGGATCTTGGTATCCAATGACCCTAGATGGATACATAAAATATTAGTAGAAGAGGAAGCTACTTGTCACTCTAGTACATAATGTTTCAATACATAGAGTATGAAAGGAAGAGGGAGAATGATGCTCTGCTTCAGATGGAGTGACTGCAGAAGATCCTCAAGTTTGACATGGTACAGTAGGATGGATAGCTTACTGATGGACCTAGGATTTACTGAGAGTAAAGAGGATTCCAAACTTTGCTTCAAGGTTGAAGGTGGAATACTAGTGATTATCCTGCTATATTTTAATGAATTGTTTCTATCATGCACGGTCGAACTCATTACAGATGCAAGGAGGAGACTTGCACAGAGTTTGAGATGAAAGACCTAGGTATGATGCACTACTTCTTAGGAATGGAGGTGTGGAGGAGTGAACATGAAATATTTCTTGGGAAAGGGAGGTATGTAGTGGAGATTCTTAAGAGATTCAAAATGTTGGGCTGCAAGGCTATGTCCACACCTATAGCATCTAACTTGAAGCTTTAAAGTGATGATTCATTCGAGAAGGTCGATGCCATGATGTGTCATTAAATGATTGGCTCATTGATGTATCTGACAAATACGAGACCATACATATGTTTTGATGTGAACACCCTGAGCTAGTTCCTAACAAATCTGAGATAGGTTCACATGATATTGGTAAAGCATGTTCTGAGGTACCTAAAAGGTACAGTGGATTATGGACTCAAATATGATGCGAATCAGAAGATTAACCTACATGGTTATGTTGATTTGGAATGAGAAGGAAGTGCCACAGTCAGGAAGAGCACCTCAATTTTCTGATTTATTTTGGGATCTACTATCATCTACTGGTTTGGAAGGATGTGGTCCTGCATGGCACTGAGTACAGCTAAGGAAAAATCTATTTTCACTTCCTTGGTTAGTTGTGAGGTAGTATGTTTCTTGAAAGATACTATCTGATTTGATTGAGCTAGCTTGCATTGTTTTTAGAGAGGAGCAGTGAAGCTACAGTATGTGTTTCAGATCAAGGCCCCTCGAAAAAGGGAGTGATGAACTATAGCATAGCTGGTGATACAGGTTATATGAGTGTAAAAGTCCTATTGAAGTTCATATGCTCGATTGTAATCAATCCTATACGTTGTCCTTGGATGCAATCAGTCCTATCAAATATTTTAGGTTATCCTTGGATGTAAGTGATTCTATGCTAGAAATATCCAAAGTGAAGCTCTAGTACTTTAGAGAAAGACATGACATGATCTAGAATGATATTTATAGCATAGCTAGAGAAGACAGGTTTTCTAAGTACAACGTCTTGGAGAAGCTCATAGGTTGCTCAGACATAATCAGTCCTATAGGTTATCCTTGGATACGTCTTGTTGAAGCTAATAGGTTATCCTTGGATGTAATCAGTCTTGATGTGTTATATGCTATAAATAGTTGATGCATGATATCTCACATGTGAAATGAGAGAGGTTTTCCGAGTGGGAAAAATCCTAGTGTAGCAGGTTGCTCGGATGTAATCAATCCTATGACGGGTTATCTAAATGTAAAGAATGAGTCCTAGCATGGTACACAGGTTATTCATATGTAAAACGCCCCG
This sequence comes from Pseudotsuga menziesii, assembly GCA_001517045.1. Taxonomy (NCBI): domain Eukaryota; kingdom Viridiplantae; phylum Streptophyta; class Pinopsida; order Pinales; family Pinaceae; genus Pseudotsuga; species Pseudotsuga menziesii. Next base: position 43,800 of record LPNX010363639.1, on the reverse strand, counting down.
TGGTTTGTATGAGTGTAAAGAGTGAGCCCTGGCATGGTATACAGGTTACTTGGATGCAATACACCCTGAAGGTTATCTGAACAGAAAGTATCATGGACGCAGGTTGTTCAGATGTAATCCCTTGAGGTTGACCAAAAGAACGTAAAAGGTCCTGGTGTAGCATGTTGTTGGGTCGTAATTTGTCCTTACATATATATGAGATATATGTGTTGCCATGTTGATATGATAAGGTCTTGAAGCACGAGGAGGTGCACCTAGGCAGTTCTACTAATATAACGTAGGTTGACTGTGCAGAGACATAATGCACTGATTTGTGCTCCTAGTATATTCTCACATAGTAGAAGCTCAAGTTGTCTTAATGATGTGAAAATTATCCTGGCTTACTACTATGATTGTTTTCTCTTATGCAGGAAAAAAGAGATGATATGGATACGATGAGATGAAGGTAGAAGACACAAGTTATTTTCATGGCAATTTAAATAAGATCCTAGAAAATTTATACATGAAGGATTGCTCGAGATGTGATGAAGACCTGGTAGAGGACTATGCCTACATCCAACATGAAAAAGGGTTGGCTCTGTAGAAAATTTTGATGATGGATAGTATGGTACGATGATCAAATTATAATAAGATGACTTAGATCAAAGTCCAAGAGGATCATAATCACTAATTTGTTAGTGGAGTATTCTACAATTGAATCAATAGCACACTCTCTTATTTATATGGGGTGGGTGAAGCCCAATTGACAGAAGCAATAGAATCGACCCACAGTGGAGTCACCTATCTATTAGTGGAGTCGTAAAACAGTTAGTGGATTATTCTACGAGTTCGGGGATTATATTTCAACAAAGTTCAAGATAGAGAATCTTGGTATCTAATGACCCTATATGGATACATAGAATATTAGTAGCAGAGGAAGCTACTTGTCACTCCACTATAGAATGTTTCAATACATAGAGTATGAAAGGAAGAGGGAGAAACATGCTCCACTTCAAAGGGAGTGACTGCAAAATATCCTCAAGTTCAGCATGGTATGACAGGATGGAGTTCTTACTGATTTCCCTAGGCTTTATTGAGAGTAAAGAGGATCCCAAACTTTGCTTCAAGGTTGAAGGCATAATACCAGTGATGCTCTTGCTATATGTTGATGACTTGTTTCTAATAGGAAATGAGTAATTCATTATAGATGCAAGGAGGATACTTTCTATAGAGTTTGTTGGCAGGTGGTTTTGGGATAAGTTAGTTGCATAGCATCATGGATACTGCACAAGGTCAAAGATATCGTGGAATATGAAGAATGGCGCACAAGTTGGAGTTATATTATTTTATGTATTTTTGGTCATCTTTGTAGTTTTGGACCGCATTTTGTGGATAATGGTCATTATTTTGTAGAATATGTTGAGAGTTAGTTAGAAAATTAGTTAGGTGGACCTCGATTGTAAAGGCGCAAGACTATAAGTAGATGGTGAATTGAAAATGTTAGGATGGATTGAACACCTTGGAAGGATATTGAGAGCTAAGGTTTTGCATGTTATGTAAGATCCACGCATGAATTGAGATTTGTTGATATGCGTACTGAAGAACTGTTTTGGAGAATCTGTGGTTTTGTTCGGAAGTTGAGAATAATCGTTGTGTCCTTTTTTTTCCCCTGATTTACTGTCTTCTGCAACTCAATTATGAATGCAATGTGTATCTACGACATGGATTTGTAAATGGTGGTATGTTTCCCTAATTTAAATGATGTTATTCTATTAGATCTATTTATGCATCAATGTGCTTACTGCAATTCTGGTAAAATAATGCGATCTATTGAATGATGATATGGTTCTGTTAATGCATAAGTTGAATGATTAGATCAGTTGAATAATACTATGCTAAGTTGATAGGTAGATACACATGGTCCTCTCTCATTCTGTGGAAACTTGGTTATGTTAGCTCTCCCTCGAACATCTCGGGTGAGACTTCATCTGCTCTGCGGGTGTTTCCATATGAGGTAAAACCTGTCTGGGTCGGTCCTTAGGGAGATCGTGGTGGTTTGGGTGTCGACAGAGAGGGAACCCCTATCGACTGAGTTTTTATTGAAAAATGGTTCCATTTCCAAGACCTTAGTGAGACTAAAGGGAGGACATGTTGTGGCATCTGATGAAACCAAAAATCCAAGATTGGTTTGACCAAAAGCTATGAGAATTTGCTGAGAAAGAAAATCAAAACCCTAGACTGAAGACGAATAAGTAGCCAGATGAGTACATACACGACGGTCCACACGAATATTTTTTCTCTGAGTTCTCTTTCATCTTGTATGATTGGTTGGTGCGATTGACCTATCACAAGACAAATTTCCAAGGAGGTGAGAAAACTTCCTAAACCCCAGAATTGATCCAAGAATTGCAGGAGGTAGACAACAGAGCATCACGGGTGGTTGAAGTCTGGCTTGACAGTATCTTGGAGGGATATATCACCAAGTTTGCGGTTGATAGAACTAAATCCTATAGCTAAGAAGAATGATATTTCTTCAACGGGCCACAAGGTAAGTTTCTTTTGTCTTTGCAATTGTCCACTAAGATTATCATTTGTGAAAAGGGCATATTGAAGATGCACTTTCAGTAGTATAACTTTTGTGTGCGGGGGATGTGGATACCACAAAGAAAGGGGGGACAAAGGGAATGATATGGGGTAGATGGGTGCAAGTTATGACAAGAGTGTGAGGGAAGTCGAGGAAGAGAGTGGTCTTACGAGAGGAGGAGAAAGGTTCCAACAAGAGAAGAGGCAAAGGACAGGGGAAGGTCCTGTTGCAATCGAAACGCAATACAACGAAGAAATACCACACGGGACAAAGAGAACCTACAGTGATGATGAGGATGACCATGCTATGCCCAATTTAGAGGTAAGATAAACCCCCAGCAGCAACATACCCACACCACCATGCAATACATCGCAATCAGAAAGGAACGCAAGTTCAACACCGATGTGTCCAATGTACCATCAACATTCTAATAGTAGCATATCAGCAACTATAGGAAAAAGGACCAGAATGGTGGGCGATGAGGAGAAGTTACCTTTGTTTCATGGGAATGTGACTAAGGATCTAGAGCAGTATTGGTTCCTGTGTGTGGTAGTATGGTCTGTCAAACAAACTATGGATGATGATGTCAAGAAGGGACAATTGGCGACAACTCTTCGGGGTCGCGCACAAGATTGGTACATGAAATTTGTACAAGTTCCTACGGGGAATCCAACAAAGACATTGGTTGAAGTCAAAAAAGGATTAATTGAAGAGTTCAAAAAACCAAAATCTGAAGCACAATACATTACAAAGCTAAAGGAAATTAAGCAATATCCAAAGGAAACTATTTGGGATTTTTACCAAAGGTTTAAAACATTGATGACAAGAGTCATCTTTGAGATGAGTGACATTCAGCATAAGGAATGGTTCTTCATGGAATTACTATCTCATATCAAATTACCACTAATGCAGCAGAAGATTGTGACATAGAGCGAAGCTCTAGAGATTGCGATGAAAATGGAAGCCTCACTGGTTGGTGAGAATGCAGTCGGTATGAACCCGTTCAGACACAACTGGCGAATTTAAATCTCCAGTTGCAAGATATCAAGAAAGGAATAGAGAATTGTGAATAATTTTGGTGTACTCGATGTCATGCAGATGGGCATACCAAGGATAATTTCTTGAATTTCTGAAACTGCCTGTTGTTCGAAGCGTTGAACCCATTGAGTTGTTGCAGTGTACTATGGTACTACATTTGTCAAGTATATGGGCTTTGACATGAATACTTTGGATATATGGAGAAGATGGTGACAAAGCTGACGAACTTATACTGCATATTTTTTCGATATGTTGGGCATAAAGATAAGGATTGTCGCACATATAGCCTACTCCAAGAAATAACATATGGCTCGTATTATGTGAAGGGTGAGGATCATTGGTCGGTATAGCAGGCACAGTGGTAGGTGGTACAACCACCACCTCAACCTCAGTTTGTATCGCAACCACAAGCCCAAATGCATATTTTACCGCAGCAACTGCAATAATAGTTTGTGCCACAACCACAGTATAATCAGATGTAGATGGCTCCACAACAACCATAGTATGTTTAGTTAGCCCACTATGTTCAACAGCAACTGAATCCCCTGCAACAACATTTTAATCAACCGCAGTATCATCAACAAGGAGGATTCTGTAGAGGATTCTGAGGAGGATGAGGTGGAGGATTTGGTTGAGGAGGAGGACGAGGTTGCAAACTAGTGCAATGTTATAATTCTGGAGTCCTAGGGCATTATCACAGAGATTGTATGCAATTGCAAGTGCAGTGTACATATTGTACTGTTGTTGACCACACTGTTGAGAACTTTGCATAGGTGATTGCGAGGTGGAAAGAAAGAAATGTTCCTTAGTTATAGAATCAGAACCAGTTACAGAATCAGAACTAGTTGCAGAATATGAACCAGTTACAGAACCAGAATCAAGTGCAGAACTAGAACCAATTGCAGAATCATAACTAGAACCAAATTCCAATTCAAAACCATGATACAAATCAGAACGTGAATCAACACATGAATTCACCATTGAACCAAAGTTACAGGACGACTGTCGCAATGATCTCGGTGGAACCCAGGATGTAGGATGCTAATGTCATAGTCATCACTCACGAAGGTGCAATGATGGGAGAAGATAGCCCACATCCACAAATTTGGATGGATGGGAAGAAGAAGGTGCAGTTCGACATCGATGCTGAGAAATAATTTTTTTTTGAAGCACGTGATGTGATGAAAAGGAATCCTGGTAAGTTACCTATTTATGACATTCCCACTGCTTTTGATACAACATTGGTAGCAAGACCATCGTGACAACATGGTACATTGTAGAACTTATTCGAGAGTTGATTGTTGCTGGAAAGGGATCCTGGTGCTCTTGTCGATATTAAGAGTCTGTTGCATCGACCAACCAAGAGACATAAAGATTCCATGGTGAACTCTTTGCATAAGAAAAAGGCAGGAAAAGAGATCCACATGAATATTGAAATTGGGGACTATGAGGCAGACTCAGTCATCCTGGATCTAGGATAATATGTCAGTATTCTAACAAGACAGACATGGAAAAGTATGGGGAGCCAAACACTGAGTTGGTTTCCTGTGCAGCTGCCACTGGCTAACCAGGGCATAGTAATGACGTTTGGGCAAGTTCCACACCTTGTTGTGGAAGTTGAAGGGATGAATACTTATGCCAATTTTGATGTCATTGAAGTTGTCGATGGTGGAGGCTCCTATCGCACATTGTCGGGGATTGGATGGGCCAATGATAGTATGGCAGTGATCAACTTTAAGAAGCACGTGATGACCTTTGATAATCAAGACATCAGAATCATCACTCCAATGGATCAAAATGAAGGGAGAAGGTATGTTGATCCAGTGAAGGATGAAGTTGTCAAAGGATGGGATCATGCATATAACATTTCAGAAGATTACATCCACCCAACCACCGATGGGGAACTTGGTTGGCATAGCGCTAGCTCTACGTCTTCTGACTTTGATGATGCTTTAGAGAACTGGAAAAATTGCATGCATGAGGTGTCGCTAAGAAAGTGCGGCTTGATTACACAATCGTTGTGTCGTGGAGACTATTGAATTACTAGTATATGAAGGACTACCCGAGTTTTCTGAGTTCCTATAATTTGAAGATAAGGTATTAGAACCACATTGGTTGTTGGCATTGGATGAAGCGCTGAAGGCTACTCTAGCACGTTGGTGGGAGACCCACAAGAAGCCGATCACTGGATGGTCACACTATCAATGATTGATGATAGTTCTCTTTGGATATGGAGAAGTATACCATGCTAGAAGGTACGATGGGAAGAATAGTCCTGGCGATCATCTGATGGAGTGTCAGACCTGGTGGGAATCATGACCAAAGGATGAATGGATCCATGCCTTTGTCCACATGTTGGATGAAATGCCGTGTTCTTGGTACATATTAGCTAAGTTGCGTAGAGAGATCACTACCTAGGAGGAATTAACGGTTTGTTTCATTCACACCTTTAGTTTCGCAGATGCCAACCCAGATGTTCATAATGCGCTTCAGCTCATCCGTGACATTTTTATAAAGGTAGTGTCTGTTTCATATCCAGTGGATCCGCATGCACATTGTCAAATTCATTCGATGATGGAATGTTATAATGTGACTAGAGGACCTGAAGATGATGAAGATTTGCAAAATATCAATATTCCAGAAACAGAAAGGAGTCAGGATGTTCCAGTACTTGACATACCGACATATCCAATGAATCATCCATTAAAGATCAGGAAGGTCAACATTGGGACGGATGAAAACCCAAAGTTTGCAAATGTTAAGGACTAGTGGAATGAAGAAATGATGGAAAAAATCATAGACCTATTGCATGAATTCCAAGATTTGTTCCCCACGAAGTTTTCTGAGATGAAGGGGATCCTGGGAGATTTACGAGAGATGAAGATTTTGTTGAAGCTAGATGCAAAACCAATAAGGCAGAGGCCATATCGCCTAAATACATGATACAAGGTTGATCGAGAGGGTCAAAGTTGAGTTTGATAGAATGTTGGATGATGGAATAATTGAGCCAATTGAAGAATCAGTATGGATCAGTCCTATGGTGGTCCAAGAGAAGAAGATGGGTGAGGTTCAAATTTGTGTTGACATGATAAAATTGAATGATGCATGTATGCATGATCCATTTCCAACACCATTCACTGATGAAATTATAGAAGGAGTAGGCGGTCAAGAAATGTATTCTTTCAAGGATGGATTTTCGGGCTATCACTAGATTAGGATTGTGAAGGAGGATTGCCACAAGACAACATTTGTTACTAAATGGGGTTGTATTCAGTACACTGTGATGTTGTTTGGGCTGAAGAACACACCTGTGATATTTCTCAGGTTGTTGTCACTGCATTCAAAGATTTTATTCAATAGTTCCTACAAGTTTACATGGATGACTGGACATTTTATGGATTAACCAAGGACCATCTGGCGAACTTGTGACTGGTGTTGGAAATATGTCGACAGCATCAGATCACGCTGAACTCAAAGAAGTGTATTTTTTGTGCACCTTTTGGGATGTTGTTGGGTCACATCGTTTGCAAGAAAGGACTATTGGTGGATCCCACCAAGATTGCACCGATTTTGAGCTTGCCCCCACTTACGAATGTGAAGCAGCTAAGAGCATCACTAGGGCACATAGGATACTACCGCAAGTTTATCCTTGGTTATGCTGCGATCATAGCTCCGATGGAAACGTTGCTCAAGAAGTATGCAGTGTTCGTATGGAGTCAAGAGCGTTAAGTAAGTTTTGAGACGTTGAAGGCCAAGACGGCTTCCACATTGATACTAGTATTTCCTAATCGAAATAAGGAATTCCATGTACATGTGGATGCATCGTCCATTGCGTCGGGAGTAGTGATTGCACAACCAAGGGAAGGAGGTCTTGATCACTCGATTACTTTGACTATTCGAAAGCTGTCATCTGTAGAGAAAAATTACACTACCACAGAGAGGGAAGGTTTGGCGATGGTATATGTGATACATAAGTTTAGGCATTACCTATTGGGTGGTCATTTCAAAATGTTCACGGACCATTTTTCATTGAAATATCTGGTTAATAAGCCTGTGTTGGGGGGGAAGATATGCCACTAGCTACTTCTCTTTTAGGAATTTGATTTTGAGATAATTGTGAAGCTGAGTCGCTTGAATGTTGGCCCTGATCACTTATCCCGAATTGAGACAGGTGAGGAACCAACAAACATTGAAGACAGGCTACGAGATGCGCAACTGTTTAGAGTCGACATCATTGATGATTATTATAATCAAATAATATAGTTTTTGGCGATGGGAACCACACTAGAAGAGATGACTACGAGTCAAAAGAAGTATTTGGTTGTTAAGGAAACATATTTCCAGTTGATTGCTGGACAACTCTATAAACTAGGACCGGATGAGATTTTGCAGTGATGTGTCCTACCGCATGAACAAGGGCAGATATTGGCGAAGGCACATGTGATAGTTGCCATTGGAAACTATGGCGGTCATACTAATAATAGGAAGGTGCTTCACATGGGGATTTGGTGGCCCACTCTTCATACTGATGCGATAGATTATGTGCGGAGTTGAAATGTCTTTCAATGAAATGGAAAACCATTAAGGAGGGATGAGATGTTATTGGCACCTCAGGTGACATTGCAACCATTTGATAAATGGCCTGTGGAATTTGTGGGACCAATCAACCCACCTGGAAAGAGAACCTATGCACAATACATAATTACAATGAAATACTATTTGACACGATGGGTGGAGGCTACACTTGTTGTGGATTGCACTACTGTGACAACAATGAGGTTCTTGTTTGACAACAATGTGACTCTGTTTGGGTGCCCAAGGATATTAATGAGTGACTAGGGGAGCCACTTCATCAATTGCACAATTAGTGCATTGACAGAGGAGCTTCAGATACAACATAAGCAGAGTACCCCATATCATTCAAGGTGTTGGAGCATACACATACAAAGGTATGTAATTCCAACTGTGATGATTGGGATTTGAAGATTCCAACAATCTTGTGGGCATATTGCACCACTTGCAAAATATTGACAGGGTAGACACCATTCAAATTGGTGTACGGGTAAGAGGAAGTCATGCCCATGGAGTAGATTGTTCCGAGTTTGCACATAGTGGTAGAAACATGCATGGATGATGAGGCAACATTAGAAGAACAAGTGGAGCAGCTCATGCAACTTGAGGAAGACTGCTTTATCATAGGTTTTCACCAGTGCATCGAGAAGGATCAAAAAAAATATTGGCATGATCGACATATTAAGAACAAATAGTTTCAGCAAGGAGACTTAGTGTTGTTGTATGGCAACAAGTTCATGAAGCATCCAAGTAAGTTACAGATGCATTGGCTAGTTCTATTACTTAAGGAGGTGTAGTAAAACTGCGGCAATTAGATAGTGCGATGATACCAAAGCTAGTGAATGGTAGCAGGATGAAGCCCTATAGGACGGTGTCGGAATCGTGCGATGAAAAAAAATAGAGAGAAGGATGGATAGATAGAAGGATGGCACAACGAGAGGAAGAGGATGCACACGTAGGGGAGTCTGTAGTGCAGTTAGGACGGTCTGTCGTGACAGCCATAGGGTTAGGACATAGTCAAATCAACAATAAATGTAGACAGTTAAAGCAGTTAACTAATGACGCTTGTTGAAGCAACGCGTATTGATGGTAGATCTGACAATTGGATTGACATAATAGATGGCAGATTCAGGAATTTAATGCATGATTTGTTCATGATGATCGACATGATTTTGTCATGCTGGTCGAGGGATCGATTTGGCGCTATAAGAAGGGGCCAAATGTGGTTGGAAGTTATCATTGTGCAATATTGAGCAAAGTTGCAGAGTTTTAGAGTAGTTTCATATCGAGTGAGTGAGTTTCTAAGTGAAGTGAGGTTGAGCACCTATTGAGCATTGCGGGGCACTGGTGTGGCATGCAGAGTGAACCAATCATAGTTGAGATTTAGAGTGAAAGGAAATCACCAGTGGGCTGAGTAACCATCGAGGAAGAAGTTTCAATCATGCTGATAGGATCATTGTTGGTGTCGAAGAAGAAGAGAGGGGGGCACAACTTAGCTCCACGCTGCCGAAGAAGCGACAAAGTAGATAATATGCATGAACACAGGAGGATATACCTGCACAGACGTGTCCATTGAGCTCAAGCATTGTGGAATCAACAGCTCATGCAGGGGTTTCTGCTAAGGATATCCTTGGGTATATACCTCCCTGTCGGCCCAGTGTGCAGCCGAGTAAGCTCACCAAGAATCAAAAGTACCAAGTAAATATGTTGGTGATACCATAGGGTATAGTATGCACCATAGATATTGTCCCTACTCTAATGCAGATGAAGTATGATGACCATGACCTGCACGCATTGCAGGATGTTACACAGGAATCATATGTGCTAATGGTAGCAGTAGGAGGTGATTGATATTGCACATTCCACAGGATTGGGTGCACGGCATGGAAAAAATAGAACTGTTGGGATTGATTAACATGCCAGATTTTGGGTGGTTGAATGAGGCAAATGCCTATGTAAAGAAACTTTTGGCATGTTTTCATGCAGGACTTTATGGCTGGACACACCAGTCCCAATGATAGTAGCATTGATCTCAGACATCATGGGGTTTCATAAGGATGGGCTAGACCCCTAAAAATATTTCAAAGGGAAAGATAATGACAAGAGGATGATGACAAAGTTGAAGAAGATCTATGGTTTGTAGTGCACCGGGCGGGCTTACCGCATCGACAGTATCAATTAACGGGTAGTGTGCATTAGAGCAAGGATTTTGGTCAACAAAGTAGTCAGTAAGAACCGCCCCATCCAATGTGACTCGGGGGTTATTGCGTGCGTAGAGAAATGTGCAGAATGCATACATATGAAATGGTTTCTCTTTTTAATGAACCAGTTGGTGGAGGATGCAGGGGTAGTCCAGGTGAGAGAGTGATTGTTTACATATAGTTGGTTGTTGATATTGATCACACTCATGGATTGGATGGACCCAGATGATTATCAAGGCATGGAGGTGGATGTAGTAAAATTTTGTAAGGGTGGATGCTACCCAAACCTTTGGTGGGAAAAGGAACCTGGAAGATTGAAGGACTGTGCTATTCAATTTTGGATCTATTGGGAAGTGCTGCAGGCAAAAACTGTGAATTTTTTGTGATTATCCGAGGAAGCTGCAATGAAGTATCAAAGGATTGCTCAGTTTGCAATAGACCTACGTGCCATTCATGTGCAAGCGCGGCATGACCCAGATAAGTAGTGGCTGTTGATGCCATATAAGTTGTCCGATGCAGAGTTGAAGATGATTGTTGATGGCTGGCCTGTAGCATGGATAGAACCGGTCATCCTAGAAGCGGTATCATCACCCCCCCAGCATATGCACTAGTTGATCTCGTGTATAAGGATGACCAGCAGATTCACCATGATTCTGATGAATAGTCATCGCGTACCCCAACAACCTCAGAAGCAAAGCGCAAGTTTGAATAATCTAGGACAAATATGCGACATGAATAGGGTGCGATAAGTAGTCCCACACCAAGGATGGAGGCACAGTTGAATCAGATCATTGAGGAGATTACAGATGCAATAGATGCGGTAGCCGAAGAGATTAAGAAATCAGCACAAGATGGGTTTTCTAAGGTAAGAACACGACTTGATTCTTTAGCTGATGCAGTATTGAAGAGGGAACCAAAGGTAGCATCTGTGCAGTAATTTGGCTTAATAAACACTAGAACACATGTTCAAAATGTTCAAATTCCCCCGACTATGATTGAGACCAACAACAAGGATTTGAATTCCTCCTTGCAGTAGTTGTAGGACTTATCGATTGACATCAACATGCTATCCACATAAACATTGGTGCACATGCAAAGAGTCACCAATCAAGAGTTGGAAGATAGAGAGTAGAGAATAAACGTTCAGTTTTTGCAATCACAAGAGAAGGAAGCAAAAGCACAGAGACAGGTTGAAGTGTTGAAGAAGGCACAAGAGGAGTTGAGGGCCAAGAGCGCCAAAGAGATATTTGAAAATGGAGCAAGATCGACTAGTAGTTGAGAAGGCACAAATTTGGGACCTCGGGGTGGAGTTGGAAAATGTAATCTCTGAAGTATGTCAATGAGTTCCAGAAACTACTGCAGACAAGGATTCCAAAGCTAAAGTGGAGCGGCTTGGGACGTTCATCACGTAGATGGAGCACAACATTAACATTTTGAATGCTCTGGTGCATCTAGACACACCACCTAAACAAATCGCAGAGAGGAAGAGCACCATAGAGTATGTGGCGACACAACTTGAAGAGATGGAGAAGGAAGCAAAGAAGGTAACAAAGGAAACTACACAATTTTGGGGTAGCATAGTCCAGGATGAGCAGTTAGTGCAACTGACCGTGTGGTTACAGGAGGCATAAGGGCAGATGGAGACATTGAAGACATCACTGAGAATGTTGCCACTAGTCATTCAAATCACCAAGTCTTTGAAACTAAAAGAGTTGCAGCAGCCCATGGTAAAGGCCCAGGAGCATCAGAGGAAGCGCAGTATGCAGTTAGACAAGTTCCAATATCTTGGAGTGTAACTTTCCATTAAGGCAATTTCTGTGCTGCGGGCCGTGTAGGAAGGAAATAAGGAGGTTGTTGAGAAGATGGTTGAACATCCGCTAAAGCATGACTTGACAGGGATCCAAGAGATCATTGAGAAGGTTAAAGAGAAATTCAAAGATATCAATCAGTAGTATGAATAATTCTAGCAGAAGATCACTGAGTACACCATGTCCAACTAACGTGGCTCGTGGGCGAGCCACAAGCTTGTGTTGGGCCCTGTTGGCAGGTGGTTTTGGAATAAGTTAGTTATGCAACATCATGGATGTTGCATGGATGCTACGCAAGGTCAAATATATCGTGCAAGATAAAGAATGGCGCGCAAGTTGGAGTTATATTATTTTATGTATTTTTGGTCATCTTTTGTAGTTTTGGACCGCATTTTGTGGATACTGGTCATTATTTTGTAGAATCTGTTAAGAGTTAGTTAGAAAGTTAGTTAACTGGACCTCAATTGTAAAGGTGCAAGCCTATAAGTAGATGGTGAATTACAAATGTTAGGGTGGCTTGAACACCTTGGATGGATCTTGAAAGCTAAGTTTTTGCATGTTATGTAATATCTGCGCATGAATTGAGATCTGTTGATATGTGTACTAAAGAATTGTTTTGGAGAATATGTGGTTTTCTACGGAAGTTAATATGACATGACGAAAGTTGAGAAGAATCATTGTGTCCTTTTCTATTTTCCTATTTTGCTGTCTTTTGTGACTCAATTATGAATGCAATGTGTATCTACGACATGGATATGTAAATGATGCGATGTTTCCCATCTTTAAATGATGTTATTCTGTTAGATATGTTTGCGCATCAATGTGCTTGCTGTTGTTCTAGTATAATAATGCGATATGTTGAATGATAATATGGTTCTGTTAATGCATAAGTTGAATGATTAGATTGGTTGAATAATGTTGCACTAATTTGATAGGTAGATGCACATGGTCCTCTGAGCTCTCTCATTCTACAGAAACTTGGTTCCATTAGCTCTCCCTCGAACATCTTGGGTGAGACTTCATCCGCTCTATGGGTGTTTCTGGATGGGATAAAACCTGTCTCGGCCAGTGCTCAGGGAGATCGCGGTGGTTTGGGTGTCGAAAAAGAGGGAACTCTTGTCGACTAAGTTTGTGTCAACAGAGTTCAAGATGAAAGACCTATGTATGATGCACTACTTCTTAGGAATGGAGGTGTAGCATAGTGTAGATGGAATCTTCCTTGGGTAAGGGAAGTATGTAGTAGATATTCTGAAGAGATTTGAAATGTTGGACTACAAGGTTATGGCCACACCTATGTAATATAACTTGAAGCTTCTGAGTGATTCTTCATCCGAGAAGGTCAATGCCACAATGTATCCTCAGATGATTGGAACATTGATGTATATGACGAATACGATACCAGACATATGTTTTGCAGTGAACACCCTGAGCTAGTTCCTGACGGATCCGAGATAGGTTCACTGGATAGTGGTAAATCATGTTCAAAGGTACCTAAAAGGTACATTGGATTATGGGCTCAAATATGATGTGAATCAGAAGATTATCCTACATAGTTATGCTGATTCAGTTTGTGATCCATTATGATCTATTGGTTTGGTAGGATGCAGTCCTGCATGGCATTGAGTACAACCGAGGCAGAATGTGTTTTCACTTGCTCGGCTAGTTCTGAGGTAGTATGTTTCTTAAAAGCTAATATTTGATTTGATTGATATCACTTGCATTCTTTTTTAGAGAGGAGCAGTGAATCTCCAGTATGTGATCCAGATCGAGGCCCCTCAAAAGAGGGAGTGATGACTTATAGCATAGCTAGTGATACAGGTTATCTGAGTGTAAAAGTCATGGAGAAGTTCATAGGTTACTCAGATGTAATCAATCTTGTAGGTTGTACTTAAATGTAATAGGTCATGGAAAATATCACATGTTATCCTTGGATGTAATCAATCCTGATGTGATTCTATGCTAGAAATATCCAAAGTGAAGCTCAAGTACTTCAGAGAAATACATGGCCTACTCCAGAATGAGACTTCTAGCATAGCTAGAAAAGACAAATTTTCTGAGCATAACATCCTAGAAAATCTCATAGGTTTCTATAGGTTATCCTTGGATAAGTCCCGACGAAGCTCATAGGATATCCTGGGATGTAATCATTCCTGATGTGTTCTATGCTAGAAATAGTTGATGCATGATATTTCACTTGGGAAATGAGACAGGTTGTCCAAGCAGGAAAATCCTGGTGTTGCACGCTGCTCAGATGTAATTAGTCCTGTGATGTGTTATCTGAATGTAAAGAATGAGTCCTAGCATGGTACACATGTTATTCATATTTAATATGTCATGTGGGTTGTCTGAGTGTAAATAATGAGCCCTAACATGGTACATAGGTTACTCATACGTAATACACCCCACATTTTATTTGAATGGAAAAGATCCTAGATGCAGGTTTTTTAGATGTAATCCCTTGAGGTTGACCAGTAGAATGTAGAACGTAGGTGTAGCAAGATGTTGGGTTTTAATTCATACTTACATATATATGAGATATAGGTGTTCCCATGTTGAAATGATAAAATATTGAAGCACGAGGAGGTGCACCTAGGCAGTTTTACTAATATAACACATGTTGACCGTGTAGATACTGTTGGGTAAAATAACGTCTTGATTAATTCACCTAATATTTAATTATTGACCGGGGTTGGTAGGCTTAGAGTTGACACAAAATATATGCAAAGGTAGAAAGGTTCCTAAGGTATCATGGCAATACTTTAGCAAACAAAAGATCAAAATATCTTTCAAAATGAAAAATGAGTTAAACTCCTAAGAATTTAACTTATTAGGATAACAAAATAGAGTACTAGGGCATAGTGGTATTAAGTTATACTACTCTACTCTATAAACAATTAGTAGACGATGAAGATATGGACATTGTTGTGGCAATGAAGTATTCTTTATAAGAAGATCTATTTTACTGATAAACAACTTTTATATACTGACTGTACAAAGAATAATTTACAACAACTAGATCTACTTTCTAAAAAATATACATACAACTAATAGATGCACATTAACTCATCTAATTCCATTCTCCTTGATTATTTTGAGGGGAAGGGTTCACTGTAAGTGGAACAGGAGTAGAAGAAGTGTCAAAGCGACTTTCAAATGAGGTGAAGAAACTAAAGGGAATCAAATTTAATTTAATATCTACAAATATATGTAAACTAAGAAACGTCCAATTGCAAGCGATAGTAAACATGATGATTTATTACGCAAATAAATCCTACTTGCAAAAGAATGATACTACAAGAAGATAGACATATTTCATAAACAAACAGAAAACTTATAAAGACGATTTAAATTCTAGTATATAGGTTTCTTCAATAACTACATGATGAAAAGAACAAGTCTTATTGCTATGGAAAAATTACAAGGTACTAATCTATTAATGTTAGATTTTTAACATTAAGCTAGCATAACATTGTTAGGAACCCACGTCAATCCCTCTCTTTACTATGTTAGTATATTGTTTTTGGACGCATATGCTTTGTAAGTCGTCCCATAGTAATTGTTGATCCATAGTTTGTGTTATTGTTGTGAGGCGCATATGCTTTGTAAGCCTCCTGTAGTATTTGTTGATCCATAGTTTATATTGGCCCATGGTTTTGACCCATAGTATTGGCACCCATAGTTTATATTGGCCCATGGTTTTGACCCATGGTATTGGCACCTATTTTTAATATATAAGTGTGTGTTGAGGCCAAGGAAGGCACCGTGAAGTTATTTTGTATTGATCTTGCTCAAAGGAGGTTGCCCCCTTGAAGTGGCTTGCGATTAATATAAAATTGATTTTGAGTTCTACTGCTATATCGTGTGTTTTGATTACTTGTTTGCTGCAGGGTCCTCACATCTGGTATCAGAGCACTTTCCTTGGCACAAGTGGGAAATTTTTTTTTTTTTGGGCGGCGAATTTCAGATCAATTTCTGAAACTTTCTGCACAAAATCAGAAGAAACAAATTACATATCTGAATTCCTCTTTCAAAAATACGCAGTTTCAAAAAAAAAATCATCTCATTTGGAGTTCTAAAAGTGGAGATATCGCGGATTTAAAATCCACAATTTTTTAGAATTTCGGTGACGGCCGCGGAAATTGCGGTGAGAAAATCTTCTGACCGAGTGCCCATATTTCTATTCTGATTTCATGGGTAGAAGCAAAGTGGTTGTTCCAGTTCTGAAAACATGCTATAATAGCGATTCTGAGCAATATAGATCCAGTTTTTGAACATTGGGTGGAATTTCTGCCCAATTTTTTTTTTCTGTTGCAGGTTCGGATCTGGGAATAATCCCTCTCTGCTTAACTGTGGGAAGTACTTGGGCATAAGCCCTAAAACTCATTGTGAGGAGTACCACAGGAGCCCCGAAGTAGCTGGCCCATTGAGAGGACCTGCCAGCGAAAAGGGCAACGACCCCTACCTGATTGACTAGTTCCCACCCATGAGGTAAACCAAGAGCTGTCATTTGTGGCCAAGCGGTTATCAGTTTTACCTGAGCCGTGGAGTGAGGGGTACTGCCCCAATACGCAAGCCGTCAGACAGCATTGGTGGCCGAGTGAATCCCTTGAACCAATAGGAAGCCGCACATACCTAGGGTCCATATCTATTTTCAGTTGCACAATTACAGATTTCCTCTGTCCAGAACTGTTGCCGATCAGTTCCGCATCGTTGCAGATCCATCTGTTGTCGATCACTTCCGCGCCATTGCAGATCCCTTCCTGAAAAATCTCCTACTTATGGTTGTCACCCGCACAGGAGCAAAAATCATGGAGGAAGCACTTACATCCATCCAAGCCAAACTCCAGGAACTGGATAAAAAATTTCTCGGTCTCCATCTTGAGCATGCAGCTATGAACACCAGACGACAGTCCGAGTCTTCATCAACCAATGGGTTCTCTTCTTCCAGCAATTGTCGCGGTCCGAAGCTAGATTTTCCGCGCTTCAATGGTACTGATCCGACTGGATGGATCTATCGTGCAGAACAGTATTTCAGCCTTCATAATACTTTTGATGTCCACCAAGTTCCACTTGCCTCCTTTCATTTGGAATAGGAATCTCTTCAATGGTATCGTTGGTACATCAAGGCTCATGAAGAGCCAAAATGGCCTGCTTTTTGCCAGCTCCTTTTGCACCGATTTGGTCCGAGTGCTTTTGATGACTTCACAGGAGCTCTCACTAAACTTCACCAAACTGGCACTGTGAAAGAGTATCAAACTGAATTTGAGAAACTAGCTAATCACACTGAAGGATTACCTGATGACTTCTACCGGAGTTGTTTTATCAATGGTCTAAAGGATGCAATTCACTCTGAGGTCAAAATGTTCAGTCCCACCACAATGATGGAAGCCTTGGGGTTGGCTAAGTTGGCAGAAGACAAGATGGCAGCCCAATAGCGCTCCAAATCCTCTTTTGTTCCCTTCCGCAATATGGGTTCTCAACAACCTCCCATTCTGCCAGCTCCTCACTCACCTCCAATCAAGCATTTGTCTGAAACAGAGATGCAGGCACGCAGAGAAAAAGGGCTTTGTTATAATTGTGATGATAAATTCAGTCGGGGACATCAATGTGTTCAACAAAAGATCTATCTCTTGGATGTGGATTCTCCACCTGCCTCTAAAATTGGTGAAGAAGTTGCCGATGCAATGGATGCTCCGGTTGACACTCAGGAGCCGCCTACTGACCCTCCATCTCAGGACGACCAGCCCGAGATATCCCTCCATGCTTTAGCTAGAGTCACTGCCCCCCAAACAATGCGGGTACGCGGTTACTTCAAGAATATTCCTCTTACAATACTCATCGATTCTGGCAGCACTCATAATTTCATTGCCCCTCGGATCGCCAAACAAGATGATTGTTTTATCCATCCTTGCTCCAACTTTGAAGTCATGGCTTCCAATGGGGGCACCTTACCTTGCAAAGGGAAGTGTCGTAATGTGCGTATCTCTATGGGAGATTATAACCTTCGCTCTGACATGTTTTCCTTGACCTTAGGGGGATGTGATGTGGTTTTGGGCGCTCAATGGCTACGTACACTTGGCCCCATATTATGGTATTTTGCTGAACTTTGGATGTAGTTCTCCCCCGATGGACACAAGCACACATTGAAAGGCTTACAACCAGGGTCTCTCAGCATCATCAGTTCAAATCGCATGGAAAAACTCCTTAAGAATAGTTCCCATGGTGTCATCGCTCAGCTCCATTCCATTCAAATGCAACCATCAGCGGCCCCCACTACTCCTTTGGATCTCCAACACATTTTGGATCGCTCTACAGGTGTTTTTGCTGAACCAGTGGGACTTCCACCTTCACGACTATAGGACCATTGTATTCAGCTCCTCCCTGGTAGCATTCCTCCCAACATCAGGCCCTATTTGTGGAAATTCATTCTGGTATTTTTTGATGATATCCTCATCTACAGTAAAACATGGGCTGAACATCTCCAGCCTTTGGCTCTTGTAATGCAACTTTTCTCTGATCATCATCTCCATGCCAAAAAGTCTACATGTGTTTTTGGCCAAAAGGAAGTTGAGTATCTCAGGCACATTATCTCAGCACAAGGGGTTCGTGTGGATCCTGCCAACATCGCTGCCATGAACAATTGGCCACCTCCTAAGACACTCAAGAGCCTTCGTGGTTTTTTGGGGTTGACTGGATACTACCGCAAGTTTGTCAAGGATTATGGGAAGCTTGCAGCTCCATTAACTGCACCATTGAAAAATTATGCTTTTACATGGACACCTGTTACTGAGCGTGCATTTGACAAGCTGAAACAAGCTATGTGTACTACACCCGTTCTAGCTATGCCCGATTTTTCCAAGCCCTTCACTATTGAGAGTGATGCTTGCAGCAATGGACTTGGTGCTGTTCTCCTTCAAGATGAACACCCCATTGTGTTCACCCGCAAATCCCTTTCTAGTAAGAATTTAGCTGCCTCTACATATGAGAAGGAAATGATGGCCATTTTGCATGCAGTACAAAAGTGGCGACCCTACCTCTTAGGGAATCATTTCTGCATCCAGACTGATCACCAGAGTCTGAAATATTTCCTAGAACAGTGTGTATCCTCCCCAGCACAACAGAAATGGGTTAGAAAACTCATGGGTTATGACTATGAGATCACTTATAAGAAGGGTATGGACAATCTTGTGGTGGATGCCCTTTCTCGCACATTTGATGACCAAGGTTCTCTTTCCGCTATTTCTATGCCTGTTCCAAATTGGTTGCAATCGGTTCAGCAAGGTTATGTCAATAACTCTTCATTATCTCACATCATCCAATGCTTGGACAACAACCCTGCTGTTGTTCCACATTACTCTTGGGATGGTGCTTCACTGCGATACAAGGGTCGTCTGGTGCTTCCCCAGAACACATCTCTTCAACAAGCTATCTTCTATGAACTCCATGCTTCTCTATCAGCGGAGCACTCTGGTTTTCTCAAAACGTATGAATGGGCACGGCGCAACTTCTTTTGGCAGGGCATGAAAAGGACAATTCAACATATGGTGGTTGAATGTGATACCTGCCAGCGCAATAAGGGTGAAACAACACCCCTTCCGGGATTGCTCGAGCCCTTGCCCATACCTCCCCAGATATGGACAGATATTTCTATGGATTTCATTGACGGGCTCCCTAAATCTGGAGGGAAGACTGTGATTTTGGTTGTGGTTCATCGCCTCTCCAAATATAGTCATTTTTGTGCTCTCAGCCATCCCTATACAGCCTCTTCCGTTGCTCAAATTTTCCTGGACCAGATTTTTCGTCTTCATGGAATGCCTTCTTCCATTGTCTCGGCTCGTGATGCGACTTTCACCAGTCATTTTTGGACAGAACTCTTTCACCACACTGGCACCAAACTGAAGATGCGTTCAGGTTATCACCCCCAAACGGATGGTCATACTGAAATTATCAATAAATGCTTGGAACCTTATCTTCGTTGCTTCTCCTCTGAGCAACAACATCAGTGGGAAAAGTGGCTCCCTCTCGCTGAATGGTGGTACAATACCTCTTACCGCACTACCTCTAAAATGACTCCATATGACGCAGTTTATGTTCCGGCACCACCAGTTCTTCTTCCTTACACCCCCAGCAGTTCTCCAGTTCAGGCAGTTGACGCGGTCCTTCGTATTTTGCGCGAAAACCTTCACATGGCAGGAAATCACATGAAGCAACAAGCTTATCAGCACCATTCTGAGCACACTTTTGAAGCCGGTGATATGGTTTTTCTTCGTCTCCAGCCTTACAAGCAATCCTCACTAGAACTCAAAGGGCGTCATCAGCTCGCTCCAAAGTTCTATGGGCCATATAGGATTCTTCAGAAGATTGGGTCTGTTGATTCTAAATTGGAACTTCCGCCTTCTTCCCGCTTTCATCCAGTATTTCATGTCTCTTGTCTGAAGACAGTTCTTGGCACCAACATCAAAGGCCAAACTATTTTACCAGAACTGGATAATGAAGGATCCATCTTTTTGGAGCCGGAGGCTGTCCTCAATAAGCGCACTCATCAGCTTCGCTCTCGCTCTATCACCGAGGTCTTAATTCAATGGCACGGAATGCAGCCCGAGGATGCTACGTGGGAACCACTCCTCCATATACAACGACAATTTCCACATCTAAAGCTTTGAGGACAAAGCTTTTTCTAAGGGGGAGGGGATGTTAGGAACCCATGTCAATCCCTCTCTTTACTATGTTAGTATATTGTTGTTGGACGCATATGCTTTGTAAGTCATCCCATAGTAATTGTTGATCCATAGTTTGTGTTATTGTTGTGAGGCGCATATGCTTTGTAAGCCGCCTGTAGTATTTGTTGATCCATAGTTTATATTGGCCCATGGTTTTGACCCATAGTATTGGCGCCCATAGTTTATATTGGCCCATGGTTTTGACCCATGGTACTGGCGCCTATTTTTAATATATAAGTGTGTGTTGAGGCCAAGGAAGGCACCGTGAAGTTATTTTGTATTGAGCTTGCTCAAAGGAGGTTTCCCCCTCGAAGTGGCTTGCGATTAATATAAAATTGATTTTGAGTTCTGCTGCTATATCGTGTGTTTTGATTACTTGTTTGCTGCAGGGTCCTCACATCCAATTGCAAGCGATAGTAAACATGATGATTTATTACGCAAATAACTCCTACTTGCAAAAGAATGATACTACAAGAAGATAGACATATTTCATAAACAAACAGAAAACTTATAAAGACGATTTAAATTCTAGTATATAGGTTTCTTCAATAACTACATGATGAAAAGAACAAGTCTTATCGCTATGAAAAAATTACAAGGTACTAATCTATTAATGTTAGATTTTTAACACTAAGCTAGCATAACATTAGGATCTTTAACTGGGAGAACAACAAGCACAACAATCAAACAAAAGAGACAATGAACACAGTGTTTTTTCCTCGGGGAAACCGTAAATGGAGAAAACTCGGCAACTTCCTCAGTAAGATGATCTCTCGACAGCAGTAACCTCTTTCTTCCTTGCCCCAGTGTCTTTCTCTTCCTCACCTATGCGCTACAACTGAGTGTGAGTGAGTGTGTGATAAATAGAGAGGCTATCTCTCTATTTATACTAATTCCCAACTTGACTAAACCCAACTAGGGATGACTTCACTAGGTGAGTCTAATAACCCTAGTGCCCCGAAACTGTGGGGACTTTAATCCTTAGACAATAGGAGGGTTACCCACCTTGACTTGACATGACTTGTTTACATTATGGAAACTCCCGATAGTAACCTCAGGGCATGACATGACTCAAGTACATTACAAATACATCCTAGAATAAACATAGGGTTACAATACATAAGAAATACTAGTGAATACATTCCGAAGTTACAATTACATCAACACTCCCTCTTAACTAGGAAGGTATTCTCTCGACACAATTTATTAGCACAAGTCTTCTTCTCTGTATCATCTGGATCATCATTGAGTATTTGTCATCTTCACCTTCAATTCATCTCTATCTTCAAGTCACCTTCATCTTCAAGTCATCTTTACCTAGATCTGGATCATCACTGGATCTGGATCATCATGAGTGGATCTGGATCATCCCTCAATCTGGATCATCTCTGGATCTGGATCATCCCTTGATCTGAATCATCTCTGGATCTGGATAATCCCTCGATCTATATCATCTCTACTGGATCATCATCACTGGATCATCACAGGTGCTATCTCATGATTCTTCTCATCATAGGAAGTTCTACAGAGCCAGCCCTTTTTCATGTTGGTTGTAGGCCTAGCCTCCATGTAAGTCTTCTTCAGTGCTTATATTTGAATCTAAGTCATAATGGGCCACCCAACACTTATATCTAATCATGTAGGAACCAATCCTATAACCATATTAGAAAGGCATTCCCATCACTCACATCTGACCATGTGGGAACTAATCCCACAACCCTGTCAGAAAGGCTCAGCACTCACATTTGACCATGAGAGGAACCAATCCAGCATTCACGTTAGAAAGGCTTTGCACTTACATTTGACACATGCAAGGAACCAATCCAACATACATGTTTGAAAAGGATCTGCACTTACATTCAACACATGCAAGGAACCAATACAACATACATGTTTGAAAGGGCTCTGCACTTACATCTGCACATGCGAGGAACCAATCCAACATGCATGTCACAAGGGCTCTGCACTTACATCTGCACACGCGAGGAACCAATCCAGCATGCATGTCAGAAGGGCTTGCACTCACATATGATCATGTAGGAACCAATCCTATAGTCATATCAGAATGGCCCCCAGTCCCGGACTGAGCTACCTGTTAACTGAACAGGTGCCTCCATTCCAAGAATGGAATTCAATGCTTACTTCTAATCATATAGGAACCAATCCTACAGTCACATCAGAATGGCTCAACAATCATATTGGACATGGAAGGAACCAATCCTCTCACCATGACAGAATGGCTCATCCCTTACATTTGACCATGGAAGGAACCAATCGTCTCACCATGTCAGAATGGCTATGGGTCTCATCATTTCCCCTTGGAGGAAACCTCTATCTAGAGAACACCAAGCTTCTCCCTGAATTAATCAAACTTCACCCTAGCCAATGGCTTTGTCAACACATCAGCTATCTATTCCTCTATCACAACATATTGGAGCTTCACTGCTCCCCTCTGCACCATATCCCAGATATAGTGATACTTGATCTTGATATGCTTTGACTTGTCATGGAACATTGGATTCTCTGACAACTTCACGTAACTCTGGTTGTCACAATGTATACAATTAGCATCCATTTGGAAATCAAATAAATTAGATAGTAGCTTCCTCAGCCATACTGCCTCACAACTAGCTGAACAAGCTGCGACATACTCTAGTTCAGCTGTACTCAGTGCCACACAGAATTGTTTCCTGCTAAACCAAGAGATCACACCTGATCCCATACTGAAGCAACACCCTGAAGTGATCTTCCTATCGATGGAACTTCCTGCCCAATCTGAATCAACATAACCCTCCAGGTTAATCTTCTGATTCACCTCATACTTGAGCCCATAATCAATTTTCCCCTCAGGTACCTCAGAATATGCTTTGTAGCAATCAAGTGAACATGTCACAGATTTGTCAAGAATTGGCTCAAGGTGTTCACAGCAAAGCAAATATCTAGTCGTGTGTTCTTCAAGTACATCAAGGACCCAATCATTTAATGATACATCATAGCATCAACCGCTTCTAATGAAGCATCACTCAACAGCTTCAGGTTCGATTCCATAGGTGTGGTTATGGCCTTGCAGTCCATCATCCCAAACCTCTTCAGGATTTCTATTGCATACTTCCCTTATCTGAGGTAGATTCCATCTGCATTCTGCCACACCTCCATGCCTAGAAAATAATGCATCATACCCAAGTCCTTCATTTCAAACTCAGCAGCAAGCTTTCTCTTCATATCAGAAATCAACCCATCCATACCTGTTACAAACAGATCATCTACATACATTAGGAGCATCACTGGGTTGCCATCTTCAACCTTGTAGTAAAGGTTGGAATCTGCTTTACTTTTGGTAAAGCCCAAACTAGATAGAAAGATGACAATTCTATTGTACCATGTCCTGGGTGCTTGTTTCAAACCGTATAGGGATTTATTCAATATACACACATGAGACTCCTTGTCATGTGTCTCAAAATTGAGTGGCTGCTCTACGCACACTTCCTCTTCCACTACACCATTCAAGAAAGCAGTCTTGACATCCATTTAGTGTATCTTCCATTTCATCACTATAGCCAGAGCAAGTAATGATCTAATGGAAGTGTATCTGGCTATAGGAGCAAAGGTTTCTTCATAATCTATTCCTTCTTTCTATGAGAAGCCACGAGCCACGAATCTTGCCTTATATTTCTCTATGCTACCATCTGCAGCATGATTGATCTTGTAGATCCATTTGGAAGTTACAACTGACTTCCCTTCTGGTCTTGGGACAACATCCCAAACATCATTCTTCATGATTGATTGATACTCTTTGATCATAGCATCCTTCCATTCTTTCCGTTATGCCACTTCTTCATAATTGGAAGGTTCTTCATTGATAAAGTCACATAGTAAAGCTACATATCCAAAGCAGGATCTGGTTCTCCTTCTTTCTCTATGATTCTCTTTTGGAGCCCCATATCTTTCCGCACCTTGGATAACTTCTTGTACCAAAGCAGGTTTCCTCTTGTGAGGATTCTTCTCTTGAGGTGGATCTATAGGTCTTTGTGGTTCTTCAAATTCTCGATATTCTTCTTGAGTTTCTTCATTCATGGTTGCATCATGAATTCTGGGTGCTTCTGCTTTGTCAAGTTCTTCAACAGGTCTCTTTCTAGATTTATTGTAAGCTGTGTGTTCATCAAATGTTACATCCCTGCCAATGTCGATCTTCTTGAATCCTGGGAAGTATATTCTATAAGCCTTTGAGCTTTCAGAGTATCCCATAAATATACCCTTCTTTCCTGAAGGATCTAATTTTGTTCTCTTCTCTTTTGGAATATGTATGTACACTGGACAACCGAATATTCTGAGATGGCTTAATTTTGGTTTCTTGCTGGAAAAAACTTCTTCAGGTGTCTTGTTCTCGAGTACTCTATGTGGAGTACAGTTCTGTACATACACTGTTGTTCTTGCATCTTCTTCCCATAGATGCATAGATCTTGATCATGAAGCATAGCTCTTGCAGCTTCTATGATGATTCTATTCTTCCTTTCTACAATCCCATTCTGCTGTGGATTATAAGGAGTGGATAACTCCCTCTTAATCCCTGACTCTTTGCATAAGTATTTGAATTCATTTGATGTGAATTATCCACCATTATCTGATCAAAAGGTATTGATCTTGTTTTCTGTGTGGTTCTCGATCAAGGCTTTGAATTCCTTGAACTTGCTGAAAACTTCATCTTTGTTCTTCATGAAGTAAATCCATGTCTTCTTAGAAAAGTCATCAATGAAAGAAACATAGTATACATACCCACTTAGTGAACTTGATGACATTGGTCCGCATACATCGGAGTGGATGATTTCCAATATTCATTTTTCCTTGCTTTCTCTACTTGGAAATTTCTTCTTTGTATTCTTTCCTTTCGCACATCCTTTGCAAACCCCTTCATGTTTTGCTTGAATTTCTAGAAGACCTTCAACAGCTTTGCTTGCAAGTGGTAGTGCTTTGTAGTGCACATGTGCAAGCCTTCTATGCCAAAGTTCATTTGGTTCTACTGTGTCATGGACCAATGCTTGTTTTGGATGGCCCTTCAATTTGTATAATCCTCCTTCTTGTTCTCCAATTACTATTGCATCATCAATAGTCTTTCCTCTTAGCCACACGAGGACTTGGCCATCTACAAATTCAACGCTCATGCCTTTTGCATCTAGTGTCTATATGGATAGAAGATTCTTCTTTAGTCCTGGTACAAACAAGACATCCTTCATTTTCATAGACTTTCCATAGTCTAGCTTGTAGGAGGATTCACCACTACCTTTTACGGGATATTGGTAGTCATCCCCAAGTTTCACCTTATGGGGTGAATTATGTTTGGATGTTTTCTCAAAGGATTCCTTGAAACCTCTCATGTGTTTGGAAGCCCCACTGTTAATAGGCCAATCTTTGCTTCCATGAGTGACAGTTCCCGTGAGAGCAGAGATCAGAACATATTCTTCTTCACTTGAAGAGTCTTCACTTTCTTGTTTTACTCTCTTTTTGGGAGGATCATCATCCTCAGTAGTGTGAGCATGATGTCTTCTTTTGGAGTTCCTCTTCTTCTTTGACCCATTATTCCCACATTCTAGTGAACTTGACTAACTTCTTCCTATCATAGATTCCTTGGATGAAAGAATCCCATGACCTAGGGAGGCCATTCAAGGTTTTCATCACAATTTATGCATTCTCCACTTCTTCATCTACTGCTTCTAGCTGTTCTTTGATCTAGGAGACCCTTGTGAAGTATGACTGGATGGTCTCCTCATTTTGGATATTTACATTCTTCAACTAGTTCCTTAGAGTCATCTTCTGATTGATGTTCTTCCCTTCAAACAGTTTGGTTAGGGCATCAAACATAGCTTTAGGTGTCTTGAGGGAGGAAACCTGTGTTATGAGGTGATCCTTGATGGAATCAACAATGATCCTCTTTTCCATAACCAACTTCTTCTTATGTAAGGCCTTGGCCTCATCTCCCTTTGGAACTGGAACCTCCTCATTGATATAGGAGTCCAACTCATTTTCTTCCAGGACTAGGGAGATCCTATACTTACAGGCTCAGAAGTTATCAGCTCCCTCAAGATTTTCATCAAGCTTGGTATGATGAGACATCTTAACTAAGAACCTCAAATGGAAATACAAAAGATTTAGATCTTACCAGGTCAAGATGTCGGATCTGGATTTGGAGCTGAAATCTTGCACTGTTGATTCAGGAGCAGATTAGGGTTTTTCTTTTCTGAATTTTTGTCCAACCAAATGCTTTGATTTTGATCCCTAACTTTTATTTTGGGGAGGAGATCAATCTAGTCCTGGGCTCACTGAAAAATTCCACTTCTGTGAAAATCCCTAATTTCCGGTAGTAGTGTCGGGTCCAAAACTGAAAAACCTCAGAATTGGACTTTGTTTTGATAGAAAGATGCACCCTAGGGAGGAGAGTTATTCCACCCTTCTTTTGCTGAAAATCTATGGAGAGAGATCCATAAAGTAGGAATCCCTAGTTCCTGCAGCTGCACAGTGTCTTCTTCTCAGGTTAACTTTGATACCATGTTATATTTTTAACATTAAGCTAGCATAACATTAGGATATTTAACTGAGAGAACAAAAAGCACAGAAATCAAACATAAGAGATAATGAACACAATTTTTTTTCCTTGGGGAAACCATAAATGGAGAAAACTCCGCAACTTCCTCAGAGATAGAATCAACACTAAAAGTGAAACCCCAAAACAGTAAGATGATCTCCTAACAGCAGTAACTTCTTTCTTCCTTGCCCCAATGTCTTTCTCTTCCTCAATTATGCACTACAACTGAGTGTGAGTGAGTGTGTTATAAATAGAGAGGCTAGCTCTCTATTTATACTAATTCCCGACCTGACTAAACCCAACTAGGGCCGACTTCACTAGGTGAGTCTAATAACCCTAGTGCCCTGCAACTGCGGGGACTTTAACCCTTAGACAATAGGAGGGTTACCCACCTTGACTTGACATGACTTGTTTACATTATAGAAACTCCCGATAGGAAACTCGGGGCATGACATGACTCAAGTACATTACAAATACATCCCGGAATAAACATCGGGTTACAATACAGAATAAATACAAGTGAATACATTACGAAGTTACAATTACATCAACAATTAATGCATCTAAAACTTCACATGAAAAGGAATAAATCAAATCAAACCAAAGATATAATTATAAATCAATACAATAGATCAAGACACATGACATAATTCTTAGTCATAATGTGAAGAGAAAGAAGAAATAAGGGTAAGACATAACAAGTATTCTAAACAGTCTCATCTAAGGTTTTTAAGAGGAAATACAACCACTGTCTAACTACTACTATCAAAACAGAATCGAAAAACTAAAGAGCCAAGCTCAAAACAAATTAGA
Organism: Pseudotsuga menziesii; assembly: GCA_001517045.1. Lineage (NCBI taxonomy): Eukaryota > Viridiplantae > Streptophyta > Pinopsida > Pinales > Pinaceae > Pseudotsuga > Pseudotsuga menziesii. Next base: position 15,508 of record LPNX010363639.1, on the reverse strand, counting down.
AATGCGTAGGGTTAAATGAAAGACTAGATAGCATAATGAAACAAAGGTCTATATGAGAGACATAATAGGCTGTATGAATGATAGTCTGTTTGAAGAAAATACTAAAACTTCAATAAAACAGTGAATCTAAATGATTTTTTAGGACAACTGACCCATGCATATGATAACAAAGTGTAAAGGACAGAAATTAAACCTATGTAGCAATTAAATTCAATCTTATGAAATAACTTAAATTAAATTCAGAATTAAAAACAGCATTATCTATTCATTAAATAAACTGTAATATAATTTAAACTGAATTCATAATAGAATGGAAAAGGACATAATTGAATTTACTGTAATTGAATCAAAGCAATCTATTCTACTAACATAAACCAAGCAATAAACTGAAAAGACTTGAAAAAGGAATTTGAGAACTAGACTATGTGTAACCGGTTAGTTAACTCATGAATTAAATTACATTAACATCATAATCTCAAAGTCTAACCTACAAGAAATAAATGACATAAATAATTTCAATAACTAATTTGCAGAAATGAATTACAGATAAACTATGCTAATTGCAAAAGAGGGAAAGAATGAAAATACACATAAATAAGAAGCTCTGGTTGATGAGGGGCCCTCCCAACAATCAGATTGATAACTAGATCACACTACTGAAGACAAGATCATACATAACATATAATAACTTCCATTAAAGTGAAAATGTTATAGATTTTATGGGACTGACTGATTATATGTATCAATTAAAAAAAACTATATCTCCAACTCAATTTTCGCATTGCAGCGTTTGTATATATAACGTTTTATAATAGGGCGAGCAAGTCAACCCTTTCAGTGGTCGACTGATCTTAAGATAAATCAGTCATTAGGACATGTAACTAAACTGATAACTAACATATGACATTTCCTCCTTCGCAAATCTAGTCCTTCTATGGCACGTGATGTGGCACACAAGATTTATTTCAGCATGGCTGATGTCAAGGTGTCATGCAGAGACATCATATAAGTGATCTTCCAGAAGGGGGTTCGTGCTAACACTCTGACACATGGTCAACAAGCAGTTGACAAGCCGTTTCAAGCTTTTACACTCAGGAATATATTAACAGCAGCATGTGGTTAGCTCGATGGTTTGAACGATGAGCTGGACAAAGAGCTAGATATGCTCTATGCATATCTAGGATGGATGGATTACCCGCTCGTTGGTTCGCCGAATACCATGGTTCTGCAATGATGATTTCATACATTAGCATATCATCAAATTTAACCAAGAAAATCATGAAATAATAGGAATAAAACATAACTTGCATACATCCAAAAAATGATCATAACTGGGGATAAAAAGCGGACTGCGTGAGAGAAATCATGCCAAAAGGTGACAAAAAGATGTGTCAAATATGTAAATTATTAGCCAAAAATGATGACAAAATGAGGGTCAACATTCCCCCAAACTGAAGTAATGTTAGGTCCCACTGGTCAAAATAAAAGATAGCATTAGGAAGAAGGCAGAGCTACATCAGCAACTGCCTTCGACTTTGATGAAGCAGGTGACTTGAACTTCATTTTCTTGGTCTATGCCTTCAAAAGGGTACGCCTCTCTTGTTGATTCCTATGTGACAGACTAATAGTTTTTTGGAGTTCCTCAATATTTTTAACCTGTAACCGCAACTCTTTATTCTCCTCTCAAATATGTGCAATCAACTTGACATATCCTTCATTTCACTTTGTTGATTGAGCCAACTCTTGCGTTAATTGTTTTATTGTTGGTTGATGTGACGTAGATGGATTTGCAGATTGTTTGGAGTCTCGTGGGGGACTCACCTCCCTTGATGGTGGATCCAAATCAACAGTAGTAATGTGGTCTTCAGGACTAATATCCTGGGTAGATGAAGGAACGTTATTTTGATTGACATCCTTTAATAATTCATCCAAAAGACTGGCTAATGCTAACAGGGGTGAATTTGGGTTGGTTTTCTCTCATTCGGCCACATCATCAGAATGACCGGTCTACACATCAAACTGAACTGTGGTCTGGACACTGCGCTAGACCATGCACTAAGCATTTTTGATCTTTTGTTTCTTGGTGCAAGGTCGTGATAAGGGTACGAATTTAGTGGACACAGGGCTAGCAGGGGTATTTTGTACAGATGGGCTAGATTTTGAGGTGTCTTTGTCAAGATGGACGATGTTGGGGTTTTCCTCTTTTACAGGTGGGTTTTGACTAGCCCCACGATGAAGATGACGGGGTCATTTCTGAATGTTAAGATGGGGGTTAAGCACCTTGAATACAAAAGTTTCCCAGGGTTGATTTCACTCCTTGAGATGGTCCAGGATTAAAAGTTTTATCAAGCTATGGTTGTATAGGTTACTTTTGGGATGAAGGGTATTTTTTTGAACCAAGTTTGACATATTTTCTAAACTTCGAAGGAAAAAGAAAGGGAAATTAAGACATCTATTATTGATGAAATGAGCTAATAACTGGAGATGATAGGACTTAAAAACACTAAAATTTCCTTCACATGTAATTATATGGATGATGATCGTCAGCGGGTTGATGTATTCGAGATTTATCCAACTATGAGGATAACCTTTTACGCTTGTCACATGCCGAAATTCAGGTTTGAGGGAAAAGTTATGCGATGCCCTTGGAACAAACCAGTGCTTGTGCCATCGCTCTCCTTCCCAGGGAATCTTAGTTGCGCACTGAATCGATTCCTCAGTGACTTGGAAGGAAAGATATCCCACCCTAGCCATTCTCCCATATAACCCCATCACAAAAAGCAATGAGATTTCCTCATCATATCCTTGCAGTAGATGGAGAAATGGGTTCCAATTAGTGTGGAAAAATATGTCCTGACACTCTCTGAACTTTGTCATTTGGAATAAATCTTGGTAGATTTCCATCTCAAATCGATTTCGGATGGTTTAAGCAAAGGGAAGGATGCAGGGTTGCAGGGAGTATGAGAGAAAGGTTGCTAAATGCTCTATAGTGGTAACGGTCAGTGAAAATGATGGAATGGGAAGGGAGTCGCATAGTGTTGATTTAAAACATGCCTCATTCAACCTATCAAATGATCACGCAATCAGCGCAACACATTTAGCTGATCATGCCATTATGGAAATCCTTGAAACGTGTGCCATCGAAGTCGCATAATTCAACGAGTTTATAAAGTTTTTATTTAGTTCAACTATGTCCAAATAGAACTTTGGACAAGTTGAACATGTAACTTAATACGGATGCATAACCAAATTCATAACAATATCCTTGATTTAACAAGAGGATCGGCTTACTTGATAGCTTATGCGTGCGAGCGAAAAAGAGGATAAGGGTGATGGCAGAGTCATGATGACTAGAAATTACCCTAAGGTCGTATCATATCCATATGGAGGTAAAATGAAATCATATTATATCTAACCTGTACTATCATGAATCGAGATTAGTAATAATATCCCTGTGGATGTGACTCGCATGATGCGACTCAATTTTGTTTTTTTGCCCAATCAAAATTAAGCTAACTTTAACCATAGATACAAAAATATTATAATTTTTATTCAGATCATCATTTGGATTTTTATTCATACCGACATTCGACCCTTCATATGACCCTTCATATAGATTTTTGTAAAAATAAGATTTGTTGGATCAAACTTGCTAATCATGGGTTTTCCTAGGCTGTCAGTCCACAGAGAGGTCATAAATAATTCTCTTGATCTTTTAATTGCACTCTCCTTTATTCATCCAAGATTTAATTACATTATCCTGGAAGCACTTTGTCGTTTGGCAATGAGTCTTTTATAAATAACTTAGAAAAATTGAAGGTAGACAGTCTAATCCTCCCCCAAACCAAATATATGGCATGTCCCCAAGCCATACACGAAAACTAAGTAATTAAAATTAATAAAAATTCAATCATGCTTTTGTAATTTTGCAAGAAAGAAAAATAAATACTAAGTAAGATATGGAAATGATTTAGATATGTACATTTATCCACAAGTAACAGTTGCTCAAATATATAGATATGTAAATTTATTATTTATCATGTGATGAGAAGATAAGTAAAAATGCTATAGGGAAAACTAGTCATCCTTGCCTCGTTGTAAGGGTATCTTGTCATCTCAAGAAGTTTTGAGCTCACCTTAGAGTTTGTGGTAGTTTACAGCTACGGATCCCATTTCTAGGATAATCATATCCTAGATATTGATTAAATTCAGATTGTCGAATCCAAGGCCAACTTACGGGTATTCTTTAATGACATCATAAACAATAGGCCTAAACATATACTTATATGTATTTTGGTTTATTTTTCTTTCGAGCCATGTGCCTAGTGGCGCATTAGCTAGATCTCGTTTACCCGATATTGCCCCATTGCTAGAACGCCTATTCAGTACCTCGGTGGGTTTATCTTGACACCATGCAAGCATAGCCCCGCTACCAACAAGCCTGTTCAGTATCCCGATCGGTTTACTTGCATTTATAAAAATCCCTTATTTTTAAGTTGTTACTTAGCATTGACCCGCTACTAGCAGGCCTATTCAGTACCCCAATGAGTTTTCCTTGTATAAAGATTTTGAGTATATGGAAGTTGATTGGAACTAGAGCATGCTAAGTCCTGCTAAACACATGAGTCATAATTTTTTTTCTTCATAAAATGTCCTTAACTATAGATCGCGTCAAAAGAGAATAACTTAAATATTTTCCTTGGCCTCTCAGTCTATATTATTTATAAAGGATAATGTTCCCCACAAGCAGAAATTCCACTTACCCTGGAGTGTCCTCAAAAATATTTAAGAGCCAAGTTTTGATAACAAGTGTAGATGAGCTAGTAGTCCATAGGTGTGAAAATTATGAAGAACATGATGATTAAAGTAAGTCTTTCGAGCAACTGCTCAAATAATCAGAAATGTACATGTCTGAATCAAAAAACCATATATAAATCATAACAAAATCATAAAATAAGTGGTTTGAAAATGATATACAAAAATTCTAAAACTTCAAAGTTAGATATATTTTGAATGTTTTTTAGAGCACTTTCTTTTTTCAGATAATATCTCATAAACTGCTCAAAGAAGTGGAAAGAATCATTTGTAACCAAAATTCAAAATCATTTGTTAGATGATTTATTTTATTCTTGAAAACATAGAAAAAGAGTCCCCTACAGATAAATGATTAGAAATGAATCTTATTTGTTCAAAGAAATAAACACATATTTACATATATACAAGTAATGGTAACCCACAATATTTTTAAGCATGAGGAGGAGGAATATTTTTCAAAGAGGGGAGTCCAACGATTACCTCTATTTTGGTAGGATCCTTCTTGATCCATTGGGGAAAAATAGGATGCCCCATACAAATGTGACATGCAGAGGTTTTTTTTAATGGACATTCCTGTTGGGGATGTTTAGTTTCACATATTGGACAAAAATTTCTCTTTGCTATTCATTCTTCTTCTTGTTTCTTCATGTATGTTTGGTTTCTAAAGTGAGTATACCTAGAAGGTTTCTTTTGAGGTGAGAATGGGGTGTCCCAATGTTCTTTTCCAGAAGAGATCTTCATCTGGTCACCCATTCTCTTATTCGGTATACTATATGCTACTGGATGTTTCAATTTGTGGGTAGTACTATGTTTATTGAGTTGCCAAAAAAAGTTTTTACTTAGGCAAGATTTTGACAAAAATAGTGAAGTTCAGCTCCTCTACTAATAAACGTTGTATCATCTTAGTGGAAGGTTTAAGGGTTCCCTTTGAACTTCATCAGGAATGAGGCCCTCAGGACTTCCTACCAGGATCTCTTCTCTTTCTATGGCTTCCCTTGTAAGATATCCCAAAAAAGTCTCCTTGTGTTTCCAACAAAACTACGTCCTAGAGGTGTTTCTTTTTTTAATGCCTTTCCACTGAGTTAATGGTTGGGGTTTTATGTCCCTTGTAAAAATTTAATAAGAATTTTAACAAAAAATTACTATCTTAACTAATCTACCCTAAGAATCTCTAGGTTTGTTCAAAACATTATGCTACTACTACTACTGGATTTGGGGGTTCCTGTTATAACAGATGCGCAGGTTCTTACCTCTCGTCTTACCGCTCCCTCGCTACCAGCCTATATCTATTCTACCTTACAAAACAAATCCCCAGCAACAGCGCCAAAATGTTGGGTAAGGTAGGATTAGATTTGACACAAAATATATGTGGAGGTAGAAAGGTTCCTAAGGTATCGTGGTAATACTTTAGCAAACAAAAGATCAAAAGATATTTCAAAATGAAAAACTGAGTTGAACTCCTAAGAATTTAACTTATTAGGATAACACAACAAAGTACTAGGGCAGAGTGGTATTAAGTTATACTACTCTACCCTATAAACAATTAAGAAACGATAAAGATATGGACAGTGTTGTGACAATGAAGTATTCTTTATAAGAAGATCTATTTTACTGATAAACAACTTTTAGAGACTGACTGTACAAAGAAGAATTTACAACAACTAGATCTTCTTTCTAAAGACTATACATACAACTAATAGATGTACATTAACTTATCTAATTCCATTCTCCTTGCTTATTTTGAGGGCAGGGATGATTTTAAGGAACCATACTTATTTAAAAGTGTATAAATGTTGGCGAATATTACCAATTCTTAAAATGCCAACTATAAAATGACTGGCGATATTTTTCAAAAAATATTTTAATTTCCAAGGATTTTATATCGTTTATATAATAATTTGGCGATTTTTAGCGTGAACAAATTTTACCGCCTCAAAATTGGGTGAAACAGGGCTTCAAAAAATGCAAAATGGTGAATCTTTTTTGGTAGAAAAACATGGAAAAATAGCCCACTAGGCTAAAATTCGCCCCTAAAATTATCCCTGTTTGAGGGTAAGGGTTCACTGTAAGTGGAACAGGAGTAGGAGAAGTGTCAAAGTGACTTTCAAATGAGGTGAAGAAACTAAAGGGAATCAAATGTAATTTGATCTCTACGAATATATGTAAACTAAGAAACATCCAATTGCAAGTGATAGTAAACATGATGATTTATTACACAAATAACTCCTACTTGTAAAAGAATGATACTACAAGAAGATATACATAATTCATAAACAAATAGAAAACTTATAAAGATGATTTAAATTCTATTGTATAGGTTTCTTCAATAACTACATGATGAAAAGAACAAGTATTATTTCTGTGAACAATTTACAAGGTACTACTCTATTAATGCATCTAAAAATTCACATGCAAAGGAATAAATCAAATCAAACCAAAGATATAATTATAAATAAATACAATAGATCAAGGCACATGACATAATTCTTAGGCATAAGGTGAAGAGAAAGAAGAAATAAGAATAAGACTTAACAAGTATTCTAAACAGTCTCATCTAAGGTTTTTAAGAGGAAATACAACCATTGCCTAACTACTACTATCAAAACATAATCGAAAAACTAAAGAGACAAGCTCAAAAAATATTTTAAACGCATAGGGTTGAATGAAAGACTGGATAGTAGACTAAAACGAAGGTCTATATGAGAGACAAAATAGGATGTCTGAAGAAAATACCAAAACTTCAAGAAAATAGTGAATCTAAATTATTTTTGAGGACAACTGACCCATGCATATGATAACAAAGTGTAACAGACATAAATTAGAACTATGTAGCAATTAAATTCAATCTTATGAAATAACTTAAATTCAATTCCGAATTAAAACATCATTATCTATTCATTAAACAAACTGTAATATAATTTTAACTGAATTCATAATAGAACGGAAAAGGACAGAATTGAATTTATTGTAATTGACTCAAAGTAATCTATTCTACTAACATAAACCAAGCAATAAACTAAAAAGACTTGAAAAAGGAGTTTGAAAACTAGACTATGCATAACCGATTGCTTAACTCATGAAGTAAATTACATGAACATCATAATGTCAAAGTATAAGCTACAAGAAATAAATGACATAAATAACTTCAATAACTAATTTGCAGAAACAAATTACAGATAAACTATGCTAATTGCAAAAGAGGGAAAGAATGAAAATACACATAAATAAGAAGCTATGGTTGATGAGGGGCCCTCCCAACAATCAGAGTGATAACTACCTCGCGCTACTAAAGACAAGATCATACACAACATAGCAAAACTTCCATTAAAGTGAAAATGTTACAAAGTTTCTGGGACTGACTGATTACATGTATCAATTAAAAAAACTATATCTCCAACTCCATTTTCGCATTGCAGAATTTGTATATATAACGTTTTACAATAGGGAAAGGAAGTTGACCCTTTCAGTGGTCGACTGCTCTTAAGATAAATCATTCATTATGACAAGTAACTAAACTGATAACCAACATATGATGTTTCCTCCACAAATTTGGTTCTTCTATGGCGCGTGATGTGGCACACAAGCTTTATTTCGGCATGGTTGATGTCAAGGTGTCATGCAGAGACATCATATGAGCGATCTTCCAGAAGGGGGTTCATGCTAACACTTTGGTGTGTGGCCAACAAGCAGTTTACAGGTTGTTTCAAGATTTTACACTCAAGAATCTATTAACAGCAGTGCGCGGTTGGCTCGGCGGTTTGAACAATAAGCTAGACAAAGAGGTGGATATGCTCTATGCACATCTTGGATGGATGCATTACCCCATCGTTGGTTCACCGAAGATCATGGTTCTACAATGATGATTTCAGACATTAGCATATCATCACATATCATCGAATTTAACCAAGGAAATTGTGAAATAATAGGAATAAAACATAACTTGCATAAATCCAAAATATGATCATACCTAGGGCTGAACAGTGGAATGCGTGACAGAAATCATGCCAAAAGGTGACAAAAAAATATGTCAAATATGTAAATTATTAGCCAAAAATGATGACAAAATGAGGCTCAACATATACGTAATGCACTGAGTTGTGCTCCTAGGAGATTCTTGCATAGTAGAATCTCAGGTTTTCTTAATGACGTGAAAATAATCCTGGCTTACTACTATGGTGAAAGAATGTGGGTTGTATGCATCTAAATATTTGTTTGTTTCTTTGTCTTGTGTAGGACAAAATAGATGATCTAGATACGATGAGATGAAGGTAGAAGACGCAGGTTATTTTTGTGGCAATGTAAAGAAGATCGTGGACAATTACTACGTGAATGCTTTCTCAAGATGTGATGAAGACCTGACAAAGGACTAGGCCTACATCCAACATGAAAAAGGGTTGGCTCTGTAGAAACTTCTGATGACAAATAGTATGGTACGATGATCAAATTATAAGAAGATGATGGAATTAGTTATGATGAAGAGTCTATGACTCCACGATGATGACGATGCGATGAAGACCTAACCATATGTGTCGATGACTATGTAGAGAGAATGCCTTACTAGTTAAAAGGGAGTGTTGATGTATTTTTAACTTCGGAAGATATTTTGATGTATATTATCATTGTATGGTGTTGTACTCCCATTGGGGATGTGTGTTAACCCTTTATGGGATGTATAAATTGTGTCTATACCTTGAGGTACAACCTCCGTTGTAAGTCATGGAAATAGTCCCGAGTGTAACATCCTGTAATATGTACTTGTAGTCTCTCTAGGAGAAGTGGTCCGAATGTGAGAAGACACGTAGGCTCGAGTCTTATGATTGGTCAGTGACTTGAAAGGGTATAAATAGGGAGGATCTCTCCCTCATTTATACACACCTCACACTCTCAAGTTCACATGAGAGAGAGAGAGTCGAAGGAAGAGAGATAGATAGTTGCTGAATAGTTCTTATTACTGCTTTTGATCATCTTACTATTTTGAGGAAGTTTGCGGGGTTTTCTCCTTTATGGTTTCCCTGGTGAAAATATTTATGTCTCGTGTATCTTTTATATCTTATGCATCTTGTTGTACTTGTTATTCTTTTAGATAAATATCCTAGATAATCTAATAAGATCTTAAGAAAAATTACCAGGTTCATGCTCTTATGACAATGAGTGTTCCCAATACAAGTAAGTTTCATTAATGTACATGCATTATTTGAAGAATTAGGAACCAAACCCACTTCCTAAAATACACACTGATTTCAGTATTGATGGTAGAACATATCAAATTTCTCCATTTACTTTACATGGTTTGTGGCTCTTTACAATGGATGATGTGAACATTCGACATGGAAGTGAGGTGGAACTAATGGAATATGTTTTCCCAACATATGATTATGCACATTGGGATAGGATAACAATATACCTAAAGAGTATGCACATATATAGAATTTATGCAAATTATAATAAAATGAAAGAAAATAATCAACATAAGGGATTTTCCATACATATTTATGGAAAATTAAAAACCTGTGGAAATGTTGGTGGGTTTATATAGTACTTGTGTTGGAAGCACAAATAAACTACCCAATTACATTTTCGTTGAGGGTGAGGATAACAAATATGTGGCCAGTTAAATAAAATCAATACCCTCGGGCAAAGAGTTTTTGCTCAATTATCACTTGAACAAGATCTAGGAATCATGTAAGTATGGCTTAACAATCATGTCCATGATTTAATAAAAAACATCTGTACTATTTATTCATTATTTTTCATTACATATACATTATGTTGTTAACCAATCATATTTGTATATATTCTTAACAAATCATGGTTTATATATATATATATATATATATATATATAATTATTTATATTTTCATTATTACATTCCATTTTGTTTTCTTTTATCCCACTGTGGATATCCTTATTACGTAGATTATTAGACTTATACAATATTATAATGTGTAAGTTCCCATGTCTATGCCTCATCCCGATGAGAATGACATGGATATATTAGTAGCTAATGACCTTTGATATTTCTCAGAATAAATGTTTAGAAGGTAGATGATGACCTAGTTGAAATGGTGTATGTGGAAGATATTTTGAAAATGAAAGGAGAAGCAAATTCATGACGGAATGCATCGCAAAGTACACAGTAAGTTTTTTAAAATTATATTGCATTAGTTGTTTTAAATAATAATACATAAATGAATCCAAGATCTTGAATTAGGGAATTCTATTTTCTTAGGCATTGAGATGGGAAGAACCTGGTGTCGGCAGTAGCAGACATGCACCTATGGTTGCACCCCATGCTCCGATTGCACATGATACTGGTGCCCCAATTCCCGGTATCGCTGCATCTACCCTTAGTTTTAGTGGGGAGAAAAACTGACCTCGAATACACATAGGACCATCAACTCTAGTACTACGGTGCCTTGGTCATTAGAGGCTAATACTAGTGCGACGACCCCAAACTTACTCGTAAAGAGAACTCAACTAGTACTAGTTGAATTATAGATGGGAAATGATTTGGTGCTGGCAAAGGGATTAAAACTCCCTAGTAATTACATCCAATCCATTGCAATACACTGATTTTATATAAAGAATAATATTGTTTGTATTCATTTAATATATATGATCAAAACGTTTTATTGTTATGTAGGAAATAATGTGTTCTACCTTCACTTGCATGACAAGGAACTAGATCTATTTTCACTACCAATTAGAACAAGTTATAAATATCAAAGCAACTATGAAAAGGAACTAGATCTATTTTCACTAACAATTAGAACAAGTTATAAATATCAAAGCAACTAATTGAATAAGGAGATGATGAAACACAAGACCATGTTGTTTGGTCATGTTTTCAACCAAAACATGGTCCAAACCATGATGGGGAAGTACTTGAAATTTGTGCGGAACAATTAACAAAATAATATCAATCGATCATCAGGTTATGAGCATCCTGGAATAATTCCAAAACATGAATGAGATTCACTACTAGAGGACTCTAGGGAGAAGAAGATGAGGAAAGAGGGATCCTTGCCTCCAAATGTGGCAAAAACACCAAGGTAGATAAAATAATGTGCGAAACATTGAAATTATAATTTGTATATTGAACATGATGAGGATTTTTAAATCGCATAAACACATACTTGACCATTTTCATAGGATCAAATACACAACAAAGGACACACATGCCAAACTTGGTCGAGGGGATATGTTAAAGTGAACCGTAGATATGTAAGTTTTGAGATATATTAATTTTCATTGTTGTATTTTCATTTGGTTTTTAAATGTTTTCCTTGACAAAATGCATTATGTTAAGGGATATGTAGTCCCTCGACTTTGGAATCATTCCCACAATTGAATACCTCCAAATTTCCTTCAAAGGAGGCTACAACGCCCCGATTGAAAGAAAAAAGGCCAATGCAATTGATACTTCTATCTTCAACGTCGAGGAGGTATACAAACTCAATGAATTTTGATTTAATAATTAATTATAAAGTATAATTGTATTAGTACCATGGTTATATAACAAGTATACAAATGTTATTGTATGAAATACAAGAAGATTTAGGTGTCCCTCATGATGATCTAGTTTTAGAGACCGAAGTCAGTACTGCTCAACCAGAGGTTCCCCCTACTTCACTTATAGCTACCATGAACGAGTTGATTTATAGAAATTCATATTTTTTGGTTAACGTTTAGTATAAACAAGGTGATCAAAATATGGTCCACTTTAATTGTAGTTGGTGTCGATCCTAGTACTATCATGTGCACATACATATATTGGGGTCTGATAATGATCACAATATAGTGCCACGAGAAACTAGTGGAGATGCAAATGAGGAACTTAATGCCAATGAGAGAATTACAGACTTCATAAAAATAAAGAAACCTAAAAATAATTAGGGAACTAGACATTCTCCACTATGAATGGAAGATACAATTTGTTGTATTGTGCAGAATTGTACAATGTGTATTTTTGCTAGAGGACCTAGAAGTTTACAACCTAAACTTGATTTGATTATATGCCAATTTTTATAGTTATCTACCTCTATTTTACATTTATAGTTTTTTATGATGTTTATATGCGTTAAATTTATATGAGTGTTATGTTTTATGTTGTATATATGTATGTTCATTTACTTTCAATTTTGTAATTAGCCTCTATATATGTTTCTAGAGTAATTAGACTCTATATATGCAGTTGTGATTGTTTCAAGTATGTTACAGTAAATAGATTGGATATGGGGAATTGAGAGGGATGTGAGGGGGGGAGGGGCATATGAGATTCCACCTTCACGTGGTTGGTCCCGTTTAGTAGATAATACATTATTCTCAAAACATAGAGAAACTCATATAGGTATTCTCATTTGGTGTTTCTAGAGTGTGATACATGTTGGACTGCATATTTATTTATCATTTCATTATATATATATAAACTTATTATTCCCATCATCCTTTATGTAGGTATTCATGTGCAACATAAATGCATCTAATAACTATCAATAAATCCTATGAATCTGGTGAGTAAAAGATATGTGCATTTTCCTTAGGCTTATGATTATTTAATAACTATTTTGTTTATTTTTTTGTCGATTTATGTTGTATTTAGATAATTGTGCAATACATGATCTAATTATAAATTTTCTATTTGTGTGTAGGTGTGATGCCTAGACAATAACTTTATTCAGTTTGCATGCTCGTGACTATGGGTAAGGTAAGTTGTACTACTAGTAGAGGTTTCAAAGGATAAAATTATTTAAGTTATGAAACTAATCAATTATTTTCCATGATGGAGTTTCATGATTGGTCTAAGTTGTATGAATCCTAGCATTCTCATACACCTAAGTATTCAATTTATGATATTTGATATATCTGGACATGTGACATGATTTAGTTCCTCTAGGAAGATTCCCTCCATGTAGTTATCATATTAACCCCTAAAATCCATCTAGCCTCGTCTTATACCTTTTTTTATGTAAATGAGATATGATTAGTATTTGGCTGCATTTGTTGAGTTGTACACCTTCAAAAGATCAGACCCTAT